>CM059425.1:125852643-126290143 GCA_030390025.1 Squalus acanthias | reverse complement strand
CGGAACTTTTAATAGCTAAACACGCAGAATGATTTTGCTGTTATTAATGGCTTAAAGATCAAGTGGAATATTACCACTCAGGAGAACCTGACACAGTTATTAAAGGGCCAATGAGCAGTTTGAAGTCTAAATTATTATTTATAGATGACTTGAGGCAGGAAGGAATCCTACAGAGTGCGGAATTATTAACAACAGAAACTAGAAAGAAGCTTACAGCTGCAAGATAGGCCTCTTCAGGGAAAGTAATGTCAAACAGTAATATTCAAGAATGACAAAGCATGTTATCAAAGAAGGAAACTATATAAGTTTTAAAAAGCATTAGCTTGTGCAAGAAAGCCAGAAATAATTGGATCTTATAAAACCCTTCCTCGAGAGAATTAGATAACAATCGGGGGTAAGCTAAAAAGTGCAATCTTGGTAAGAAACAGAAGGAAATATAACAGAATCAAGTATAAAATGTTATTAAGGTGCATCTTTTAGTATTTTTTTGGTTTAAAAAAAACAACAACTTGCATTTATATAGTGCAGTGAGATGCCCCAAGGCACTTCACAGGAGCGTTATCAAATACAATTTTGGCACCGAGCCAGGTGACCAAAAGGACAGATGACAAAAGCTTGGTCAAAGAGGCAGGTTTTAAGGAGTGTCTTAAAGGAGGAAAGAGAGGCGGAGAGACGGAGAGGTTTAGGGAGGGAATTCCAGAGCTTGGGGCCAAGACAGCTGAAGGCACGGCCACCAATGGTGGAGCGATTATAGTCAGGGATACGCAAAATTTAATTCTGTTATATTTTATTCTATTTCTTACCAATATTGCACTTTGTAGCGCTCCCCGATTGCTATCTAATCCTTCTCTCATGGCATGGTCTTAGAAAATCATTACAAGAGAGGATGTTGTTCCAGACTAGGCTGAAGTTATCAGGGGTGAAGGAAGAGAAGGAGGATTGGAAAGCCGGAATCTCTGGCCTAGATATTTCTCTCTAGCCCTTTTTAAATTTTATTTTAAATTTCTCATGTTGCCTAGTACATTCGATTGCACTAGGCAAAGCATCCCTTTCATTTCATAACTGACCCCATCTGGCTCCTGAGCAACACTGGATGCAACAGCATTTCAGAGCCCAGTGTTGCTAAAGTGTTAATAATGGAAATTATGTTGAATGACATTTTCCCATTGTTTTGCTATACTTTAGGAACAGGAAGAGGCCATTCAGCCCCTCGAGCCTGTTCCGCCATACAGTTAGATCATGGCTGATCTGTATCCTAACTCCATCTACCTGCCTTGGTTCCGTAACCCTTAATACCCTTGCCTAAAAAAAAGCCTTAACAGCTTTTTTGGGGGAGAGAGTTCCAGATTCCCACTACCCTTTGTGTGAAGAATTGCTTCCTGACATCACCCCTGAACAGCCTGGCTCTAATTTTAAGGTTATGCCCCCTTGATCTGAACTCCCCCCACCAGAGGATATAGTTTCACTCTATCTACCCTATCAAATCCTTTAATCATCTTAAACACCTCAATTAGATCACCCCTTAATCTTCTCTACTCAAAGATATATAAACCTAGTCTATGCAACCTGTTCTAATAATTAAACCCTTTTAGCCCCGGTATCATTCTAGTGAATCTGCACCGCACCCCCTCCAAGGCCAATATATCCTTCCCCAATCAACATCACTAAAACAGATTTTCTGGTCATTATCACATTAATGTTTGTGGGAGCTTGCTGTGCGCAAATTGGCTGCCGTGTTCCCAACATTGCAACAGTGACTACACGTCAAAAAAGTACTTAATTGGCTGTAAAGCGCTTTGGGTCGTCCGGTGGTCGTGAAAGGCGCTATAGAAGGTAAGGTGCCCAGAACTGAACGCAGTGCTCTAAATGGGGTCTAACCAGAGCTTTATGCAGCTGTAACATAACTTCCACCTCTTTGTATTCCAGCCCCCTTGAGATAAAGGCTAACATTCCATTAACCTTTTTAATTATTATTTGTAGCTGTCGACTAGGTTTTAGTGATTTCTGTGATTGGGCCTCTAAATCTCTCTGCTCCTTCACAGTTCCTAGCTTCTCACCATTTAGAAAATACTCTGATCTATCTTTCTTAGGTCCAAAGTGGATGACCTTGCACTTTCCCACTTTGAACTCCATCTGCCACGGTTTTGCCCACTCACTTAATCTATCAATGTCCCTTTGCAACTTTCTGCTCCCGTCTATACTATTTACTGTGCCTCCCAACTTGGTATCATCCTCCCAAAATATAACGGTTGCTGTCGCTTCCAGCGGGAAATTCTTGGGAAGTGGCAACAGATGCTGGGGAACCTGGTAGAATGTCTCCTTCCCAATAGTCCCAGCTCCCTTCCACCCTGAAACCATCCCAAAATAGGGCGGAGAGGCAAAGGAAAGTGTTGCAGGCTGCCATTCAAGAATAGAGAGAGAAAAAAAAGGTCAAATTAGCATCACAGCAAGGTTCACAGATCCAATCCTCGATGTTAGGTTAGAGTGTGAGTGAAATATTTAACTCCATGAATGATAACACAAGTTTCCGTGTACCTGGCTCACCGCGACTTTGCCAAGTGAGTCCCGTGCTCTACACAGATGATGCAGCTATAACATGAAGTGGTGCTTTTCTGATTTGCCGCTGCCAATGCAGAGCTTAGGCTGCCGGCTTCACATATCGGAGATAAGGGCACATACAACTCAGCTTTGTTTGACTGTTGCCTCTGAGTCAGAAGGTTGTGGGTTCAAGTCCCACTCCAGAGACTTCAGCAAAAAAAAAGCTAGGCCGACCCTCCCAGTGCTGTACTGAGGGAATGCTGCACTGTTGGAGATGCCGTCTTTTGGATGAGATATTAAACTGATCTCTCTCTCTCTCTGCTCTCTACTCTCTTAGGTGGCACTATTTCGAAAAAGAGCAGGGGAGTTCTCCCCGGGGTCCTGGCCAACATTTATCACTCAATCAACACCAGTAAAACAGATTATCTGGTCATTATCTCATTGCTGTTTGTGGGAGCTTGCTGTGCGCAAATTGGCTGCCCCTTTTCCTACATTACAACAGTGACTACACGTCAAAAAATATTTCATTGGCTGTAAAGTGCTTCAGGATGCCTTGAGGTTGTGAAAGGCGCTATATGAATGCAAGTCTTTCTTCTTCTTTCTTTCTATTTCAATGAATGGCATATTATCGTGTGCTCTCCACGCCTGAATTTCCAGTAGGTGCTACTGTCAAGCAAGGTTCCTTACTAACAGCAAAAAGTTGTCCCTTAACTTTCCCCAATACTGAGCTACAACAGGGGTTAAGTAAACTATCGTTCGCAGTGTGACGGGTGGAGACCAGCGGGGCGGTCTTCTGACTTTGCCTTGGCTGCCAAAAATGCATTTCAGATATTCAGTCATGTGCGGCACACACTTTTCTGACCATTTTCTCAGAAAAATCACGTACAGCACTCATCTGAACTTCCAATATGAAGTGACGCATTTTGGTAGGAAGAATGAGGACAGGCAATTTAAAGGGGTTGGGGGAATAGAGAGATCTGGGGTTTAATGTACAGAAATCTTTGAAGGTGGCAGGACATGTTGATAAGGCTGTTAAAAAAGCTACGTGTAAGGCACACCGTTTTCTGATCAGAAATTCACATGCAGCAACCATTTGAATTTCCAATATGAACTCCTGCCACGTGAGGACCCGTCTCCTTATCCTGTCCCCCTCCCGCTCCCACCTGCCCCCATCCCAATGGTAGGGCAAAGTCAAAAGTTTGCCCCCTTAGATGTAAATAAGAAGAAAAATATAATTTTGCAGTTAGGAACACAGGAATTGCTAGACGAGAAAAGAATAAGGTCCTTCTAAAATAAAAACAGAAAATGCTGGAAACACTCAGCAGGTCAGGCAGCATCTGTGGCGAGAGAAACAGAGTTAACGTTTCAGGTCAGAACTGGAAGATGTTAGAGATGAATAGCTTTTAAGCAAGTGCAGAGCATGGGGAAAGGGGCTGGGAACAGAAAAAGAACAAAAAAAAGACATAGGTCTGTGATAGGGTGGAGGACGGGAGTAATTAAGTGACAAAAATGATGATGGTGCAAGGCAAAATGAGGTGATAATGAGACAAGTAAAGAAACAAAAGTTGGATCGAAAGGAAGTGTAAATGGTTACAGCAGAATAGCAGAGGGCGAGGTAAGCATGGAAACTCTGGCAAAGAGAAAGAGTTGAGAGGTCGCACAACACCAGGTTATAGTCCAACAGTTTTATTTTAAATCACAAGCTTTCGGAGTCCTGTGTAGAACTGGAACAAAGAATGTTCTTCTAGTTTGCTTCCACAATCCTGGTACTTGCCTGATACATTCCTATGTTCCTTCCTACAAGATGGAGTTGCTGACTAATCACAGCAATCGATCTCTATCAATTAGTCTGCAACAGACCCTGACGTAAGGCGAGGAAAACCCCAGTGGTGGAGAGCTTTGGGAACCATAGGTCCAGAGTCACCTGTTCCCCCCCGAGCATGTTACATTTAACCACATGTTATGTCTCAAATTGCTCATATACTGTATCCCAAAATGTTATTTTCAAATAGGATCAATTAGAAGGGAATGAGATTTCTGTGGAATGAGAGTTGAAGTCAATTTATTTACTTATTTAGAGGGTCACGCCCAAAGCTGTCCGATCCTGGACCTGCAATAAAGAAAAAATAAGGGAAAAGAGCTTTGCCACGTTAACTGGGGCCCTGAGGCTTAAGGGAAATATACATGAGGAAGAGGAGGAGAATGAGAAGAAGCTCTCTTTAACAGTGTCTACAAGTTTTATATGGGGCTTTAATGTGGGTTTATTCCGCTAACTTCCAACTTGAGAATGTCCAGAATATGTTTGCCTCTGTCCTTGGCTCATGTGTTGGAGCACAAACTGCATGACCTCAGTCAGCACTAAAGGGAAACTCCATCTCTTAAGATATTAGCTGAGGGCGTGTGGGCTTGAAACTGTCAGGCTGTCAGACAGCTGTCTAATGAAGGTGATACAGTACAGAGAACTTTCCACGGTTCAACTTTGTTTAAAAACTCATTAATGAGGCAGGGTTGGGGAATATATGGAAAAATCTTGATGAAGCAAGTATTTATTTTCTGAAACTATTAATCAAGCAAAGATTAGAAGATATTTATAATCAAGAGGATAGTGGAAGGAATTAAAACACAGAAATTTGCTCCAACTATTTAATTAAAATCTCAAATCATAAAGAGAATTCCATTCTATTTCAAGCTATTAGAACTGGCTATGACTGAAGGAAGATTCACTCCACGAGGAACTAGCTTAATATGCTGGAGTTCATCTATATAATTACAATTTTTATGGGGGGTACATAACTGTAGCAATAACACCTCTCAAAGATGTCATATCGAAAAATTTCAGGTCTTAAAAGCCATCACATGACACAAAATTGTGATTAGCTTAAATAACTACTATTTATTAAATTAACAAAGCTGATTAGCTCAACTGTTCCATATTAGGTGTCAGCCGTGGCTCAGTGAGTAGCACACTCGCCTCTGAGTCGAAAAGTTATAGGTTCAAGTCTCACTCCATAGACTTGGGCAGACACTGCTGTTGCTGCACTGTCAGAGGTGCCGCCTTTCGGATGAGACGTTAAACCGAGGCCCCGCCTGCTCTCTCAGGTGGACGTAAAAGATCCCACGGCACTATTTCGAAGGCGAGCAGGGGAGTTCTCCCCGGTGTCCTGGCCAATATTTATCCCTCAATCAACATCACCATTATCACATTGCTGTTTGTGGGACCTTGCTGTGCGCAAATTGGCTGCACTGTTCCCCAGATTGCAACAGCGACTACATTTCAAAAGTACTTCATTGGCTGTTAAAGTGCTTTGGGATGTTCTGAGGTTGTCAAGGGCACTATATAAATACAATTCTTTCTTATTTTAAATGACCAAACAAAGCATTTCACAGCACCAATCTCTGGACAAGTGGCTACGGCTGCCATTATAATTTACAACCTGTATGAATGGTATCTGTTTAACATCTAATCCGAAAGACAGCACCTCTGACAGTGCAGCACTTCCTCAGTACTGCACCGGAGTGTCAGCCTGGATTTTGTGCTCAAGTCTCATGGAGTGGGACATGAACCCACAACCTTCTGACACAGAGGTAAGAGTGCTATCCACTGAGCCACGGCTGACACCCAAAATGGAGGGTTTACTTTTAATGTTAGCTGACACAAGAACAGATTGAGGTTGGAGACAACTAGGAAGAAGACTGATAGTAAGAAAATTGATCCTGGTGGTTGCTGAGAGCACAAAAACCTTCCAAGAGCAATTTTCTAACTATCAGTCCTCTTCCTAGTTGTCTCCAACCTCAACCTGTTCTTATGTCAACGAATAGTATAAATGAAGGATTGCAGTGAAGTATCAAAATCCTTGCAATAGCCTGCTGGATACTTCAACCATCATGGTTCAGTAAGGGGTAAAGTCCACACCACTTGTACCATCCACGCTTATTGTGGGATACAGCACAGCAGGAGGCCATTCGGCCCAATGCGCCCGTGCCAGACCAATAAATCAGACAAACGGCGTCAACTGTTGGCCATTACCACTGAAGTCAATTACAAGGGCGCCGCCTACAACACATTTAGCACGCCGGTTATTTCAGGCAGTGATGGGTCTAACGCTGATTGTCACTGTTGTGATACTGGAGTGTGTGACCAGAGACAGGATACGAGAGGTGGAAGCTTTGCCATGTTAATGATCACCAGTTGCCACCAGTCATCATGTTAACTTTTATACTCTTGTACACTGCACCAAAGCTTTCTATGCAATAAACACACCGATTAATGGTATCTGCTTTAACAATATTGTTTAATTTGCCCTTTTAAATGTTTTTGAATCGATTCACTCAAAGTACTTTAAGAAAGAAACGCAACGTTTCTGTTCTCTCACGATTTACCGTCCGTGGTGTGTAGTGAGCAAGTTGCATGTCCATTATAAGCAGTGGGGACTGTAGTTGAATCTGTATTCAAAGGACAGAAGTTTGGACAATGACACCATTGTTTGGGGTGAAGTTCATCAAGCTGGAGAAATGCTGTGTGAAGCTTCACGGTTAGTATCCCATAGAGTTTCTTTGGATTGATACAGAATGTTGAGGTGCATTTACAGCAGCTCTTGTGCCCACGGCATAAAGACAGAGGCCTGGCTTAAGTGCGAGCAACTTTTCCAATGGAGGGCATGATCTTGAAGCGGTAATACAAGCTGGTCAGATTTCCTTGATGTTGTAGTTGATTGACTCTGGCATGGAGTAGACCATCACCTACCAGTCCACTGGTCTTTGCAAGTACTAGACTCCTCGAGCCAGCGATGTGTTTGCTGTGCAGGTGGTCAGAAAAGGCTATAATTTATAAGTGTCCTGAACAAAAGGAGATTGTTCTCCAATGAGAAGCCTTACAAGGCCCCTGCTGTATAAGCAGTGACCAGTTTGGTTTCTGGTGATAACGAATTGGTGTGAAAAAGGTGAAACAAATGAATCAAAAAGTCCATAGAATTACATAGATGTTACAGCACAGAAACAGGCCATTTGGCCCAACAGGTCTATGCCAGTGTTTATGCTGCACACGAGCCTCCTCCCGTCTTACTTCAGTTCACCCTATCAACGTATCCTTCTATGCCTTTCTCCCTTATGTACTTGTCTAGCTTCTCCTTAAATACATCTATGCTAGTTGCCTCAACCACTGCCTGTGATAGCGAGCTCCACATTCTCACCACTCTCTGAGTTTCTCCTGAATTCCCTATTGGATTTATTAGTGACTATCTTATATTGATGGTCTCTAGCTATGGACTCCCCACAAGTGGAAACATTCTCTCTACGTCTACCCTATCAAACCCCTTCGTAATTTTAAAGTCCCCTATTGGGTCACCCCTCAGCCTTCTCTATTCTATGATGCGGAGATGCTGGTGTTGGACTGGGGTGGACAAAAGTGAGAAGTCGCACAACACCAGGTTATAGTCCAACAGCTTTATTTGAAATCACAAGCTTTCGGAGCGCTGCTCCTTCGTCAGGTCACCTGACGAAGGAGCAGCGCTCCGAAAGCTTGTGATTTCAAATAAAGCTGTTGGACTATAACCTGGTGTTGTGCGACTTCTCACTTCTCTATTCTAGAGAAAGAAGCCCCAGCCCGTTCAGTCTTTCCTGAGAGTTGTACCCTCGGAGTAAATTTTTAATTTGCACTTTCCCCAGTGCTTCTATATCCTTTTTGTAATAATGGAAGCCGGAACCGTGCACAATCCATCATTAATTTAATAAACAGAGGAAGCAGGGCGCATGTCAGTAATGTTATTGAGATTGGACCATAATCTCCCTGGCTGTAAGCACTGCCTGTTTATTAATTAGCTGCTGAGTCCCTTGTTACAGTGGTATGTATTGTTTCCTTTAGAGCCCCTCAGCTGTTGCAACAGGAGACTTCCACCATGGTGGCCGTGAAGATGCTGAAAGAAGAGGCTTCGCCTGACATGCAAGCAGATTTCCAGAGAGAGGCAGCCCTCATGGCAGAGTTTGACCACCCAAACATCGTCAAACTATTAGGTAACTCCTGCTTTCTGATGCGAAAATAGAAGCTACAACAACAACTTGCATTTATGTAGCGCCTTTAACAAAATTTGACTCGGAGCCACATAAGGAGATATCAGGACAGGAGACCAAAAAGCTCGGTCAAAGGGGTAGGTTTTAAGGAGCGTCTTAAAGGAGGAGAGAGAGGTAGAGAATCGGAGAGGTTTCGGGAGGGAATTCTAAGAGCTTAGGGCCCAGGCAGCTGAAGGCACGGCTGTCAATGGTGGAGCGGCGAAAATCGAGGATGCGCAAGAGGTCAGGATGGGAGGAGTGCAGAGGTCGTGGGGTGGGGGGGGGGGGGTGGTTGTGCGGCTGGGTGAGATTATAGTGACAGGGAGGGGCCGAGGCCATGGAGGGATTTAAAAAACAGGACGGGAATTTTTAAATCGAGGCGTTGCCAGACTGGGAGTCAATGTAGGTCAGCGAGTGCAGTGGTGATGGGTGAACGAGACTTGGGATAGGGGCAGCAGAATGAGCTGAAGTTTACGGAGGGTGCAAGGTGGGAGGCCGGCCAGGGGAGCGTTGAAATAGTTGAGTCTAGACTGACAAAGGTATGGGTGAGGGTTTCAGCAGCAGAGGATGTTATTAGAAGGGAGCCTAATGGGTAAATGTTATTTCGCTCTGCTAATTGTGCTAAAGCCTGTGACCCAGTACTTTGGAACCCAGCCCAGAGCAGCCCCGAACAGCGTCTTATCAATTTCTAAAGGTATTCAAAGTATTTGTAAGAGAAACTGAAGATTTCACGTTGAGTAGCAGCTGTTCCATTCATCTGCAGAATATACAGGGGGGGGCAAAGCCAGGGCCTGAACTGTTGCCATTTCAAAAGAAGTTGTTCCTTTGCTAGTGATACACAGAGGAAAAAAGCATCAGCAAAACTAATGTTTCTGCAATAGGAGTGAAGGCCAAGCCTTTGCTAGTGATGAGCACTGTGTGTATGGCTAATAAATCCACTTGAGAACCCAAAATAACAGATTTGAAAGGTCAAGTTTCACAGGCTGTTACATTGCCTGAAATACTTCATTACTCCACACGGCTCTGCTGCATTCAATGATCTTCTGCGAGTGTGGTGTCGGGGCGGGAGGAAACCCCTCCCCCTATCTCCGAGTATTTCCTCAGCTCCCCGTCTGTCCTCGCAGGTGGACGGAAAAGATCCCACGGCCACTATTTCGAAGACGAGCAGGGGAGTTCTCTGCCCGGTGACCTGGGCCAATATTTATCCCTCAACCAACATGACTAAAATCAGATGATCTGGTCATTATCGCGTTGCTGTTTGTGGGAGCTTGCTGTGCACAACTTGGCTGCCGCGTTTTCCTACATCACAACAGTGACTATACTTCAAAAGCTTTGGGACGTCCTAAGGTCATGAAAGGAACGATAGAAGTGCAAGTTCTTTCTTTCTTTCCAATCAGACTGGACCTAAAAGGCACTTCATTTAGTTCAAATCTGATGCACGGGTTTGTTCTTGCGAAATAAGGAAACTTAAATTGGCACCAAAATGGGGAAAAGTTGTATAAGGTTCAGTTTTGAAAGTCTTGGCTAAGAACAGCTTGAATTAACCACAGCCACCATTCCTTGACGACCCATTCACCCGCAGTGGTTTGACACAGTGTGCAGTGCCAGGAGGAGATGGGCTCAGTGAATCTGACCCTACAGTGTAGGTCACATGAAACAATGACGTGACTGAAAGTGACACGCCTGGGACTAGTGTTGCCACTTGCCAACCCTCCAGGATTGCCCTGGCGTCTCCAGGAATTGAAGATTACTCTCCAGGGCACTGCTGGGAGCAAGACCCGGGAGAAGAAACATAGGGGCGTTAAACAAAGTTGTGTTTTTTTTCCATTTTCTTTGAACATTTATTAGTGAGAAAAATATTGGAGATGGGGGGAGGGGGAAAGGCTGTTTCATCTCATAGTCATGATTAATCCAACTGGGTAACAAAAGAGTCTGTTCCCTTTCCAATTGGCCGTGGGAAGGCAGCGTGCCTGGAGGATGGACCAATGGCGGGAGTGTGGGGGGGCGGTTGGAGACATCTCCAGGAAAACATCCAACCAGAGTTGGCAACCCGACCAGGGACACACCAGCAAATCCTGAAGTCAGTTACTTGCAACTTCTGAAATGTAGTGCAGGGGTGGATGACAATCTAAATATCGAGTGATAGGATGAATGAATATAAAACTGGTATCTTTATTTCTTTGTAAAGTCACTTGTCGTAGACACGCTGGGAGCCACTTACAACTGCCCATCGCCCCTTTCTCGCTTGGAAAAAACAGGTGGCTGGTCGATGGAAATCAGAGGGCGGGGGTGGGAGGGGCGGGGGGATGGCGGGGGCAGATGGCACCTCGGCCCACGTCCTGCTTCATGTAGTTTTCAGGAGGGCCTGTAAACGAGTGAGAAACCCGCTTGCCTGTTTCGGGCCGTAGGCTGCTTACATATCCAAAAAGAAAATATAAAGAAAGAACTTCTATTTATATAACGTCTTTCGCAAACTCAGGACGTCCAAAAGCGCTTTACAGCCAATGAAGTAGTTTTTTTGAAGTGTGGTCACTGTTGTAATGTAGGAAAACGCGGCAGCCAATTTGCTCCCACAAACAGCAATGAGATAAATGACCAGATAATCTGTTTTTAGTGATGTTGGTTGAGGAATAATTATTAGCCAGGACACCGGGGAGAACTCCCCTGCTCTTCTTTGAAATAGTGCCATGGGATCTTTTACATCCACCTGAGAGGGCAGGCGGGGCCTCGGTTTAACGTCTCATACAAAAGACGGGTTTTTTGGTAGACAATATAGATTGTCAAGGTTCTGTAGTGACCAGGCGACTGCATGTGTTTTGTTATAATTGCCTTTGTCATAATTTGAAACCCTTTTGCTTCCACCTTTGTTTTAGTGAATCGTGAGAAGTCGCACAACACCAGGTTATAGTCCAAAACAGTTTTATTTGAAATCACAAGCTTTCGGAGCTGCTGCTCCTTCGTCAGGTGAAGTGAAGGAATACAAATCGGCAAAGCATCGGATATGCTTTGCCGATTTGTATTCCTTCACTTCACCTGACGAAGGAGCAGCACTCCGAAAGCTTGTGATTTCAAATAAAGCTGTTGGACTATAACCTGGTGTTGTGCGACTTCTCACTTTTGTCCAGCCCAGTCCAACACCGGCATCTCCGCATTAATGAATCGTAACTGTCTTACAAGATTGTATCAGTTACTTCAGCCACATACTGCACAGTTTAAATCCCACACAGTGATGATGGCCAGAGATTCTCGCCAGTGCTCGTGAAGACTAATAAATGGGATTTTTGAGGATCAAAAAGTGGAAAATATAAATCCAGCTCTTAACTTTTAAATTGCCAGCAGCTTCAGGAGAATTCCTGTCCTCATTGCCGAACTGGTTTTGTTTGTTTTCAGCCCCTCCACTGTTCGCGCTCTAATAACAAAAAATCAAAATCACAATAATGAATCTATTTAAACGTAGTAGGAATAGTTTCATTCGTGTAATATTAACCATTAACATCACTCTTAACAGAGAAGGAGGCCATTGAGCCCAGCATGCCTGTGCCAGCCATGGGATCTTTTACGTCCACCTAAGAGTTTAACGTCTCATCCAAAAGACGGCATCTCTGACAGTGCAGTGCTCGCTCAGTACTACACTTGGAGTGTCAGCCTGGATTACATACTCATGTGGCTGAGAGTGGGACTTGAACCCACCCACTTCTGATTCAGAAGGTGAGAAAGCTACCCACTGAGTCACAGCTGACAGCTGTCAGGAGTGCAATTTACCCCGTGTGATTTATGTGCTCCAACCTGCTGACCCTTTACACCCACACACTAGAACAGGAAAATCTACCCTCCTGGCTCGTACGCATAACATCATTGTGAAGCTTGATGAAAATTGGACACAGACTTTCTCGCTCTTTTGTTCCCCGAGAGTTTAACCAACACCCAAGGCTGTTTAAATTGGCTGACTGTACTGGCTCTGCTGTCTTGGGGGGATTGAAGTAGATTGCACGTGCACGAGGCAATGCGAAGACAGAGGAGTGAGAGAAAGATGACGAAGGGTCACCGACCTGAAACGTTAACTCTGTTTCTCTCTCCACAGATGCTGCCTGACCTGCGGAGTGTTTCCAGCATTTTCTGTTTTTATTTCAGATTTCCAGCATCTGCAGTATTTTGCTTTTGTATTGAGTGAGAGAGGATGCTTGGCCTGAACTGGAATTGGGTGAACGCTAAGGGGTAGAAAGAACCAATTTTGGGGATCAGTGTCATGCGCCATAAGAATGCCTGAAAAATCATCCGACCCAATATTGCTCATCTTTACGCCTCTGCTGCCTAAAACTGGCTTTAGACCCCTTTCATACACTAATGAGCCTGTTTTGGGACCCCTCAGAGTAATTGGGCTGTCCCGAGTGGGACAGGCATTAGGCCTTCTCTGCTCAGGTTTCCCAGGCGTGGATGGGGCCTAGCAAGTGACCGCCACCAAAAGTAGGTAAGTTTTTTTTTAAGTTTGATGTGAAGACAGGAGGAGTGAGAAGTAAGTAGAGAGAGTTTGGCCTGAACTCGAGATTGGTCCTGGAGGGCAGTTTCTTTGCAAGGAGCAAGTACAGAGGCAGGGAAAGGGGGCAACGGGAGGAAAGAACAAAAGGGAAGGTCTGTGATAGGGTGGAAGGCAGGAGAGATTAAATGACGAAAGGGATGATGGCGCAAGGCAAAAGGGGATGGTAATGGGACAAGTAAAGAAACAAAAGATGGGTCTAAAGGAGCTGAAAATAGAAACAGCAGAAACATTACCAGAACCTACTGCTCGAAAAAATAGGAGCAGTGGTTATGGTCTGAAATTGTTGAACTCGATGTTGAGTCCGGAAGGCTGTAAAGTGCCTCATCGAAAGACGAGATGCTGTTCCTCGAGCTTCCGTTGAGCTGCATTGGAACAGTGTAGGAGGCCGAGGACAGAGAAGCCAGATTGGGAATCGGAGAATTAAAATGACAAGCGACCAGAGCGCCTGGATTCATTTGAGCCCTTGTATTATGGCAGGACATCGGAAACTAGTATTGTTTGGAACTTGCGTAATGTGGAAATTTCTGAAAACTACGGGGGTCATTTTCACCTTCACCTCTTAGCTGTTAACTGACGGAGCGGATCGCCTGCACATTTTAGAACCATGCTAGAAATGAACATTGTGCGGGTTCTAAATCCACTCCGCCAGTTACCGCACACGACACACTACATGAGAGGAGGGTTCCTGGGGCACACAGGTAGAGGCAGCAGTGGAAACTCTGAGGTTGTTTGATCAGTATATAGCGCTGGATACTTACACTGCAGGCAAGGATAACAATACAGTAGCGGGAAGTCAGAAGCAGCACCACGGTACCTTGGAGACAGTGGTTGCCTGGGTGGAAGTGATTAGGTCAAGAAATGGCAAGGGTCAATCATGGGGTATTCTACCATCAGCAGGATCCATAGCCTTTTCTGCAGCCACCACTAGGACTGATGAATGGTTTGTTGCCTCCCGGGTGTCATTAAGTGACATAACTGAATGGGTGAAGATTTTGGAAAGAGGTCATGAGCAGTCTGAAGTCGTGATTCACTTTGGGACCAATGGCATAGGGAAGAGCAGGACTGAAGGTCCGTAAAGGCCGTTTGAGGATCTACCAATGTCCAGATAGAGAAAGTAAATGGAGCAGTAGAAGAGTATTCAAAGTAGTACAGCAGGGAGAGGGGCAAATATTAGAGCATATGGGGAAAGGGTTAAGGATAAGTATAAAGAAGGGGCAAAGCAGTCTAAAATGATAAGCTGAAGGGGATACAGAGAGAGACTTACCTTAGAGAAGATAGGAAAGAGGCTAAGGAATGGGAAAGAATCAGAATAATAGAGGAGGGGATGATACTGACTATGAATGGGTCAGAGTTGCATTGTTTATATGTAAATGTATGAAGCATTAGGAATAAAGTTGGGGTCTAGAGGCAATCTTTGGCGCCCTGCCAAAGTGACGCTGCTCATGAGCTCAGATGTTCAGAGTCAGCAGAATATTCAACAGTGATGGGCAACAAAGCCAAACTAGTGAAGTCTAACCATGTCCTCACCTGATCTTTACACTGGTATCAGCCGTGGCTCACCGGGTAGCTCTCTTGCCTGAGTCAGAAGTTTGAGGGTTCAAGTCCCACTCCATGAAACTTGAGCACAAAAATCCAGGCTGATGCTCCAGTGGAGTCCTGCACTGTCGGAGATGATGTATTTCAGATGTGACATTAAACCGAGGCCCCATCTGCTCTCTAAGGTGGATGTAAAAGATCCCATGGCACTATTTTGAAGAAGTGCAGGGGAGTTATCCCCAATATTTATCCCTCAATCAACATCACAAAAACAGATTATCTGGTCATTATCACACTGCTGTTTGTGGGAGCTTGCTGTGCGCAAATTGGCTGCCGCGTTTCCTACATTACAACAGTGACTCCACTTCAAAAGTACTTCAATTGGCTGTAAAGCGCTTTGGGGCATCCTGAGGTCGTGAAAGGCGCTATATAAATGCAAGTCTTCCTTTCTTTCTTTTAGATGGTTATCAGGAATTGGAACCCTAGCTGATTTATTTCCCCTCCTTGGCTGGAGACACTGAGACCAATTGTAGAAGTCAAGATCTAGCCTGGTTGAGATCAGCTAGCTCATACTGGGAGTCAAACTGGGACCTAAATAGTGTGTATGTTTTAGTAGCACAGTACGTGATACATTTACTGACAGGGCCTTGTGTTTCCTACAGAAAAGAAGAAAAGTTAATGGTGATTTTCGCAAGGATTATAATCAGGCCATTACAAGGAACGGCCAGAAAACACGTAGCTTTGAAAGGCTCCATTTCTGGACATTCTCATGTCAGTTTTTTCCTCGGCTAGATTATCAGAGAATCTTACAGCACAGGAGGAGGCCATTCAGCCCATCGTGCCTGTGCCGGCTCTTTGAAAGAGCTGTCCAATTAGGCCCACCTCCTGCTGTTCTTTCCCCATAGCCCAGCAAAGTTGTTTTTTTTTCCTTTTCAAGTATTTATCCAATTCCCCTTTTGAAAGTTACTATTGAATAAGCTTCCACCGCCCTTTCCCGATCGTAACGACTCGCTGCGTAAAAAAAACCCAGATTCTCCTCGTCTCCCCTTTGGTTCTTTTGCCAATTATTTGGCGATAAACACACAGAGCGGTGCCATTGTGAGGGTTGGCCATAAGTGGTTCAGGTTTCATAGGCTCCACTTCAGGACAGTTTCATTTTATATTCTCCTCAGCTAGATTAACATAGGTCCTCATATTCTGGAATTTAAACCTCTATTAATCAGCCCCAAAATAGATCTTTTAAACCAAGGACGACTTTATTTCCGTTAGAGTAGCCATGACATTTCCAGAGATAAAAAAAACACACATTGGCGGAGCAGCTGCCAGGTGAAGGGGTGAATTACAGGAATACTTTTCAGATGTCAGCTCCAGTGCACCAGACTCTCACGCTCTCATATGTTCTCAGTCAGCCATAATTGAAAGGCAGAGTGCGTCACTCCTTCCAAAAGCTTTCCTTAATCAATCAAAACATCAAACCATTGTCAGACCCACCTCCTGAAAAAAATGGCCACTTGAGTGAGGTGGGACTGAGGCCTGTGGAACTGCACCTCGGCTAGAATCAACCCTAGGGTTGCCAACTCTGGCTAGACATATTCCTAGAGGTTTCGTCACATGACCTCATGCCTCCAACTGCCCCGCGCACCCCCCCACCCCCCCCCCCCGCTGCCATTGGGTGCCCGACACGTCCGTTGTCGTGGCACCCCACCGTCCCACGGCCAATTGAAAAGCGAAAAGAATCCTCACTACCCGATTGGATGATTCTTGACTGTACGTCAAACAGCCTTTTTCCCATCCCCGATATTTTTGTAACTAATAAACAGAAGTGTTCAAAGAATATGAAAAAAAAACCACGATTTTTTTTAACGCCCCCTATGATTTTTCTCCAGCGTTGCTCGCAGCAGTGCCCTGGAGATTAATTCTTCAATTCCTGGAGACTCCAGGGCAATCCTGGAGGGGTTGGCGACCCTAGTCAGCCCCTCAGGAAAGGAGGGGAGGTAATTGAGCAAAAGAAAGCAGGCCCCAAATAGCTTTAAATGGTGAAGTATGTGCGACTAGAGGAGATTAGATCTGCGTGTTGGTTTTAATCTGAAAATAGACCATTTGTTTCCAAGGTTTCTGTCCTGTTCCAGTGGTGACAATGACTCGCTGCCAAGCAATGTTAAAACAACACATGATGATCTGTCTGGCAATCGGGATAGATAATCCCTTAGCTACACACACAACTAAATACAATCACATTACTTTACATCCAGGAAACCGAGGGAGGCCTTTAAAAAGAACAGTACCTTCCATTTTCTTTAATGACTGGTGGTTTGTCTTATCAGCAAGCCACAAATATTTGTAATGAAAGCAAACAATGCCATGCTGTTTGCCTTTATTTTTCCATTAAGTTGCACTGGGCTAAGACTCCAAGTTCACAGTCCAGCAAAGATCATTTCCTCTGAGACTGACACTGTCGCCTCCCTTCGGTTTATGAGGTGAAAGTTGTTGAATCGCTTGCTGAGATAAATGTTTAAATGTTATATTAGCATCATTGCATGGTGTCAGCCGTGGCTCAGTGGGTAGAACTCTCGCCTCGCAGGCAGAAGGTAGTGGGTTCGCAATCCCACTCCAGAGACCAGAGCCCCTCATCCAGGCTGACACCTCTCCAGTGCAGTACTGAGGGAATGCTGCACTGTCGGAGGTGCCGTCTTTCAGATGAGCTGTTAAACTGAGGACCCGTCTGCCCTCTCGGATGGATGTAAAAGATCCCATGGCACTATTCGAAGAAGAGCAGGGGAGTTCTCCTCGGTGTCCTGACCAATATTTATCCCTCAACCAACATCACTGAAACAGATGATCTGGTCATTTATTTCAATGCTGTTTGTGGGATTTTGCTGTGTGCAAATTGGCTGCCGCATTTCTTACATTACAACAGTCGCTACCGTACTTCATTGGATGTAAAGTGCTTTGGGATGTCCTGAGGTGGTGAAAGCTGGTGTATGAACGCAAGTCCTTTCTTTCTTATTTATATGAGCCCAATGTTCGTACCTTCCAGTTCCTTCGATTCCCAGGTCAAACCATGGGGGCCATCTGCAATCCGCCTTTCTCTGCAAAACCCTTTCACTAGCCTGGATTTTCCTCCATGATCCCACCTCAAATCAGGCGGGAACGTGATGGAAAACGCGGGGACATTGGGTGTTAAGGCCTCCCGCAGCATTCCTACCCCAACCTTTATCTCCCTCCCCCACCTTTCAGTCCAGCCAGCCAGAACAAGGGCTGCCCTTTCCATGCCTGCCATATGTAAACAACTTATAATTTTTTTTACTCGTTCCTGGGATGTGGGTGTCGTTGGCAAGGCCAGCATTTATTGCGCATCCCTAATTGCCCCTGAGAAGGTGGTGGTGAGCCGCCTTCTTGAACCGCTGCAGTCCTAGTGGTGATGGTACTCCCACAGTGCTGTTAGGGAGGGAGTTCCAGAATTTTGACCCAGCTACTATGAAAGATCGGCGATATATTTCCAAGTCAGGATGGTGTGTGACTTGGAGGGAAACTTGGAGGTGATGCGGTTCCCATGCACCTGCTGCCCTTGTCCTTCTAGGTGGTAGAGGTTGTGGGTCTGGGAGGTGCTGCCGAAGAAGCCTTGGTGAATTGCTGCAGTGCATCTTGTAGATGGTACACACTGCAGCCACGGTACGCTGGTGGTGGAGGGGAATGAATGTTTAAGGTGGTGGATGGGGTGCCAATCAAGCGGGCTTCTTTGTCCTGGATGGTGTCGAGCTTCTTGAGTGTTGTTGGAGCTGCACTCACCCAGGCAAGTGGAGAGTATTCCATCACACTCCTGACTTGTGCCTTGTAGATGGTAGAAAGGTTTTGGGGAGTCAGGAGGTGAGACATTCGCTGCAGAATACCCAGCCTCTGACCTGCTCTTGTAGCCACAGTATTTATGTGGCTAGTCCAGTTATGTTTCTGGTCAATAGTGACCCCCAGGATGTTGATGGTGGGGGATTCGGCGATGGTAATACCGTTGAATGTCAAGGGGCGGTGGTTAGACTCTCGCTTGTTGGAGATAGTCATTGCCTGGCACTTGTGTGGCACGAATGTTACTTGCCACTTATCAGCCCAAGCCTGAATATCATTTAGGTCTTGCTGCATGCGGGCATGGACTGCTTCATTATCTGAGGAGTTGTGAATGGCGCTGAACACTGTGCAGTCATCAGCGAACATCCCCACTTCTGACCTTATGATGGAGGGAAGGTCATTGATGAAGCAGCTGGAGATGGTTGAGCCTAAGACACTGCCCTGAGGAACTCCTGCAGCGATGTCCTGGGGCTGTGATGATTGGCCTTCAACCACCACAACCATCTTCCTTTGTGCTAGGTATGATTCCAGCCAGTGGAGAGTCTTTCCCCTGATTCCCATTGACTTCAATTTTACTGGGGCTCCTTCATGCCACACTCGGTCAAATGCTGCCTTGATGTCAAGAGCACTCTCACCTCACCTCTGGAATTCAGCTCTTTTGTCCATGTTTGGACCAAGGCTGTAATGAGGTCTGGATCCAGGTGGTCCTGGCGGAACCCAAACTGAGCGTCGGTGAGCAGGTTATTGGTGAGTAAGTGCCGCTTGATAGCACTGTCGACAAAACCTTCCATCACTTTTTTGATGATTGAGAGTAGACTGGTGGGGCAGTAATTGGCTGGATTTCGATTTGTCCTGTTTTTTTGTGAACAGGACATACCTGGGCAGTTTTCCACATTGTCGGATAGATGCCAGTTTTGTAGCTGTACTGGAACAGCTTGGCTAGAGGCGTGGCTAGTTCTGGAGCACAAGTCTTCAGCTTGACAGCCGGGATATTGTCAGGACCCATAGCCTTTGCTGTATCCAGTGCGCTCAGCCGTTTCTTGATATCACATGGAGTGATTCGAATTGGCTGAAGACTGGCTTCTGTGACGATAGGGACCTCAGGAGGAGGCCGAGATGGATCATCCACTCAGCACTTCTGGCTGAAGATGGTTGCAAACGCTTCAGCCTTGTCTTTTGCACTCGCGTGCTGGGCTCCACCATCATCGAGGATGGGATGTTCATGGAGCCTCCTCCTTCCGTCAGTTGTTTAATGGTCCACTACCATTCAGGACTTGATGTGGCAGGACTGCAGAGCTTTGATCTAATTCGCTGGTTGTGGGTTCGCTTACCTCTCTCTATAGCATGTTACTTCCGTTGTTTAGCATGCATGTAGTCCTGTGTTGCAGCTTCCCCAGATTGGCATCTAATTTTTAGGTACGCCTGGTGCTGCTCCTGGCATGCTCTTCTACAATCCTCATTGAACCAGGGTTGGTCGCCTGGCTTGATGGTAATGGTAGAGTGAGGGACATGCCGGACCATGAGGTTACAGATTGTGATGGAATACAATTCTGCTGCTGCTGATGGCCCACAGTGCCTCATGGATGCCCAGTTTTGAGCTGCTAGATCTGTTCCGAATCTATCCCATTTAGCACGGTGGTAGTGCCACACAACACGATGGAGGGTGTCCTCAGTGTGAAGACGGGACTTCGTCTCCACAAGGACTGTGCGGTGGTCACTGCTACCAATACTGTCATGGACTGATGCATCTGTGACAGGTAGATTGGTGAGGATATGGTCAAGTACGTTTTTCCCTTGTGTTGGTTCTCTCACCACTTGCTGCAGGCCCAGTCTGGCAGCTATGTCCTTCAGGACTCGGCCAGCTTGGCCAGTTGTGGTGCTACTGAGCCACTCTTGGTGATGGACATTGAAATCCCCCACCCATAGTACATTCTGTGCCCTTGCTACCCTCAGTGCTTCTTCCAAGTGGTGTTCAACATGGAGGAGTACTGATTCATCAGCTGAGGGAGGGCGGTAGGTGGTAATCAGCAGGAGGTTTCCTTTCCCATGTTTGACCTGAAGCCATGAGACTTCATGGGGTCCAGAGTCAATGTTGAGGACTCCCAGGGCCACTCCTTCCCAACTGTATACCACTGTGCTGCCACCTCTGGTGGGTCTGTCCTACCGGTGGGATAGGACATACCCAGGGATGGTGATGGAGGAGTTTGGTACATTGGCTGAAAGGTATGATTCTGTAAGTATGACCATGTCAGGCTGTTGCTTGACTAGTCTGTGGCAGATGTTAGTGAAGAGGACTTTGCAGGGTCAACTGGGCAGGGTGTGCTGTTGTCATGTCCAAAGCCCGTGCCGAGTGGTCCGTCCGGTTTTATTATTATTACTGTTTCTTGTAGCAGTTTGTTACAACTGAGTGGCTTGCTAGGCCATTTCAGAAGGCAGTTAAGAGTCAACCACATTGCTGTGGGTCTGGAGTCACACGTAGGCCAGATCGGGTAAGGACAGCAGATTTCCTTCCCTAAAGAACGTTAGTGAACCAGATGGGTTTTTGCAACAATCCAGTTGTTTCATGGACACCATTTCTGATAGTAGCTTTTTATTCCAGGTTTATTTAATTAACTGAATTTAAATTCCACAACTCCATGGTGGGATTTGAGCTCACGTCTCCGGATTATTAGTCCAGGCCGCGGGACTATTAGTCCAGTAACATAACCACTCTGTTACTGTTCCCATCAGGATATATAACGGCTTTAACATAGTAAAAACGTCCCAAGGCACTTCACAGGAGCGATTATCAAACAATATTTGACACCGAGCCACATAAGGAGATATTAGGGCAGGTGATCAAAAGCTTGTTCAAAGAGGTAGGTTTTAAGGAGCGTCTTAAAGAGGGACAGAGAGGGGTAGAGAGGCGGAGAGGTTTAGGGAGGGAATTCCAGAGCTCATGGCCTAGGGAGCTGATGGCATGGTCGGCAATATTGGAGCGATGAAAATCGGGGATGCACAAGAGGCCAGAATTGGAGGAACACAGAGATCTCACAGGGTTGTAGGGTTGGAGGATGTTACAGAGATAGGGAGGGACGAGGGCATGGAGGGATTTCAAAACGATTGAGAATTCAATGTAGGTCAGCGAGCACAAGGGTGATAGGTGAACAGGTCCTAGTGCGAGTTAGGATACGAGCAGCAGAGTTTTGGATGAGCTCAACTTTACATAGAGGGTGCACCTGCTGCCGCTGTTATATTTGAGAGTCACTTTCTTTTCTTTCTCTACAGGAGTGTGTGCCGTTGGAAAGCCAATGTGCCTTCTCTTCGAGTACATGGCCTACGGAGACCTGAACGAGTACTTACGCAGGAGGTCGTCCATCAACGTTCGCACCTTGAGCCAGGCCAGCTTTGTGCAGCGGAGCGTTGGCTCAGGCACAGACCTGTTGCCCCTCAGCTGCACCGACCAGCTCAACATCGCAAAGCAGATCTCAGCGGGTATGACCTACCTGTCTGAGCGCAAGTTTGTTCATCGGGACCTGGCCACGCGCAACTGCTTGGTCGGAGAAAACCTGGTGGTTAAAATTGCTGACTTTGGACTCTCCAGGAATATCTACTCTGCAGACTACTACAAAGCTAATGAGAACGACGCTATCCCAATCAGGTGGATGCCGCCTGAATCTATATTCTTCAACCGTTACACGACCGAATCCGACGTCTGGGCTTATGGTGTGGTCCTTTGGGAAATCTTCTCTTCCGGCATGCAGCCATACTACGGCATGGCCCATGAGGAGGTGATCTACTATGTCCGAGACGGGAACATCCTCTCTTGCCCTGAGAACTGCCCGCCGGAGCTGTACAATTTGATGCGCCTCTGCTGGAGTAACATGCCATCCGACAGGCCGAGCTTCGCAAGCATCCATCGCATTCTGGAGCGCATGCACGAGAGAACGACGGCCACAGTTCCAGTGTGATCCTCCTCCAGCCCCTGTAACTCTGTATAGCTCCACGTACTGGCGTCCTCGTGAGAGTGGCGAGCATCGCGCTGACTGGCCTGGCAGCCTGAGCATGGTTGACATGGACAGCAGAAGTGGAGAGTCTTGAGGTCACACACTGTGCCATCAGAACGCACAGAGACCAACAGTTACACCGACTTATAGATCTCCATTTCACAAACTTGGGTCCTATGCTCTATAGATCTAGACACCAAAGATCAAGTAGCATTTTAAAGATACCAGTTCTTTATTGATGAACCCGTTTGTGAATTATAATATGATTTTTTTTATTCATATATGATGACATATTATGAGGTGTTTTGACAGAGTAATTAAAGAGAAACTGTTACTACTGGCAGAAGGGTCGTTAACCAGAGGACACAGATTTAAGATATTTGGCAAAAAAATCCAGGGGGGAAAATGAGGAGAATTTATTTACTTAGTGAGTTGCTATGATCTGGAATGCACTGCCTGAAAGAGTGGTGGGAGCAGATTCAATAGTAACTGTCAAAAGAGAATTGGACAAATACTTGAAAAGGAAAAATTTGCAGGGCTATGGGGAAAGGGCAGGGGAGTGGGACTAATTGGATAGCTCTTTCAAAAAGCTGGCACAGGCACGATGGGCCGAATGGCCTCCTTCTGTGCTGTAAGATTCTATCATCCTGTTACCAAGACAGACTTTATCACAAAGCAGAAAGTTGTCATCATTAACTACAGATAAGTTTTTAAATCATGCTCTGTTGGTAGTTTTTTTTTATTGTGAAATAAGTATTGCAGTAAATATGTAAGTGGATTTCAACTAGACTGTAGAAAACCTGGGTCAATCACAAAGAAGAGATAGCCCGATCCATATCTATAAGTGACTGTGGCGCAGTGGGCAGATGATTCACGCTGTTGAAATTTATGTTTTACTGGGTAAACAAGAGTGTTGGATAAACCATACTTAAAAACTGGCTTAAAAATTACACAAAGAGAAAGACAGTTTGCCAATGTCGTGAACTCCCCAAAAAAAATCAGATGAAGAAACCCCCACTGCATGTATAAAGGTTACCAGTGATATTGTCCAGAGACTCTCAGAAACTCTGCAGATATCGTTGAAGTACTGTTGAACATTTCAACCAGACCTAATTGTCCTGAAGCTAAATACTGAGGACACTCACCTGCCAATTTACTCAAGCGGAGTGTAACTGATTAAGACAAAAGCAAAATACTGCGGATGCTGGAAATCTGAAATAAAAACAGAAAATGCTGGAAACACTCAGCAGGTCAGGCAGCATCTGTGGAGCGAGAAACAGAGTTAACGTTTCAGGTCGATGACCCTTCGTCAGAACTGGGGATTAAGAATTTGTTCTGAGGCGTCTGTTTTGAGGCTGAACCACTGCTGGTTTTTTATCTTTTACAATTTCTTTGCTGGTCATCGGCAGCAGAAGCAGTCCCTTCAGATCCGCTCGTGATTTCCAGATTCCAGCTGTACACGAGACCCATATGTCACACGAGACCCTTGCGGATCACAAAAGTGAACCTTTTCGTCCATGGCCAGTGTACTTTAAAAAGAATGAATGGGCATATGCCTGTGCAACGCACGACACTTAAGCTTTACTTTCTGTACAACAGCACTGTGTTTAAGCAAAATGAAAAAGAACTTATGGAAATTGCCTGTCGTTCACTTAACAATGAAGTGTTGTCAACATACAGGAGAGCTGAGACTTTGAGAAAGGCATAAAAATCCCCACACAACTCAACAGCTCCCATTGATTCCACCCATGAATAGTTGTGCTTGTTTGTGTTGCGGCTGTGCGGTACAATTAGCATGAAAGCCCTTCTTACACCAAAATCCCACAGACTGTTAGCAAGCAGCATATTTGGGTAAATGCCGGAACATCCTCTAGAGATGGCGTCGTTCCAAGTGAACTCGGGTAGTACTGGCAGCGTCCTAACTCAACTTCTGTACGGAACGAGGTCCGAAAATTAAGTTGGTAATTAATTAAGCGATGGACTTTTAACACTCTTTGTAGCGTGGTAATCACATTATTGGTGCAGTAGGTATCTCTTTAGACAGATTCCTGTGCCTTTGGGTCTCTGCATTTGTGAGAGAGAGCGTGAGGCTCTATTTTAAATTTGTTTTGGGACACAGCAGATTTTGTGCATGCGCCAGGCTACTTTACATTTTTTATTGTGATTTGGCACAATGATGAACTATGCCATATTCAAATGGCATTTTCCACCATACATCCTCTGCATTATGGTAGCAATTATTTAAGGGTATCTTTTTGTCTCACCCACAAGCCCTTGCTATCATGTCTATTTTTATTCATTCACGGGATGTGGGCGTCGCTGGCAAGGCCAGCATTTATTGCCCATCCCGAATTGTCCTTGAGAAGGTGGTGGTGAGCCGCCTTCTTGAACTGCTGCAGTTCGTGTGGTGAAGGTACTCCCACAGTGTTGTTAGGGAGGGAGTTCCAGCATTTTGACCCAGCGACGATGAAGGAACGGCGATATACTTGTAAGTCAGGATGGTGTGTGACCTGGAGGTGGCGGTGTTCCCATACGCCTGCTGCCCTTGTCCTTCTAGGTGGAAGAGGTCGCGGGTTTGGGAGGTGCTGTCGAAGAAGCCTTGGCGAGTTGCTGCAGTGCATCTTGTAGATGGTACACACTGCAGCCACGGTACGCCAGTGGTGGAGGGAGTGAATATTTAAGACCTGTGACCTGAAGTCACCTGAGGGGGGTCATGAACATTATATTTATTTTCAAGGTTTTGTTTTGTTTTCCTTGAGTGTCTGCTGTGTGTTTTATATATTAAAAAAAAACACCTGCATATAGTGACACCACTATTCCCGGTCAGAATGGAGATGATTGGGTAATTTCCCCCGTCAATCACGTCTGGAGACCGCACTGCTGTAAGTAACGGATTGATTTTATGCACTGAGTTTGTATTATGTAACTATCCTCCACTCACTGCATTTTACTGGAGAAATCACCCTGCTTTTATCGGGAGAGGTTGCTGCGGTTTCAGTCACGAGTTCTGTTTGCTGCAGACTCTAAGTAGACCTTGTTGGCTGTAAAATAGATTGTTTGCTGTGAGTCCTGCCGTAAGTCTGGCCTCACCTCCAACTCAGTGGCTGACAGAGTGGTGTCAATAGACAATCTGTACAAAAAAACAATCTTCAATTGGGAGTTTCAGGCTACATTTATACTGCAAGTTTAGTGTTGGTGCAAAGGGACTTCTGCTGAACTGAACTGGCAGTGTAAGTCAGGAGTCAGGGCTTACGAATATACGAACAGTGGCAGAAAGGAAAAGACCCTTTGGTCCCTCCAGCCTGTCCCACACAATTGTGATACCTTATGTATCTCGTGCATGACTTGACTCTGGATCGAGGCAGAGTGAGACTTGCACCGCTTGAGTTTGACACTGTGTGGAGTGTAAATCCAGTGTGGTGATAATTCTGGATTGTTGCACCTCCTGGGCTCTTTGTAAACATGTCTTACCTCAATTTAAATGTTTAAAGTGAGGACTTTCTCCTCTATACTCTTTTATCAGTTACATTTATAACCGTTGAGAGGTAGCTCTGTGCATGTCTCCTAAACAGACGTTCCAGCCAGGCAGGAGCCAGGCAATGTAAACAGGGTATTGTCTGGCTGGCACCCGAATTGCAGCTATCAGTCTCAGACCAGTCTCTGCTACATTGTAAATGCATTCTTAGTGTAAAATAATTCTACTGCATGGAACCGTGACTGCTAGATCCACTTGACAATAGCTGGGTTGTGGGGGGTGGTGGTGGGGAGGGGGGGGTGTCATATAGTTACGTCACTCGGGGGACGGGTATATTTGAGGATACCCCCTGCTCAGTGTCGGCTATATACTGCCGCTTGAAGCAGTAGACAAAATGACAGGACTATTATCATTTGCCGGCCGAAAAAGAGCTATCCAGCCCTAATCCCACTTTCCAGCTCTTGGTCCGTAGCACTGTAGGTTACGGCACTTAAAGTGCATATCCAAGTACTTTTTAAATGCGATGAGGGTTTCTGCCTCTACCACCCTTTCAGGCAGTGAGTTCCAGACCCCCACCACCTTCTGGATGAAAAAGTTCTCAACTCCCCTCTAATCCTAAGGTATGAAAACATCCTCTACTTTTGTTGCATTTTTTTGTTGTGTTTCTGTCTCAATAGAAATGGATTCCACACTTTTAATTTATTTCCAAGGAATACTTTTCCTAAGTTTGAAATGCTTTTTGCTGCCACCTCTCCATGTGTAAGTGAGTGCACTGAAAGGTAAAAGGGTGGTGCTGGGTACTTTGTAATGTCCATGTAACTTATTGAAATACACCGTAGAACATTTGATTTCTGGCAGTGTGCTTGAAGTTTACGCAAATACCTTTTCAATAGTGCTAGCGCAAACCCTTGCATGTAGTGGTGCTCCCACTAAATACAGTTTACACTGGCGCTAAACACGATAAAAAATAGGGCCCACGGATTGACCTCTACTGTAAACCATTATAGGTTGATGCAGCTGTTAGAATTCGCATGTGCCTTTATGACTCAATCATCAATTCCTCTTTTCCACATCTTCCACTGTGACGTCAAGGTATTTATTTAACGATTGTCCAGATTACTTTATTTCAGTTCTTTATAATAAATCCTCAATGTCATTCATATCGTATCAATATTCTTCAATCAAAGGTTTTGTGAAAATAAACATCATGATTTAAGCTACCAAACCTTTGGATGTTTTACTTCTTAAAAATACATTTCAATAAATTATTTTTTTTGAATACATTCTGCCCCTCGCTTTGTGTCCATGGATCATGCGCCATTCTCATACAGGCCAACGGTTTCTGCCAATGGTTCTTCTCATGCAGCTTTTAAGAGGTAGGAGCTGGGATTCTGAAGTGGTTATTTGCCATTCCTTCCTCCCAGTGGAGACGCTCTGGGCCTCTGCATATGATCATCAATGGGTAAACCATGTTGGGAATTGTAGAGGTGGACCTATAGCCTACCTTTCCATATCATAGGTAGGATGATACCAGAACTGAGAGGGTACAAGTATCAGGAAAGATTGAACAGGCTGGGACTCTTTTCTCTAGAAAAGAGAAGTCTGAGAGGTGACCTGATAGCAGTCTTTAAAATTATGAAGGAGTTTGATAGGGTAGACGTAGAGAAGATGTTTCCACTTGTGGGAGAGTACAAAACTAGGGACTATAAATACAAGATAGTCATTAATAAATCCAATAAGGAATTCAGGAGAAACATCTTTACCCAGAGAGTGGTGAGAATGTGGAACTCGCTACCACAGGGAGTGGTTGAGGTGAATGGCACAGATGCATTCAAAGTGAAGCTAGATAAACACATGAAGGAGAAAGGAATGGAAGGAATAGAAGGATATGCTGATAGAGTGAGATGAAGTAGGGTGGGAGGAGGTTCGTGTGGAGCACAAACACCAGCATGTTGGGCCGAATGGCCAGTTTCTATGTTGTAAATACTATGTAATTCTATCTAAGCATAGCACATTGAAGAATCAGTGTGCTGTGGCAAAGTACTGTTCAGCTCCTCCCCGCCTCTATAATTGCTTATTGAATTTCCTGATCGATATCTGAAGTTTATAGGAAAATCATCTTTTGGTTGAGCTTTATACCAATTTCTGTTTTTTTTTGTCCCCCAGCAGTATGCAATGAGCACTGGGGAATCTCACAATACCTTAATTTAAATACTATATGCTGCGTTAATCCCGAAAAGTCCTCCGACATTCTTGCATGACTATGTCAAGCAGCACACTATTAGATTTTGTTGCAATTCAGGAACCAAGGGTCACAGCTCATAATGAGGACAGCAACAAGGTTGAAAAGAGTAGAAAAGAAGACTAGGTAAATTAGGAGGTAGTGATCAGTTGATGCCATGTTTGGATTATTTAAAACCTTAAGATTGTAGGAGGAAGTATCACAGGGGTCATTCCCACTGACTCCAGGCGGGGGTGGGAGGGGGGGGAACTGACGGGATTGATCAGCCCATTTTACACCCGCCTGATTTTGCTTTAGGGCGGAGTGTAAAACAGGCACGGATTCAACCCGTCAGTTTCCCATTGGGCGGGTTCAGTTATAATCAGCCCCAGAGATCTTTAAAAGTCGACGGTCTAGTTGGAGGAAAAAAAACTGCATATGGGGGTCCCATGTTTTAAAAATAGGGGTATAGCATACAAAAGTGAAAATAAATGCTAAACCTGTACAAACCGTTGCAGTTAGAATATTCTGCCCACTTTTGGGTGGCTTACTTTAGGAAGGATGTCAAGGCCATGGAGAGAATGCAGAAGACATGCCTTAAGATGTCATCAAGGATGAGAGGCTTTAGTTATGAGTTGAGAAACTGGAGCTATTTTCATTCGAAGGAAGTGAAGAAGAGATCTGATAGAGGTGTTCAAAGTCCATTGGGTTTTGATAAGATAAATCTGAAGGAAAAAAAAATGATTTTTACTGGTTGGTAAGTCGGTAACTAGAGAGGATAAATGTAAGAGCATCTCCAAAATAATGAAGGGAGCGTTTAGGAGGAATTTATCTTTTACACAAAGCATTCTTAGGACATAGGATGCACTATAAGAAACAATGGTGGAAGCAGAATCTATAGTTTTTAAAAGAAAAATGGTTAAATATGTGAAAAGATATGAAAAGACAAAGTTTAGAAGGGTATGGGGGAAAGGACAGGGGATTGGGACTAAGTGGATAACAGGCCTCCTTCTGTGCTGTACAGTTCTGATTCTATGGGAGTAATTTTAACCCCCAAAAACGGGTGGGTTTGGGTCGGGTGGGAAGTTAAAAAATTTAAATTTCAAACCCAAAAGCAACCCACCTCGAACCAGTTAAAACTTTTTATTGGTGTATGGCTCTTCACCGTCATAAAAATTAATCAGCAATACTTTCATTTAAACAGTGCTCCAGCATACTTTGGCCTACACCAGATGACACTATTTATTAGATTTCCATTAAGCTGTTGTAAATAGTTTTCATTGCAATCCAGCATGAAGAAAGGTTTAAGCATAACAATGGTTATAAATATAATGGCTATTTCATCTCTCTGGACTATACTACCACAATGATGTACAGCCACAGCGTTTTGCTATAATTTAATTACATGGGAATTGGTAAGATTATTAATAATAATAATGGTTAGACCTCAACTAGAGTATTGTGTGCAATTCTGAGCACCACCCTTTAGGAAGGATGTCAAGGCCTAAGAGAGGGTGCAGAGGAGATTTACTAGAATAGCACCAGGGAGGAGAGACTTCAGTTATGTGGAGAGACGAGCGAAGTTAGGATGGTTCTCCTTAGAGCAAAGAAGGTTAAGAAAAGATTTAATAGAGGTGTTCAAAATGATGGGGGGTTTTGATAGAGTAAATAGGAGAAACCGTTGCACTGGCAGGAGGGTCGGTTACCAGAGGACACAGATTTAAGGCAAATGAACCGGAGGGGCGATGAGGAGACTTTTTTTTTACGCAGCGAGTTATTATGATCTGAAATGAAAGGGTGGTGGAAGCAGATTCAATAGTAACTTTCAAAAGGAATTTGTTTAATACTTGAAAAGGAAAAATTTGCAGGGCTATGGGGAAAGGGCAGGGGAGTGGGACTAATTGGATAGCTCTTTCAAAGAGCCGGCACAGGCACAATGGGCCGAATGGCCTCCTTCTGTGCTGTATGATTCTATGATTCCATGATTTAGGAAATGCTCTGCGACTAAAGGTATGACAGTTACTGCCAGGATCCTACAGACGTGAGATCAAATCAATGTTAATTAAACAGAGGACTCCCAGTGAACCTACTAGTCTACTAGTAAGTCAATGGTTCTTCAAAGAGGAGAGTCAAGGTAGAGTGACTGCTTTCCAACAGTTATGTTTCATAGTCCATTTGCCACAGTTCATCCATTCTTTGCTAGAATGTTACACAGAGATTAGGAGATAAACTCCTACAAATTTGAATCCAAAACCAGGTCTCATTTCTTAATATGTTTTATTTTATTTCTAGTGTAAAATGAAATAGAACAATATTTATAGAAAGTCCAGATTAGGAAAACTGTATCCAAAGGGTTAATTGGTCCAAAGGCCTCACCACTTCCATGATTCATCAGCCATGATCTTATTAAATGGCGGAGCAGGCTCGAAGGGCCGAATGACCTACTCCTGCTCCTATTTCTTATATTCTTCTGTGAAGGCAATGAATAGTTCAATCATTTTACACTTTCGGTACTTTCCATTGAAAGGACCTTTCAGCTCAGGGGGAAAGAAAAACTGGCAGCTCCCTCAACATCTTTCCATGCTGCTGGTGGGGGAGTGTTAGTAATACAAAAGAAATCTACAGTAACTTCTGACCCCAGGCAAGATGGTCCGATGCCACCAATTGCTCTTTTTGAGGGAGAAATAATGTGGGCCGATCTGGAAGGACAAAGTTAAACAGTATCCAGAAAGGTTTGTGTTTCTACATGATTAAGGAAAAGGGCCATCACAACCCTTGAGACGTGAACCATTGTCCATTTTGTGCTAGGTAACACAAGAATCCAAGTGCTAAATAACGTGAGAATTGAGGGTAATGTTTCAGTCTTTCAAAACATATTTCAACATGCTGAGCCATTAACAATTATTTATGTTCTGTGAGCACATAGTTACTGAACTTTAGCCAGCATAATTATTGGCTGATTTCACCCATATCACTTCCACTAATAGATACATAGTGAACTGCAGCAGCCCTTCATAGGTTTCCATGGAAATATGCTAATTATTTATTCCATTGCACGATTGGTTCTTTCCGCTTCCAAATAAATTGACATCATATATATGACAATTAGAACTGCCACAGTACTCACCGCCTAACTGGATTTCAAACACTACGAGGCAAACCATGGGTCCTATTTTCTGACTTTTGCACGCAAAGTTGCTTAAGCTAGGTTTGCAGTAGTAACGACGTACATTCATTACTAACTAAGCATGTCCTTTGTTAGCACCACCAGGTTTAATTTTCTGCTGATGGTAAGTTAAACCATCCAATCAGAGGCAAGAGTCAAAATTACCACCTTAATGAGTGGAAATTCTTGTTTTTCAAATCCCTCCATGGCCTTGCCCCTCCCTATCTCTGTAACCTCCTCCAGTCCCACAACTGCACCCCCCTCCCCCCCCACCCCCACCCCAAGATCTCTGGGCTCCTCTAATTCTGGCCTCTTGAGCATCCCTGATTTTCATCGCTCCACCATTGGCGGCCCTGCCTTCAGCTGCCTGGGCCCTAAGCTCTGGAATACCCTCCCTAAACCTCTTTGCCTCTCTACATAAGAACATAAGAAATAGGAGCAGGAATAGGCCATTCTGCCCTTTGAGCCTGCTCCGCCATTCAATGAGATCATGGCTGATCTTCTGCCTCAATTCCATTCACAGGCCTTATCGCCATATCCCTTGATGACCTTACCAGTCAGAAATCTATCGACTTCTGTTTTGAATATACCCAATGACTGAGCCTCCACATCCCTCTGGGGTAGAGAATTCAAAAGATTCACCACCCTCTGTGTGAAGAAATTCCTTCTCATCTCAGTCCTGAATGGCCTACCCTTTATCCTGAGGCTGTGGCCCCTGGTTCTAGACTCCCCAGCCAAGGGAAACATTCTCCCAGCATCCACCCTATCAAGCCCTGTAATAATTTTGCATGCTTCAATGAGATCCCCTCTCATTCTTCTGAATTCAAGAGAATACAGGCCTAGTTTACTCAATCTCTTCTCATACGACAGTCCCGCCATCCCAGGAATCAATCTCGTGAACCTTCGTTGCACTCCCTCTATGGCAAATATATCCTTCCTTAGGTAAGGAGACCAAAATTGTACACAGTACTCCAGGTTTGGTCTCACCAAGGTCCTATATAATTGGAGTAAGACTTCTTTACTCCTGTACTCAAATCCTCTTGTAATGAAGGCCAGCATACCATTTGCCTTCCTAATGGCTTGCTGCACCTGCACATTCACTTTCAGTGACTCATGTACAAGGACACCCAGGTCCCTTTGAGCATCTGCATTCCCCAATCTTTCACCATTTAGGAAATACTCTGCCTTTCTGTTTTTTCTACCAAAGTGGATAACTTCACATTTATCCACATTATATTCCATCTGCCATGTTCTCGCCCACTCACTGAGCCTGTCGAGATCCCCTTGAAGCCTCTTCACATCCTCTTCGCAAATGACACTGCCACCTAGCTTTGTATCATCAGCAAATTTGGAAATGATACATTTAGTCCCTCCATCTAAATCATTGATATAGATTGTAAATAGCTGGGGCCCAAGCACCGATCCTTGCGGTACCCCACTAGTCACAGCCTGCCATCCTGAAAAGGACCCGTTTATCCCTACTCTTTGTTTTCTGTGTGTTAACCAATTCTCAATCCATGCTAGTATATTATCCCCAATTCCATGCGCCCTAATTTTGTTCACCAACCTCTTGTGTGGGACCTTATCGAAGGCCTTCTGAAAATCCAAATACACCACATCTACCAGTTCCCCTTTGTCTACTCCACTAGTTACATCCTCAAAGAACTCCAATAGGTTTGTCAAACAGGATTTCCCTTTCATAAATCCATGTTGACTCTGCCGAATCTGACTATTAGTTTCTAAGTGCCCAGATATTGCATCCTTTAAAATAGATTCCAGCATTTTCCCAACTACTGATGTGAGGCTAACAGGTCTGTAGTTCCCCGTTTTCTCTCTTCCTCTCTCTTCTCATTTAAGACCCTCCTTAAAACCTATTTCTTCAACCAAGCTTTTGCTCACCTGTAATAATATCTCCTTATCTGGCTCGGTGTCAAATTTTGTCTGATAATCACTCTAGTGAAGCACCTTGGGATGTTTTACTACATAAAAGGCGCTATAGAAATGCAAGTTGTTGTTGTTGTGGAATGAGCCACTTAACCTGCAAAAATGATATAATTTATGATTATATGATTTATTGCACTAGTTAATGCAGCATGGGTTGAACCAGCAGCACAAGTTGTTTCATTGACCTGAAACATTAACTCCCTTTCTAGCTAACATACAAGCTAGCTAATATAAAAGACCCAGCTAACATAAAAGAGAATTCAAAAGTATTCTATAGGCATATAAATAATAAACGGCTAGTAAGAGGAGGGGTGGGGCCGGATAGGGACCAAAAAGAGACCTACGCATGGAGGCAGAGGGCATGGCTGAGGTACTAAATGAGTACGATAGCAAAATATCTTCGACCTGAAACGTTAACTCTGTTTCTCTCTCCACGGATGCTGCCTGGCCTGCTGAGTTTTTCCAGCGTTTTCTGTGGTACTAAATGAGTACTTTGCATCTGTCTTCATCAAGGAAGACTCCTGCTGATTACCACCTACCGCCCTCCCTCAGCTGATGAATCAGTACTCCGCCATGTTGAACACCACTTGGTAGAAGCACTGAGAGTAACAAGGGCGCAGAATGTACTCTGGGTGGGGGACTTCAATGTCCATCACCAAGAGTGGCTCGGTAGCACCACAACTGACCGAGCTGGCCGAGTCCTGAAGGACATAACTGCCAGTCTGCGCCTGCGACAGGTGGTGAGAGAACCAACACGAGGGAAAAACCTACTTGACCTCGTCTTCACCAATCTACCTGTCGCAGATGCATCTGTCCATGACAGTATTGGTAGCAGCGACCACCGCACAGTCCTTGTGGAGACGAAGTCCCATCTTCACACTGAGGACACCCTCCATCGTGTTGTGTGGCACTAACACCGTGCTAAATGGGATAGATTCAGAACAGATCTAGCAGCTCAAAACTGGGCATCCATGAGGCAGCAGAATTATATTCCACCACAATCTGTAACCTCATGGCCCGGCCTATCCCTCACTCTACCATTACCACCAAGCCAGGGAACCAACCCTGGTTCAATAAGGAGTGTAGAAGAGCATGCCAGGAGCAGCACCAGGCGTACCTAAAAATGAGGCGCCAACCTGGGGAAGCTGCAACACAGGACTAAATGCATGCTAAAAAGCGGAAGCAGCATGCTATAGACAGGACTAAGCGATCACACAATCAACGGATCAGATCAAAGCTCTGCAGTCCTGCCACATCCAGTCGTGAATGGTGGTGGACCATTAAACAACTAACGGGAGGAGGAGGCTCCATGAATATCCCCATCCTCAATGATGGTGGAGCCCAGCACGCAAGTGCAAAAGACAAGGCTGAAGCGTTTGCAACCATCTTCAGCCAGAAGTGCCGAGTGGATGATCCATATCGGCCTCCTCCCGCGGTCCCCACCATCACAGAAGCCAGTCTTCAGCCACGATAGCAAAATACTGCGGATGCTGGAAATCTGAAATAACAACAGAAAACGCTGGAAAAACTCAGCAGGCCAGGCAGCATCCGTGGAGCACTCCACGTGATATCAAGAATCGGCTGAGCGCACTGGATACAGCAAAGGCTATAGGCCCCGACAACATCCCGGCTATCGTACTGAAGACTTGTGCTCCAGAACTAGCCGCACCTCTAGCCAAGCTGTTCCAGTACAGCTACAACAATGGCATCTATCCGACAATGTGGAAAACTGCCCAGGTGTGTCCTGTTCACAAAAAGCAGGACAAATCCAATCCGGCCAATTACCACCCCATCAGTCTACTCTCAAACATCAGCAAAGTGATGGAAGGTGTCATCGACAGTGCTATCAAGCGGCACTTACTCACCAATAACCTGCTCACTGATGCTCAGTTTGGGTTCCGCCAAGATCACTCGGCTCCCGACCTCATTACAGCCTTGGTCCAAACATGGACAAAGGAGCTGAATTCTAGCGGTGAGGTGAGAGTGACTGCCCTTGACATTAAGGCAGCATTTGACTGAGTGTGGCATGAAGGAGCCCTAGTAAAACTGAAGTCAATGGAAATCAGGGGGAAAACGCTCCACTGGCTGGTGTCATACCTAGCACAAAGGAAGATGGTTGTGGTGATTGAAGGTCAATCATCACAGCCCCAGGACATCGCTGCAGGAGTTCCGCAGGGCAGCATCCTAGGGCCAGCCATCTTCAGCTGCTTCATCAATGACCTTCCCTCCAACATAAGTTCAGAAATGGGGATGTTCGCTGATGACTGCACAGTATTCAGTGCCATTCACAACTCCTCAGATAATGAAGCAGTCCATGCCCGCATGCAACAAGACCTGGACGACGTTCAGGCTTGGGCTGATGAGTGGCAGGTAACATTCGCGCCCCAGAAGTGCCAGGCAATGACTATCTCCAACAAGCGAGAGTCTAAACACTGCCCCTTGACGTTCAATGACATTACCATCACCGAATCCCCCACCATCAACATGCTGGGGGGTCACCATTGACCAGAAACTTAACTGGACCAGCCACATAAATACTGTGGCAACAAGAGCAGGTCAGAGGCTAGGTATTCTATGGTGAGTGTCTCACCTCCTGACTCCCCAAAGCCTTTCTACCATCTACAAGGCACAAGTAAGGAGTGTGATGGAATACTCTCCACTTGCCTGGATGAGTGCAGCTCCAACAACATTCAAGAAGCTTGACACCATCCAGGACAAAGCAGCCCGCTTGATTGGCACCCCCTCTACCACCTTAAACATTCACTCCCTCCACCACCGGCGTACCGTGGCTGCAGTGTGTACCATCTACAAGATGCACTGCAGCAACTCGCCAAGGCTTCTTCGGCAGCACCTCCCAAACCTGCGACCTCTTCCACCTAGAAGGACAAGGGCAGCAGACGCATAGGACCACCACCACCTCCAAGTTCCCCTCCAAGTCACACATCATCCTGACTTAGAAGTATATCGCCATTCCTTCATTGTCGCTGGGTCAAAATCCTGGAACTCCCTAACTAACATCATTGTGGGAGTACCTTCACCACACGGACTGCAGCGGTTCAAGAAGGCGGCTCACCACCACCTTCTCAAGGGCAATTAAGGATGAGCAATAAATGCTGGCCTTGCCAGCAATGCCCACATCCCATAAAAATGAATAAAATAAAAAAGGAAGAAGATGCTGCCATAGATATAGTGAAAGAGGAGGTAGTGGAGATACAGGCTGGAATAAAAATTTGATAAGGAGGAGGTACTAGAAAGGGTAGCTGTACTTAAAGTAGATAAGTCACCAGGAGCAGATGGAATGCATTCTAGGATGCTGAGGGAAGTTAAGGTGGAAATTGTGGAGGTACTGGCCATAATTTCCAATCCTCCATAGATACGGAGGTGGTGCCAGAGGATTGGAGAATTGCAAATGTTACACCCTTGTTCAAAAAAGGGTGTAAGAATAAACTCAGCAAAGACAGGCCAGTCAGTTCAACCTCAGTAGTGAGGAAGCTTTGAGAAATGATAATCAGGGACAAAATTAACAGTCACTTGGACAAGTGTGGATTAATTAAGGAAAGCCAGCATGGATTTGTTAAATGCAAATTGTGTTTAACTAACTTGATCGAGTTTTTTAATGAGGTAACAGAGAGGGTTGATGAGGCCAATGCGGTTGACATGGTGTACATGGGTTTCCAAGGCGTTTGATAAAGTGCCATATAATAGGCTTGCCAACAAAGTTGAAGCCCATGGAATAAAAGGGACAGTGGCAGCATGGATATGAAATTGGCTAAGTGACAGGAAACAGAGTAGTGGTGAATGGTTGTTTTTCGGACTGGAGGAAGGTATACAGTGATGTTCCCCAGGGGTTGGTACTAGGACCACTGCTTTTCTTGATATATATTAATGACTTGGACTTGGGAGTACAGGGCAGAATTTCAAAATTTGCAGATGACACAAAACTTGGAAGTATAGTGAACAGTGAGGAGGATAGTGATAGACTTCAAGAAGACAGAGACAGGCTGGTGAAATGGGCGGACACGTGGCAGATGAAATTTAATGCAGAAAAGTGCAAAGTGATACATTTTGATAGGAAGAATGAGGAGAGGCAATATAAACTAAAGGGTACAATTCTAAAGGGGATGCATGAACAGAGACACCTGGGGGTGTATGTTCACAAATCGTTGAAGGTGGCAGGGCATGTTGAGATAGCAGTTAAAAAAGCATACGGGATCCTGGGCTTTATAAATAGAGGCAGATAGTGCAAAAGCAAGGAAGTTATGATGAACCTAAGGGGAACCTAGAGGTGATGGTGTTCCCATGCGCCTGGATACTCCATGATACTGTGGCTCAGAATTCCCCTGAGTCTGAAGGCACGGCCGCCAATGGTGGAGCGATTGAAATTGGGGATGCTCAAGAGGCCAGAATTGGAGAAGAGCAGTTATCACAGAGGGCTGTAGGGCTGGAGGAGATTACAGAGATAGGTAAGTCTGAGGCCATGGAGGGATTTGAAAACAAGAATGAGAATTTAAAAATCGAGGTGTTGCTTAACTGGGAGCCAATGTAGGTCAGCGAGCACAGGGGTGATGGGTGAACGGGACTTGGTGCGAATTAGGACACGGGCAGCAGAGTTTTGGATGACTTCAAGTTTACAGAGGGTAGAAGATGGGAGGCCGGCCAGGAGTGTGTTGGAATAGTCAAGTCTAGAGGTTAAAAAGGCATGGATGAGAGTTTCAGAAGCTGATGTGCTGAGGCAGGGGCAAAGTTGGGTGATATTACTGAGGTGGAAATAGGCGGTCTTAGTGATGGAGTGGATATGTGGTCGGAAGCTCATCTCGGGATCAAATATGACACCAAGGTTGCCAACAGTCTGGTTCAGCCTCAGATAGTTGCCAGGGAGAGAGATGGAGTCGGTTGCTAGGGAACAGAGTTTGTGGTGGGGACCGAAGACAATGGCTTCAGTCTTCCCAATATTTAGTTGGAGGAAATTTCTGCTCATCCAGTACCGGATGTCGGACAAGCAGTCTGACAAACCAGAGACAGTGGGGGGGGGGCAGGATCTTACTTTTGCCGGTGGGTTTAGCCAGATTTTGTCACTTTGCTTGTCCAGCTGGAGACAGTTGGTGGTTGACTCCCATTTTCTGTTCGGCAGCAGCCAGTCTCTCCCTTGGCAGGAGTGTATTGTGGGGTTGGTGAGCAGGAACCTGCGTGGACCTCCAGCAAGTGAGTCGGATAGCTTGGTACTTTGACTAGGCAGAGGTTGTACATCATGCTCTCTGGCTGGCATATAACCCACAGGTACTTAATGGCCTTGAAATTCGCCTCTCCGGCTTGCCGCGGGGGTAAGGATCGCGCGCGCACTTACCTACCGCGCCTGCCGTTGACCTCTGGGCCCACGGGGACTTCAGCTCCTGGGCCTCCTGCAGCTGCCGGCACGCAGTGCTTGTGTATCCCAGGGGCGTAGTTAGTGCGATGCGTCCCCGGGGATCACGTGGGCCATGGAGAGCCAATGGCAGCAGACCATCTTTCATTCATAGATTTGACAGGAAGACCTGTCAAATCTATGAATTGAAATCGGCCCCAAAAGAACAGCTAAACTTCAAATAATTTTTTTTAAAAACCATCACATTTCTAAAATAACTATAAGTTAAATAAATTAACTACTTTAAACAAAAATTTAAATTTTTGAAAAAATTAAAATACTTTTTAACAGTGCTAAAAATAAACTTACCTTTCTTTAAAGTATCTAAAAAAGATAAACCTGTTGAAATTTTTTTTTAATTATAATTAATTAACCACTTACCTTGTTGAAAACGGGTCCTGCGCCTCCTTTTTAAAAGCGCAGGTTCTTCAATACTTACCCTCCCGGAGAAACCTGAAAAAAAACCTAAGTTTGCTGCATGCGCGCAGCCTCTACCGCGCACGCAGTTCACCTCTGAACCGCTCCCTTCACGAGACCGGAAGTTCCGGTTTCCTGCGCATGCGCAGTGCATGCACTTCAGGAGGCCTTGCGGGTGAGTACACAGTGCGTACTCACCCGGCAAGTGCTGAATTTTTGGCCCAATGTATATTACAGGGTAGGGCAGGAGGATACATCCCCTCCCAATCTGCAGTGAGAGTTGTGCCAGTCCTGAGCATCTCAGGTGGCCACTGCAGCCAGAAGAGTGGCTCTAAAGTTATCTCATGGCAACCATATACAGCGACCCGGATAGAGGGGTGGTCTGTTCGTATCACCGCTGGAGCGGGCAAGCACAATCAAGGTGACTCCTCTACCTGTCCCAAGTGACACCTCCGACAGTGCAGCACTCCCTCAGTACCGCACGGAAGTGTCAGCCTACATTTTGTGCTCAAGTCTCTGGGGTGGAGTTTGAATCCACAACCTTCTGACTCAGAAACGAGAGTGCTACCCCCTGAGCCAAGCTGACACCTGTAAAGAAAAGAGCGTGGCACATTTAACCTGACTTGTCACGCACACATGCAGACAACACGCACACGCGTGTGTGAGTGTACCCAGTAAAGGTTTATGTTAGATGTATTCTTTTGCTCAAAGCTAGATTTGCTGTGGCACTGTAGTAGTTAAATCACTGTCGACTAACACGGTCTTTAATCCTTCACTTGGCAGAGCAAAATAAACTAACACCTGCATTAATTCCATAACTTTTACTATCTGCTATGTAATTTTGTCTTAATATCCTGCCAGTAAAGATGTCCCAGGGGAGATAAAATAGAGAAAACTCCAAATGTTGCAAACCTGAAACGGAAAAAGAAAATTCTGATAATACACAGCTGGTCCAGGAACATAGGAACAGGAGGAGGCCATTCAGCCCCTCGAGCCTGTCCTGCCATTCAATTAGATCCTGGCTGATCTGTGTCTCAACTCCATTGACCCGCCCTTGCTCCATATCCCTTGCTATCCTTACTGACCAAAAAATCCATCAATCTCAGTCTTGAAAATTTCATTTAGCCCAAGCTTGGGAAGGAGTGAATTCCAGATTTCCACTAACCTTTGTGTAGTGCTTCCTGATTTCCCTTCTAAATGGCCTCGCTCTAATTTTAAGGTTCTGCCCCCTTGTTCTGGACTCCCCCACCACAGGAAACAGTTTCTCTGGATCGACCCTATCGAATCCCTTTGTCATTTTAAACAGCTCGATTAGATCACCCCTCAAGCTTCTAAACTCAAAGGAATACTGTTGAGGCTGCCACGAAACACGAATTAAGGCTGAATCCATGTGTGGAAAACAAAAGGCTTTTTTAATACAACTGCATGGTAAAATGGCTGAACAGAAAGCTCCCAGAATTCTCTGGGAAAATCCTGAGGCCCTGCCCACTCCTGCCTTAAAGGTAAGGTGCCTTAAAGGGAAGGTGCTCGATATTTGTCCACGGACGGAAGCATGAATTATGCCCGCTTAGGTGGCGATCCGCCACACAGCTCCCCCCAGAATCCGCTTAGGAGGTGTGGACGAGACGGTGCGGCGGTCTGATGGGCCGGCCGGAGCGGCTCTTGTAGGACGCCGGTGGACGTGGAACGGCCGGGCGTGGAGCAGCCGGGTGAACCGGCTTGAGGGCAGGTCGGCCGCGTGGAGGTGGACGAGCTACAGGGACCTGCTCACCGGGCTCCGAGTGTGCTGGCTTGAGTCGGTCAAGCGACACTTTTTCGGTCCTGTCGCCCACTTGCAGGGTGAAAAATTTGTCCCCAGCCTGTAGCACCTTGTAGGGCCCGTCGTACGGGGGTTGAAGGGGTCCGCGGTGGGCGTCGTGCCGGACGAAAACAAACCGTGCCTGGTGCAGGCTTAGTGGGACGTGTGAGGTGGATTCACCGTGTCGGGCAATGGGCACCGGGGCGAACTGCAGCGCCAGTGAGGCGAAGTCGTGGCGTTGCTGGTCGGCTGACCAGGGAGTCGTGGCGGTGGGCAGGAACTCGCCGGGTACGCGCAGCGGCTGGCCGTACACGAGCTCTGCTGCCGATGCGTGGAGGTCTTCTTTAACCGCAGTGTGCAGGCCGAGGAGGACCCACGGAAGTCGGTCGGTCCAGGCGCCGTCCTGGAGGCTGGCTCGAAGAGATGCCTTCAAGGATCTGTGGAACCGCTCACACAGTCCGTTAGCTTGGGGGTGGTACGCTGTGGTGCGGTGAATGGTCACCCCGAGATTGCGTGCGATGGCGGTCCAGAGTTCAGAGGTAAATTGCGGACCTCTGTCCGACGTCATGTTGGAGGGGACGCCGAACCGTGCGACCCAGGTGCTGACGAAGGCTCTGGCGATGTCGGCGGTGGTGGTAGAGGTCAGTGGAATTGCCTCGGACCAGCGTGTGGTGCGGTCAACGATGGTCAGCAAGTGCGTGTGGCCTTGCGACAGCGGCAGGGGCCCGACGATGTCCACGTGGATGTGGTCGAATCTCCGCGAGGGGACGGTAAACTCCTCGAGGGGTGCTTTTGTGTGTTGCTGTACCTTGGCCCGTTGGCAGGCTAGGCAGGAGTTGGCCCAAGTGCGCACATCCTTGCGAAGGCCGCGCCAGACGAAGCGGTTGGCTACCAATTTGATGGATGCGCGGGCGCCGGGGTGGGAGAGGTTGTGGAGAATGTCGAATACCCGGCGGCGCCAGGACGCTGGGACGACGGGCCGAGGTTGACATAGGGATATGTCGCACTTGACCGTGACTGCGGTCGGGCCACAGGCGATGTCGGCCAGGCGTAGCCCTGGTAGGTTGGTGGGTGCAGAGAGCAGATCAGGGTCGGTGATCTGGTCTGCTGCGAGTTGAGCGTAGTCGACTGCCAGGTGCGTGGCGTGGATGGCGGGGCGGGAGAGGCAGTCGGCTACCACATTGTCTCGGCCGGAGACGTGTTGGATGTCCGTGGTGAACTCGGACACTGCCGCGAGCTGGCGCTGCTGCCTGGCAGACCAGGGGTCGGTTGTCTTTGCCATTGCGAATGTCAGGGGCTTGTGGTCGACAAACGCAGTGAAGGGGTGGCCCTCAAGCAAAAACCGGAAATGGCTGACCGCCAGGGACAGCGCGAGGAGCTCGCGGTCGAAGGTGCTGTACTTGACCTCCGGGGGGCGTAGTTGGCGGCTGAAGAAGGCAAGTGGTTGCCAGGCGCCGTCGACCCACTGCTCATACACGGCGCTGACCGCGTGGTCGGAGGCGTCCGTGGTGAGCGCTACCCTGGCATTGGGCCGTGGGTGCGCGAGCAGGGTGGCGTTGGCGAGCGCGGTCTTGGTGGAGTCGAAGGCGGCGGAGGCGTCTGCCGTCCATTCGACCGCCATCTTGCCGCTCCTGCCCCAGAGGGCTTCATACAGGGGTCTCATGAGGGACGCCGCTTTGGGGATGAAGCGGTTATAGAAATTCACCATCCCGAGGAACTCCTGGAGGCCTTTGATGGTGGTGGGGCGGGGAAATTGTTGGACGGCCTGCACCTTGGTGGGCAGGGGAATGGCTCCAGCATGGGTGATGTGGTGGCCGAGGAAGTCGATCTTGTCCAGGCCGAACTGGCATTTGGCTGGGCTGAGGATGAGCCCGTGGCCGCTGAGGCGCCCCAACAGGATGCGAAGGTGTTCGAGGTGTTCCTGCTTGGAGGAACTGGCTACCAGGATGTCATCCAGGTAGACGAACAGGAACTTCAGGTCCCGAAGGATCGAGACGATGAGCCGTTGGAATGCCTGGGCCGCGTTTTTGAGGCCGAAGGGCATCCGCAGGAAGTCGAACAGGCCGAAGGGGGTGATTACGGCCGTCTTGGGGATGTCCGCGGGGTGGACGGGGACTTGGTGGTAGCCACGCACCAGGTCGACCTTGGAAAAGACTGAGCGGCCGGCCAGTCTAGCCAAGAAGTCCTGAATGTGCGGCACGGGGTACTGATCAGGGGTGGTGGCGTCGTTGAGGCGGCGGTAATCCCCGCAGGGGCGCCAACCTCTGCCTGGTTTGGGGGCGATGTGGAGTGGGGAGGCCCAGGGACTGTTGTAGCGGCGGATGATGCCGAGCTGTTCCATGGTGGCAAACTCGGTCCGCGCGATCTCCAGTTTGGCCGGGTCCAGCCTGCAGGCGTGGGCGTACACTGTGGGGCCTGTGGTGGGGATGAAGTGTTCCACCCCGTGTTTGGCGGCCTCCGCAGAGAAGGTCGGATTGGTAAGGGCCGGGAATTCGGCCAGGAGTGCCGAGTAGTCATCCGTGGCCCGGGCGTGGCACTGTGACGCCATGTCGGAGGGTTGACGGGGGGCCATGGCGCCCAGGATGGGGGACATGGTGTTCATGTCCACGAGGCGGTGACGGGTGATGTCTACCAGTAGGCCGTGGCCGCACAGGAAATCTGCGCCGATGAGAGGGGAGAGCACCTTGGCAGTGATGAACTCCCATCGGTAGCGGCGACCAGCGAGGTCGAGGGTGACTGTCTGGGTGCCATACGTCCAGATTTCTGAGCCGTTAGCAGCAGCCAGCGCCGGTCCTCGTTCGCCCTTTTGGATGTCGAGGGAGGAGGCCGGGATGATGCTGTGCTGAGCCCCAGTGTCGCACAGGAACCAGCGGCCGGTTTTGTCATCCATGACGAACAGCAGGGAGCCCGCGTGGCCCACGGCCATCGTGGGGGCTGGTACGGGGGGGACTTGAAAGAGCAGGGAGGTGTGCACCGTTGTGCCCTGGTGCCGAACCGTGCGTGGTAGTAACAGTGGCCCGGGTTAGTGGGGCGCGAAAGCCCCGTGGGCCTGGTGGCAGGCCCTTGTGGCCGCGTGGTGGCCGGTGAGGGGCGCGCCCAGGCATTGGCTGCCAGGTCCGGAGTGACGTCACGGCTGGAGTGAGCGGACAGCAGCTTGTCGGCCTCATCGGCCAGGGCTTTCAGGTTCGTGAGGCCGGACGCCACGATCGCTGGGCGGATGCTGAGAGGGAGCTGGCGGATGAACAGCGTGTGGAAGAGGGATCCAGGTGGGCTCTCGTCGGTGAGGGAGAGCATGTGGGAGAGGAGGTCTGACGGTGAGGCATCACCGAGACCTGGAAGGTCGAGGAGGTGGCAGTTATGCTGATATGCCGAGGCCGTAAATTTTTTAAGGAGCGCTGTCTTGAGATGTGCGTACTTGCCTTCCTCTGGTGGGTTCTGCAGTGCTGTCCAAACCTTGGAAACTGTGGCGCTACCGAGTGATGTGACGAGGTAGTCGTACTGCGTCCGATCTGTGGTGATGTTTCGCAGCCGGAAGCGAGATTCAGCTTGGAGAAACCAGGCTTCGGGCTGGTTTTCTCAAAACTCCGGCAGTTTCACGGAAACTGCGTTCATGTCCGCCATTGCAGTGCTCGGAATACGTTCTGAGCGTCGGGGTCACCAATGTTGAGGCTGCCGCGAAACACGAATTAAGGCTGAATCCATGTGCGGAAAACAAAAGGCTTTTTTAATACAACTGCATGGTAACATGGCTGAACAGAAAGCTCCCAGAATTCTCTGGGAAAATCCTGAGGCCCGGCCCACTCCTGCCTTAAAGGTAAGGTGCCTTAAAGGGAAGGTGCTCGATATTTGTCCACGGACGGAAGAGTGGATTATGCCCATTTAGGTGGCGATCCACCACAATACAAACAAAGTTTATGCAACTGGGCCTCATAATTTAACCCTTTAAGCTCCATTACCATTTTTTTTAACCTTGTATCAAATCCACTAAGTTCCTCCCTTTGGTTTATTTTTAGGTTTCTTGTACAGCTGGTATTTTGAGTGAAAGCGGATACAAAGCATTAATTTAACAAGTCTGTTAGTGTCTGTTTAATCTCGTCTGCAGCTGCCTTTAATAGGCCCACATTCTCCACTGCCAGTCTCTTTCTCTTATTATATTTATAAAAACTTTTGTTGTTATCCTTCGCATGATTATTTTTCATAATCCCTCTTAGGACTTTCTCTGTATCCCTTTGTGGCTTTTCATAACCCTCCCAGTCCTCTCGATTTCCACTTTTCCTTGCAGTTTTGTAAGCTTGATACCGTCTCTTACCTCACTTGTTGACCTTGGTTGCTTAACTACACAAAAGTGGAGCCTTCACCCTATCAGCACGCAGAAAGAGAAAAGGCAGGTTAGCATCTGAAGTGGACACCCTTCACCAGTTCTGATTGAAAAAGCGGCTTCATTGTTTCCATGCCCAACTACCACACACTTACGAGCTATTCATTGTGTTGTTTTCTTGTTTTCGTTTTCAGGGAGGAGATTGTGGTTAATTTGATACAATGGTTGGAGACTTGTGGCTGAATTGTTTGTCTTATTATAGACTTACTGGCTTCAGAATTCTTGCAAATTAGACAAAAGCAACCTGGAAGAATACATATTTACATTCTGTTACAATACAACTACCATGTACGTAATTACATCCGCACTATTATAAATAACACCATGTCCTTTCTCACTCCTTGTAAACCAAAAGGTGTATGCCGGTAATACAAGGCTTGATAGTGCCCAAACATGTGAGTTTTGCGCGGGGCCTATAAGACCGTATAGTTGTGACGCGGAAAGATATTTATACAATAGGCCTTTCTCGACGTTTCTGTTGTTTGGACTGCTTTGGCGGTGCCTTGCAATATGAGCTGGAGCAATTTAGAAAAATGATTGGAATATCGGAACATAGGAACAGGAGTAGGCCATTCAGCCCCTGGAGCCTGTTCTGCCATTTAATTAGCTCATGGCTAATCTGTATCTTAACTCTATCCACCCGCTGTGATTCCGTAACCCTTAATACCCTTGCCTAAGAATCTATTTTATTCCCCAGCATTAGCATTCCTCACCTTGATGACAAAAAAAATCTATTAATGCTTTATCAAGTATAATTTGATTAGCACCTAGAAAAACATTTGCATCCTAGCTCATCTACAGATCAAAAAACCTCACGGCAACTTTCAGACAGCTTGGCTGCAGCAATGACTTGCGCTGATATAAGGAAAGACAGCCTCCACCTCAACACCAGCTATTTCTGAAACACATCTATTCTGTATATCTACCATCACATAAAAAAATATAATGCAACCATCTTTGAAACTGTCACAAATACACAATGGCCCTGAATTTCCGATCGGAGGTTTCCTGTGGGCGGGTGCCCCCGGTCAGAAAAAATTCTACGAACCTACCTGCTGGTTCCATAGATACCAAGGTTTCCGCTCCTGGGCCTCTCCTCTTTGAAACGCACAGAGGCCCACGTACCCCAGGGGCGCATGTGGTTCACAAGTGCCCCTGGGATCATGTGGGCCAGCCCAACCAATGGAAGAAGGGGATCCCCCTTCATACTTTTGACAGTTCCGTACGCATGGAACTATCAAAATTATGAATGGGGATGACTGCAAAAATGCACCAACACACTGAAATAAATAAAGAAAAACCATTACATATATAAAATTAATTAAAATGGCATTTAATTAAATGTTAAACAAAAATTTAATTTTTTGAATTTTTTTTTATATGTCTTAACATGGTTTAATATAACCTTACCTTATTGGACAGGGTTTTTAATTTATAAGTGAGTGATTAAAATCTTATTTTTCTATTTTTTTAAACTCTTATGTTGGTAAAAGCTTTTACCAGGCGTAAGAATTTTATGGCCTTTCAGCGGGCGGAAGTTGAGCAAATCGTGCAACTCTCCACCCGCAGAGGCACTTTTCTTGGGTATACGGATGATCTGTCAAGATCGCAAGTTCCGGGTTTCAGCGCATGCGCTCCGCATGCCTAAACCCGGCACTTGCGCGGCCCCTTTGGGCGCGTACACACCTCGTACGCACCCGTGGGGGTCAGAAATTCAGGGCCAATAAGTATAAGATAGTCACTAATAAATCCAATAAAGACTTCAGGAGAAACTTCTTTACCCAGAGAGTGGTTAGAATGTGGAACTCGCTACAAGTAGTTGAGGCGAACAGCAGAGATGCATTTAAGGGGAAGCTAGATAAACACAATTGTGAGGAAAGAAGAGAAGGATATGTTGACAGGGTGAGATGAAGTAGGGTGGGAGGAGGCTCGTGTGGAGCATAAACACCGGCATGGACCAGTTGGGCCAAATGGCCTGTTACTGTGTCATAAATTCTGTGGAATTCTATATAACGTGGTCTTTCAAAAATGTGTTTACAATTTTGCTAGCATAGTGACCAGAGCAATTCTTTTTCCCCAAAACACAAAGGCTGTAACTTATTTGTAATTGTTTAACAGCTGTGGAAATACTTCTATCCTATGCCATCGTCATCCAAAGTCAAGTTCAACAAAATTAAACAGTTGTTCTTCAGAAAGCAAAGCTACCTCACACTGCTGTTATTGTGACTAGGAAAGTTATTGTAACAGAAATCATGATATGTGTTGCACAGTTCAACATTCAACCTTCAACCAGGTTCAGCAAGATATGGGACCATGTTTCTCAGTGGAAATAGTCTTACCCCTTGATTGAAGCAGTTCTGATCAAAACATTCTCTTGTTTCCTCATCCGCAGTGACTTGTAAACAAAGAAAATTCTTTATCCGCACATGTGTAGAATTCTTTATTATTATCACATAGGTTGAGGCCAATTCCCTTAACTGTGAATGATGTTTCCATAGTAACAACACAAAATCTAAATTGTTTTCGTCCCACAGAAACATTTCAAACATGTGGTTCAGATGTTTCTATATTTATGGAAACAATGAGAAACTGCGAGATAATTGAGTCCAGCAAGCTGGGTATGCTATTGTTTTGTCGGTTTCTCTGTCCCATTTGACTCTTTGAGACAGGTTACATAGAATTACATAAAATGTGCAGCACAGAAACAGGCCATTCGGCCCAACAGGTCCATGCTGGGGTTCATGCTCCGCACGAGCTTCCTCCCACCCTACTTCATCTCACCCTATCAGCATAACCTTCTATTCCTTTCTCCCTCATGTCTTTATCTGGCTTCACCATAAATGCATCTGTGCGATTCACCTCAACTATTCCTTGTGGTGGCGAGTTCCCCATTCTAACCACTCTCTGGGTAAAGAGGTTTCTCTTGAATTTCTTGTTGGATTTATTAGTGACTAGCTTATATCTTTCACGCCTAGTTTTGGTCTTCCCCACAAGTTAAGCCTAATGTTTCTAAATTGAATTTGCTAAAGGGCTTCTTAAGGCAACACATTATGGTAGTCTCAGCTGCGTTCTAACTCTCTTCTGCTTTTGGATTTAGAGTCTGATTTTGATCTCCCAGATATATAATGAAAGTCATGCTGCTGTACACCTATAGTGACCAGAGCAATTCTTTTTCCCAAAAACACAAAGGTCCCACAAACAGCAATGTGATAATGAGCAGATCATCTGCTTTAGTGATGTTGGTTGAAGGATAAATATTGGACACCGGGGATAACACCCCCGCTCTTCGAATGTTTTTTGAATGAGATGTAAAACTGAGCCCTATCCGCCTGTTACAGTGGTTCCAATGGCGTTAAAGATCTCATGGCATCGTTCAAAGAAAATCAGGGAATTCTCCCAGTGTTCTTCCCTCAATCAATGGGACCAAAATTGCATTGCCTCATTTTGTGTTTGTGGGATCCGGCTATGCGCAAAAGAGCTGCCTTTTTTGCCTTCATGGCTCAGTGGGAGCACTCTCACCTCTGAGCCAGAACACTCCATTGCTTTATTGAGGGAGTGCTGCACTGTCGGAGGTGCTGTCTTTGGGCTGAGATGTTAAACCGAGGCAATCGCAGTCTCAGACTCTACATGCCTCCAGGTACCTTTCATTCTGTATGTCAGGATACCCCAAATTTCCTCTGGTAGACTGCCAGTAGAACAGGAGTGGGAGGGGACAGGCCTGGGCAAAAAATGGGATGGCGGCTGGTGTTGCTGGGTCTCCATTCAGAAGAAATGGTTGTGGGAATTTCCATTGCGGGGGGCGGTGGGGGGGGGGGCGATGAGTAATCAGCCCCACCCCCTTGCAGCCTGACATTGGTAAAGGAGGCCAAACTAATTGTGTCATCTGCTGAAACTCTTGCTGATCCCACATTCTGTGCCCCCAGCATACTGGATGCAAGGAAATAAATCAGCTTTCAGTACTTAAAGAAAGAACATGCATTTATACAGCGCCTTTCACGACCTCAGGACGTCCCAAAATGCTTTAAAGCCAAAGAAGTACTTTTGAAGTGTAGTCACTGTTATAATGTGGGAAATGCAGCAGCCAATTTATGCACAGCAAGCTCCCACAAACAGCAATGTGATAATGATCAGATAATCTGTTTTAGTGATGTTGGTTGAGGGATAAATATTGACCAGGCACCAGGGATAACTCCCCTGCTCTTCTTCGTAATAGTGCCATGAGATCTTTTGCGTCCACCTGAGAGGGCAGACGGGGCCTCGGTTTAACATCTCATCCGAAAGACGGCACCTCCGACAATGCAGCACTCCCTCAGTACTGCACTGGGAATGTCAACTTAGATTTTGTGCTCAAGTCTCTGGAGTGGGGGCTTGAACGCACAACCTTCTGACCCAGAAGTTAGCGCGCTACCCACTGAGCCACAGCTGACATTGCAGTGGCAGAAGTGGGGCAGAAGTGGGGCCCAAAAGAGTGTTTCAAGCCAAGGCCATGGTCCCAAATTCAGCCGATTTTCAGAAGAGTAGCTGACACCAGAGATGTTTTTTTCTCTCAGCATAGCGTCGGCTGAGGTCTTTCCAGATGTACCTCACCAAGAGGGGTAGCTGAAGGGCCCGCATGGGGCGGGGGGGGGGGTGCGGAGGATGTCCGGGCCACTATCCTCTTCTGATGTGAATGCTTAATGCACTCATACCAAATTCCTCACCAAACCCTCAGGCCCACCCACCCACCTACTCAGCAGCCATTCTTTTGGCCTTCCTTCGTAATAACCAAGGGACCCATGGGCTTGATTTTAATTCCGGCTGCGGGTTGGAGTCGGGTTGCGCGGTGGGTGGGTTCGGGAGCCGCTTCCGGCGAGAACAACTGCAGAGTTGCGATTTTTATTCAAGTACCTCGTTAATTTCATGGAGGCGAGCTGTAATAGCAGCTGCTTTTAAAGCTGCCTTCCAGCCTGAGCCTTTCCATTGTGGTTTCCTGCACTTCTTTTCACAGCTATGACTTCTTCCAGAGGCAAGGCAGCTCCTCGGTTTAATGATGAGTCCCTCCATGTTCTTGTCGATGCTGTCAGAGGGCGCAGGGAAATTCTCCTCCCTCCTGATGGCCGGAGGAAGCCTCCTCAGCAGACCAAGGCAGCCTGGCTGCACATTGCTCAGGAGGTGAGCGCAAGGTCCATTTATGCACGGTCATGGATCCAGTGCCGCAAAAGGTTTAATGATCTTGTGCGAACATCAAAAGTGAGTATCCCATCACACTTGCTTTCATTCTGCTTCCCTTCTCTTCTCATTACCTGCACTCTGCTTTGAAAGCCTCCTCCTTCACATCCCACCTTACTCTTACTTCCGTTGCACCCTTTCCTATCTATCTCTGTCTCTGCACTGAATCACTTCAGTATCCTGCCTAGGCATCCTTTAGACTCGCTCTCACTGTCATGCAGTGACAACAACTAACAACGCACAGGGAGCTACCATCCTCTTGGCACCTTACCCCATCTTCATCTCACTCAAATCTTCTATGGTAGGGATTAATCACACTCACTCCATCACTGTGGCTGAAACACCACTTGTGTCCCACCTTGCAGGAAAAGATAGCTCACAATAAGAGGGAGAGAGCAATGACTGGAGGAGGAACAGCTTCCCTTGCAACATTGACCGGTGCTGAGGAGGCTGCAAACAAGATTGTTGGAGGCAGCGAGGACCTGGAAGTGGGCGATGGAGAGACGGGCACACTAGAGGAAGCTGGTGACATAATAGAGTTTCATCCCTCTCAGAAAGCAATGCAATATGATGTTCATAGAGAATTGCTTTGTATCATCTGCTCAAAAGGATGTGTCTGCTACATCAATATCAGATATCTAATTCATGCCTTTACTCTCCCACAGGACCATCGAGCGCCCCCCTCCCCACGATCCAGGACGAAGAGCCGGACAACTCCTCAGAGGAACCTGAAGCCTCTGAGGGAGCAGCGTCACCAGGACTCAGCGCACCCAGCACCAGCGCAACAACGCACACCTCGGTGGGGCCATCGTGAGTTAGAGTAGTGTTGCCACCTGGTCTATCACAGCGCACAAGTGAGTATCAGCAGATGGTGGAGACAACGACAGCAGTGGAGAGTCCTCTGCGGAGGTTGCAGGACTCTCCTAGCTCTGCTGAGCTGCATGCAGACGCTGTGCCTCTGGGGCCATCCAGAAAAAGAGCGGTTTGTGAAATACAGGAACAAGTGCAGGTGTCTCTGGAAGGGTTTGCCTTCAGGGTTAGTGCGAGTGTGGAGAGAATGGAGGAGTCCATCTCTAACATCAGCATTGCCGTGGTGGAGGCAATGGCGCATGAACGCACCACCATGGATAGGATGGCTACCTCAGTGGAAAGGATGGCTACGGCCATGGAGGAAATAAGTTGCCAGATTCAGGAAAACATGGTGACTGTTCAAAATAGAACGTCATCTCTGGAGAGCGATGGGCAGCTATTGAGCAGAGAGACCAGAGCTTCATCGACGTCCTTTTGAGGTGGACTGCCAGTGCAGATACGGGTCCTCCTGGCCCCCCAAGTGCAGCAAGGTGCTCTCCAGCCACTTGCCAGCACTGAGGTGTGGCTGACCCATGAGAGGGATGTTGTTGGCAGGACAGAAGGAAGTGTGGGCTCCTCTCAAACCACTCACACGAACATGCCACTGTGGAGCCCTCGGTCAGAGACCCACTTTGCGGAGACAACTGAGATGGCCGTTTCAGCCCCTGCACAGCCGCAGGAAGAGCAGACTGTTGAAGAGCCCTCCCAGGCTCCCAAGCCCAGAGGATGCCCGCCAAAGGCATCTAAGCAGGAGCAGCATCCTAGTCAACAAGGTGCCTCTACATCTGCTGAAGCCACAGGGGAAGCACCACGTAGAAGCACGAGTAAGAGAAAAAGTAAGCACCTATAGTCACAAGGGGACTCACTTGGGTGATGTTTCTTTTTTTTCTGATTGTTGTTGGTATATTTTGTCATGTGTTAAAGAGAAATTGTGGCAAACATTTGATTGTGTGGCCTATGTGTTCTGGGAAATGGCAAAAGCACATTGAGGGCTCAGGGCGACTTACATTTGTAATGCTGATGGTAACAGTGATAGGAAATAAGAGGGTATAGCAGAGATGAAGTATGACGTTGGACAAGTGTCGCCTGCAATTACAGAGCCATATGGTGGCCACCTATGGTCAAAGAGTAAGTTTGTGCTAATGTGGCATGGCAGTGTGCATACCCTGGTTCATGGGCAGCAGTGAACTGGAGGGATGCTGCATTGGTCACAACAGGGCATGCAAGGCTCCCCTCGTCCTCCTCCTACTCCTCTTCCCAGGAAGAAATGTGGTGAGCCACGCGGCTTCTACTCCCCCGATTATGAGGACCAGGATGAGAGGGAATAAATGTTTCCCATCCCCTTGCTTTGGATTGCAATTGAGGCAACAATCTTGCAAGCGCACAGTCAAAGTGGCCTGAAATAATTCCATTCAGGTCACACTGCAGATGGGTGTCGGCTTGAACAGTCAGAAGGTCAGTAGATGTGCAAAATCTTATCCCATGCCTACAACAGCAAAGTTGTTGCATTTGAATGTCAGCCATGTTTCAGGGGCGCTTTTAAAGTGCTCCACCAATGCATACAAATCATGTCCTCCAGAAACTCGTCTCCTTGAACGTGGCCTGTTTCTGACAAGTCGGGAAACAGGAGCCAGAAGCACGAAAATGGGAAACCACTATGAAAATAGGATTAGCAAGGCAGTTAACAGGCTGTTAATAGCCTTAACTACCTGTCCCACCGGTTGGAGACGGGTCAGTTTGGGAGCGGCTAAACAGACACTCAGGAAAATCGGGTGGAGGCGGGATGGGTGTCTGAAGCCATTTTTCCCAATTTTCCTCAGGGCTATTAAAATCGAGCCCTATGTGTCCCTGCTGTGGTTTAACAAGGCTCCCCTCCCATCCCTTCAATTTAAAACCTCTATGATAGTTATTGAGCAGTGAAGAAATAGTTAAACAAATAAACCGGGAGGCAGCAAAACAAAATATAACAAATGAGTTCAAATATTCTGTCGCCTTTACATATTAATGACAGAGGAAAGAAGTACATTTCAAAATCAGGTTTATGACATAGAGAATGTCAGGATAATTCGCCTCATTAAACCAAATGGAAATGGTTTAGGAGTGAGGTACACTGGAGGTCATCACTGTTCTGTGGTAACTAACTTCTCGAACTGCAGCTTCTCACTGGTTTCAACAAGGCTTTGTAAAGGACACTCTTCCCTGGATCACCCAATGTGAGGTAATGTTATTGCATATTTACCACATGTTGCAATGTTACCACTGCTGGTAATGCAACACTAACGGTAATTACTGCTACTCCACATCCTATTAAATCCAGCTGTAATAGAACACATTGACTAAAATGCCATTTATTCCATTTATTAACAGATGGATGTCATTTAAATAAGAAGGATAATTACGTAACCTCAGACTGTGTGTGTGTGATATTTAGTCACAATTGACGTAGGTTTGACGGAGACATGGTTGAGGGGTGACGACACCTTTCCCCTTAAGGCAATCTCTGACCATTATATATCGGGAATACTGAAGCCATTGTCTTTGGTTCAGGCCACAAATTCCGTTCCCTTTCCACTGATTATATCTCTCTCCCCGGCAACTATCTAAGGCTGACCAAGTCTGTTCATAACCTTGGTGTCATATTTGCTCACAAATTGAGCTTCCTACCTCATATCCGGTCTATCACTAAGAATGCCCATTTCCACCCATCTCCGCCCTTACCTCAAGTGATCTGCTGCTGAAACCCTCATCCACACCTTTATCACTTCTAGACTTGACTATTCCAACGCACTCCTGGTCCGCCTCCCTAGTTCTCCCCTCCATAAACTTGAGGTCATCCAAAACTCTGCCGCCTGTATGCTAACTCGCACCAAGTCCCGCTCACCCATCTCCCCTGTGCTCACTGACCTACATTTGTTCCCAGTTAAGCAATGCCTCAATTTTAAAATACTCATCCTTGTTTTCAAATCCCTCCATGGCCTCGCCCCTCCTTATCTCTCTAATCTCCTCCAGCCCTATAATCCCCTATAATCCCCCTCGACCTCTGCGCTCCACCTATTCTGGTCTTTTGAACATCCCCAAATTTAAATGCTCCACCATTGGCGGCCGTGCCTTCAGCTGCCTAGGCCCTAAGCTCTGGAATTCCCTCCCTAAATCTCTGCCTCTCCACTTCTCTTTCCTCCTTTAAGATTCTCCTTAAAACCTACCTCTTCGACCAAGCTTTTGGTCATCTGCTCCAACATCTCCTTATGTGGCTTGGTGTCAAATTTTTTTTCCTGTGAAGCGCCTTGGGATGTTTTATTACATTAAATGCACTGTATAAATATAAGTTGCTGTTGTTGTTTAATTGGTGCTAAGGGAACCGCAATGCCCTTCCCATATTTTTGTGCTCAGAGATGGGCTTCTAAATGGTTTTCCTTTTGTTCTATGATGTTATATACTTAAAAAAGGAAAAATTTGCAGGGCTATGGGGAAAGAGCAGGGGGAGTGGGACTAATTGGATAGCTCTTTCAAAGAGCCGGCACAGGCATGATGGGCCGAATGGCCTCATTCTGTGCTGTATGATTCTATGATTCTCTGCAATGCAGCAGCAGAGACAGAATAGAAGAGTAGAAAGAGAATCTAGAGGAGAGATTATCCTTTCCAGAGGATTTGGCTTTGACACAACAATAGTATTTGCGTCAGTTCCATCTCAGCCAAAATATGTTCATTAACATGTACCGCATGCTGAATGACTAGTTGGAGTCAACCTTTCTGACAGTAACTTGCCAGATCATGAATGGTTTCATCGTGCCAAATATTTCCCCACATATAAAAATCAGCAGCTGGACATCCAACAGTTCCTCTTCAGCATGAATGTTAGCTTTCCATGATTCCTCGTGTTTTCATTCATAGTTTAAGATACAGGTGTCTAGAAAGAATGCGATGCTGTGCATAAACAGCGCAGGATGTCACTCTATAAATATCCTGATGATATCCACAGTGCAGGATGTCACTCCATGAATATCCTGATGATATCCGACGCACAAATTGCTATCATATAAATGAAAGCAAATTTCCAAGCTCTCCATCTGATTCTTTGCACTGAAACCAATTTGTGTTGCTTTGCCATTTGAAAGAGGTTAACCAACTATTTGGCTGCCTCAGATCCTGCCATTGGTGACAGCCCGGATGAGCACTTTTACAACAGAATATACGGGGCAACCTCATTAACCGTCAAGCAACTTTGGTAGGTAATGGTTCAAATGTCCTGCAGTATACAAAATAAAAAATATACATGCTTCATTAAATAGCCATGCAAAAGGGTGAAAAGAAAGAAAGACTTGCATTTATATAGCGCCTTGCACGACCTCAGGACATCCCAAAGTGTGTGCCGCACATTCGTGAATACCTGAAATGCTTTGCTGGCAGTTAAGGCAAAGTCAGAAGACCGCCCCGCTGGTCTCCACCCGTCACACTGAGAACGATCATTTACTTAACGCCTGTTAGTAAGGAGCGTCGCTTGCCAATAGCACATATGAGAAGTTCAAACGTGCGGTGCACACGATAGTCTGTCATTAATTAAAATAGAAAGAAAGACTTGCATTTATACAGCGCCTTTCACGACCTCGGGATGCCCAAAGCGCCTTACAGCCAATGAAGTACTTCTGAAGTGCGGTCACTGTTGTAATGTTGGAAACGCGCCAGCCAATTTGTACACAGCAAGCTCCCACAAACAGCAATGTGATAATGACCAGATTTTCTGTTTTGAAGTTGATTGAGGGATAAATATTGACCAGGACACCAGGGAGAACTCCCTTGCTCTTCTTTAAAACAGTGCCATGTACGTCAGCCTGAGAGGGCAGACGGGGCCTCGGTTTAACGTCTCATCTGAAAGACAATGCAGCGCTCCCTCAGTACTGCATTGGAAAGTCAGCTGGGAGTTTTGTGCCCAAGTCTCTGGAGTGGGACGAGTGAAATATTGGAGGACGAAATGCAAGCCTCAACAATGAAGCCTCATAAGCTCCAGGACCCTGGACGAGGAGATGGGCCCTGGTAGTGATACAGGAATATGTGTCACAAAATACAGAAAAATTTTGCATAAAATATATGAAACCTAAAAGTACTGTTATAGTAATGTGCACAGCAGCAACAACAACTTGCATTTATATAGCACCTTTAACATAGTAAAACATCCCAAGGTGCTTCACAGTAGTGTAATAAAACAAAATTTGACACCGAGCCACAAAAGAAGATATTAGGGCAAATGCTTGGTCAAAGAGGTAGGTGTTAAGGATTGTCATAAAGGAGGAAAGAGAGGTCGAGAGGTGGAGAGGTTTAGGGAGGGAATTCCAGAGCTTAGGGCCTTGGCAGCTGAAGGCACGGCATCCAATGGTGGAGTGATTAAAATCGGGGATGCTCAAGAGGCCAAATTAGAGGAATATAAGAACTTAAGAACATAAGAATTAGGAGCAGGATTAGGGCAGACGGCTGTTCGAGCCTGCTCCGCCATTCAATAAGATCATGGCTGATCTTCGACCTCAACTCCACTTTCCCACCCGAGCCCCATATCCCTTGATATCCCTAGAGTCCAAAAATCTATCAATCTCATGTTGAATGTACTCAACGACTCAGCATTCATAGCCCTTTGGGGTAGAGAATTCCAAAGATTCACAACCCTCTGAGTGAACACATTCCTCCTCATCTCAGTTTCAAATGGCCGACCCTTTATCCTGAGACTATGCCCCCTAGTTCTAGACTCTCCAGCCAGGGGAAACAACCTCTCAGCATCTACCCTGTCAAGCCCTTTCAGAATCTTATATGTTTTAATGAGATCACCTCTCATTCTTCTAAACTCCAGAGATGTTCAATCTACTCAATCTCTCCTCACAGGACAACCCTTTCGTTCCAGGGATCAATCTAGTGAACCTTCGTTGCACCGTCCTTTCTCAAATAAAGAGACCAAAACTGTGCACATACTCTAGGTGTGGTCTCATCAAAGCCCCGTACAATTGTAGTAAGACTTAATGGGGGAAAAATTCGGTTGCTTTGCGCCTCCCGTTAGCGCCCTCTTAGGGTGCTAACGGGGCGCAAAGCAACTAGTGCCCAGGCGTGGCACCGCCAACGCCTCCCGCAAAAATCAGCGGGAGGTTAGCAGCGGCGGTAACTGTTAGCGCCCCGCGGTGTTGCACCACTGGCGATGACGTCATCACCGTGCGCAGCGCCCCGGCCGCAATCTTCGGTAGCGCCCCCGACTTACCGCCGGACGCTATGTCCGACGGGGTCAGGGGGGCCTACCTGCGGCCAGGGCGGCGCTATTTAAAGGCGAGGTGCTAGGCGGCCATTTTTGTTGCTGGCCACCTGCCAGCACCTGCCTCCGCTGCCGTCCCTGGCCTCCTGAGCAACCCCCCCCATTGAGTGCCGGCTATGCTCCATGAGCCTGGCACTTCTCTTGAGTGTCGGGCTCTTTTGATGGCAATCCGATCCCGGTGGCCCAGCTGGGCCCCGGGTTGCGCTGCGCAAGGTCCCTCCCCTTTAAGAAGGGGAGGAAGACCTGCAATACTACGGCGTGACGTGCCGCAGCACATGGCACTGTGGAACGTAGCGCCGCGAAATTCCCTCGCAGCGCCCCAAAAGGGAGGCGGGGCACTTCCAATAGCGCCCCATTTCCCTCTTGGGGCACTACCACTCAATTTCTGCCACGGGGGCATTAAATTTTTAGAGCCCCGGCGAAGTTAGCACCCCAAAGGGGGCGCAACTCAATTTTTCCCCCAATTACTCTTGTACACCTACCCCCTTGCAATAAAGACCAACATGCCATTTGCCTTCCTAATTGCTTGCTATACCTGCATGCTAACTCTCTGTGTTTCCTGTACAAGGACACCTCAATCTCACTGAATGCCAACATTTAATAGTTTCTCACCATTTAAAAAATATTCTGTTTTTCTATTCTTCCTACCAAAGTGAATAACCTCACATTTCCTCACATTATACTCCATCTGTCACCTAATTGTCCACTCACTTAACCTGTCTATATCCCTTTGTAGGCTCTTTGTGTCCTCCTCACAGCTTACTTTCCCATCTAGCTTTGTATCTTTACAGCTTACTTTCCCATCTAGCTTTGTAACGCAGATATCTCGGAGGGTTGTAGTGCTGGAGGAGGTTACAGAGATAGGGAGAGGCGAGGCCATGGAGGGATTTGAAATCGAGGATGAGAATTTTAAAATCAGACTGAAATGAAACACTCACATCACTTACACTAACCTGCAGGGACTAAATATCTGCCAAATGACATTGCTTCAAACCTTCAAGGAAAAAAAATGATGTCAACACATGAAAAGTGAAAAGGAAGAAATGGTAACAGCAGATATTTTCTGTATGACAATAATTTCTGAAAGAAAACTAACCCCAGTTTTTAATCCGTACATCCTAAGCAGCTGTAAAAAATCAATCCATGAATCAGATTACTTTCCAAAAATTACTTCACACTTATTGAACCTCATCCATGAGACCAAACTTCTGCTCCCTTGATGTGGACCCTTTGGCAGAAGAAATGAATGCTACTCAACAAAACAGAACAGAACTAAAACGTGGGGGGGGGGGGGGGAGAGGGGGGGGAAGAAAGATAATGTGGGGTTAATCTTAACTTAACTTGCCCAGCAGGAAACTGATGGGATCGGATCAGCTGCCCGTTTCACACCCCCGCCATTGTAATCAATGGAAAGTAAGATCAGGCGTTGTGGAGGCTGCTCCAATCCCGCGAGCTCCCTACCAGGGCGGGTTGAGTTCAAATAAAGTTCAAATTAAATCCCAACCGAGGTTAGGTCCTGACGAAATGGCAAACCCTGTCAGAAATGGCCAAGTCTTTTTATTAGGAAATTCAAACGATTGCTTTATTAAGGGAAATAATGCTATCCCTATACCTCCACAAGACCAAGTAATAATTTTTGATGGATCGTCAATGACGATTAAAAAAGGGACATCCCAACATTCCTCAGCTGGGATGGGGATAGTAGTAGGGACTTTTCGAGATTCCCATTCTTTTTATACAGAAGAATTACTGTCCAAACCCCTTGGCCATAAGACAGCACAATATGCTGAAGCCGCAGCACTATGGTATGCTTTAGAAAAGGCAGACCCTATTAAACCCACATTAATCTGTACAGATAGTGACTATTGTAAAAGATCTAGTTTTCTGGGAACAAACAAACTTTACCAATCATAAGGGTAAACCCATAAAACATAAGTCATTGTGGGAAGACATTCTCCGTTCGAGGATGGAGAAACACAATTGTCAGGTGATTCATGTAAACGGGCATACCACTGGGACAGTACACTCAAAAGGCAACAGTCTTGCAGACAAACAAGCGAAACGTTCGGTCTGCATGACAACCCCTCGAGAAGGGCCTGCCAATATTAATGTTATCACTGGGGCAGAACGGGCAGCTAATCAGGATGAGGAACTGATTCAGCTATTAGACCTAACAAAAGAGAATCCACCAGGATATCCATCAAAGTACTTTTACTCGGAAACCCCTACTGGTATTGTGCTAGTTAAGTTGCCCAAGGGAAACCGAGAAGTACCCCCGAGACACAAACGAGAACAGCTTGTAAAAGAAGCTCACGAGGGTATAGGTCATGCACATTGTGGTGCCAGAACAACATTCTGCAAATTGACTCCCTTATATTGGTGGTCAGGCATGCTTAAGGCCTGTAAAACATACGTGGCAAATTGTGAGCCATGCAATTTAACCAATAAGTCATCATTAATTAAGCCACCACCATTGGCTCCTGTGAAAGCTGATGAACCAATGGGAAAATTCCTAATTGACTTAATTGGACCACTTCCCCCTTCTTTGGGATACAGACATGTTCTTGTTTGTGTTGATGGATGCATTTCCTTTCGCTGGCTGGTCCCCACAAAAACTGTTTCGGAAAACGCACTCGCCAATTCTTTTACTGACATAATTACTGTAGCTGGTGCACCCAAAATCTTACACTCTGAGCAAGGCGGAGCCTTTGGCCTCGATTTTGCCAGGCCCGAGGAGGCGGGATTGGAGGCGTGTGAGGTGTTAAAATCGAAAAAAATGGCGGTCGGCTCCGATCCCACCTCCAACCCGCCTCCGAGCAATTTTCCCAGAATCGGGGTTTCAGACCCCATTTCCATCCCGCCTCCAAGAGGTGGGATAGGCCCTTAAGGCCCTTTAACAACCAGTTAATTGCCTCTATAATTCCATTTCGAGAGGCCTTTCTGATTTTAACACTTTCCCCCTGTCCTGCACGTCTCCTCTGGAACACGCAGGTTAATCCTGGCGGCCTCACAAGTGGATTGCTTACTAACAGCTGCAGCTCCACCATTAAAAAGGAGTTTTCACCAATGATCATTTGCAGGTGGCAGAACTTTGTTGTCTCAGCTCTGGGGGAACTTTTAGCAGGCATACTCATTGTTCTGCAAGTTTGGAGCCTGACACCCATCTCCAGTGTGACCTCCTGGGAAACCCATCTCCCCACCTTGACTGAGTGCTTGCTCAACTGAGGCATATACCAGAAGCATGGGAACCATTTATTTCCTTTCCTCCTGGCCATCAGATTCGGACGAAGACCAGCCGTGGCAGAAGCAGAACCATGAACAACAGCACCACCAACAGCAGCAGCAACAACAGGAGCGCCAAGCTGCTAGTCACCCACCTGAAGCTGCACAGGCCAGAAGGCGCCAGCGCGCGACCACATTGCTGCCCGGGATGCAAGGGATGCACTCATGTTGGCCAGATTTGCTTAGTCTGCACAATCAAACACTTTTGCCTCGCACCTTCTTACCAGAGCATCGACAATGGACAAGAACCTATGGATTCCTATCACTCTCACCACCATACTGACAATTGCAAGTCGTTCTAAGCCCTCAATGTGGAAGTCCCATTTGCGAAATGACACAGGGCACAACTTCAACAGTTTGCCATCAGAATTTTTTAGCACAACAAGCAACTGATGGCATTTCAAAAATAAACACAACATAACTGTTGGTGAAAAATTAATTCACTCGAGTCTGTCGTAAAGCAAAAGATCACAGTTTATTATTCAGAGCGCTCCGGGAGAATTCAGAGCACTCTGGGAGAAGCGCCACAGTCTGCGGTCTCATGACCCGCTTCTCAACTTAACAATGGTCACCCAAGCTTCTTTATACACTTCCAAAAGCCAGAAAATACAAACATCAGCATAGTCAGGGTTAGGGTTACGTCATGAGTGACCCTTAGGTTGTCTAAAAACAACTTGTGTAGAATCTTACAATGTTAGCGAAACTCATCTTTACTTCTGCTTTCTGTTAGCCATCTGCGCTGCGAGGTTTCATTCTTTCTCCTTTCGATGCTAGTTTATTATAAAAAACAATGATTCACATTTTTGTTCTGCCGTGTCTGCATTACAATACTGCAGCCTAAGCAAGTTGGTCTTTTATCTAATTATACCCCGGTCTCCATGCCTTCGGGAGATACTTTGACCTTTACTATAGTCCTTTAAGCAGTTCAACTAATCTTAAACATTACAACTGATTTGCCCTTACATTATTACAATTAATTTTTTTAACTCTTACAATAACACCCAAGTGACTACCCTTGTGACTACTTGTGCATTATCTTCCTCTTACGTGTGCTCCTACATGGTGCTTCCCCTGTGGCTTCAGCAGATGTGGAGGCCCCTTGCTCACTTTCTTGCTGCTCCTGTCTCGACACCTTTGGTGGCCGCCCTCTGGGGTTGCGAACCTGAGAGGGCTCAGGAACAGTCTGCTGCTTCTGCGGCTGTGCAGGGGATGAGACACCCATCTCAGTTGGGTGAGGACTCTGGTGGGGTTCTGACCGAGGGCTTTGCAGTGGCATGGTCGTGTGAGCGCTTGGAGAGGAGCCCTCACTTCCTTGTTGTCTGCCACCAACATCCCTCTCATGGGTCAGCCCCACTTCAGAGCTAACAAGTGGCTTGACAGCACCTTGCTGCACTTCAGGGGGGCCATGAGGACCCGTTTCTGCACTGGAAGTCCTACTCCAGAGGACTTCCATGAAGGTTTGGTTTCTATGCTCATTAGCTGACCATCGCTCCTCAAGAGATGCCAGTCTATTCTGAACAATGACCATGTTTTCAACACTCTGGTGACTTAGCTCCTCCATGGCCATAGCCATCTTCTCCTCTACCATAGCCATCCTTTCCACGGAGGTTGCCATCCTTTCCGTGGTGATGCGTTCATGCGCCAATGCCTCCACAAAGGCTCTGCTCATGTTCGCGATGGACTCCTCCATTTGCTCCACACTCGCAGCGACCCTGCATACAAAACCTGCCAGAGACTCCTGCACCTGTTCCTGGAGTTCCAGCACCGCTCTCCTTCTGGATGGACCCGGAGGCACAGGGTCGACATGCAGCTGAGCCGAACTGGCAGAGTCCTGCGCCCTCCAACGAGGACTCTCCACTGCTGTCCCTGTCTCCACCATCTGCTGATGCTCACTTGTGAGCTGTGATACACCAGGTGACAACACTACTCTATCTCGCGAAGGTCCCACCGAGGTGTGAGTGTCTGCGCTGGGTGCGCTGAATTCTGCTGACGCTGCGCCCTCAAAGGTTGCAGCTTCCTCTGAGGATTCTTGAGGCTCAGGCTGTTCCTCCCGGACAGTGGGGATGGGGGATGGTCCTGTGGGGGAGTAAAGGAAACAGTTAGAGATGTGAGGTAAAGGTTGCATGCACATTGAATTGTGCAGATGATCATAAGTCAATCTGTTATAGCATCAGAATCATTATCAGTCACTCATGCAATGTCAATGAGAGAGATGCCAAACTATTCTGTCACCAGCTTGCTGTGATGCGCCCGTCTGTCCTCGACACCGGCGATTTCCAGGGCCGCCTCCTCCGAGGTGGTGAGCTGGGCTACTGAGGGTGGGCCTCCTCCTGTCCTCACTCTTTCCCTCTTATTGTGGGCTCTCTTTTCCTGCAATGAGGAACACATGTGGAGTTTGAATGAGAATGAAGGAGTGAGTGTAGAGAATACATAGCATAGATGCTTAGAAGGAGACAAAGGGCCCTCCCTGTGTGTTGTAAGTTGTTGTCATTGCATCACAGTGATAGGGAGTGTGAGGGCTGCATGGTCGAATAGTTAAGTGAATGTGACCATAGAGAGAGAGGGAATGGGTAAGGGTGCATGGATGTCAGTGTCAAGTGGGATGTGGAGGAAGAGGTTGATAAAGCAGAGAGCTGGTGAGGAGAGGCGATGGGGATCAGATTGAGGGTGATGGGAAAGTCATACTCACTTTTCCTGTGCGGAGAAGGTCATGAAACCTCTTCCTGCACGGCAACCAGGTTCTGCGGCACATAGAGATTGAGTTGACCTCCTGGGCCACTTGCAGCCACACAGCTTTAGTCTGCTGGGAAGGGAAGAGCATCTCCTTATTTGATCTTGCTCCCTCCACCAGAGCTTGGAGGGAGGCCTTATCGAACATTGGAGCACACTTTAGCCGACTGGTGGACATAGCTGTTGAATGAAGCGATCACAACAATGGGCATAAAGTTTAAAGTCTCCAGGAGAAGCAGGGCTGCTTGCAGGCCTTAAATCCAGCAGCATTGATGACGTCATCGGAGACGACTTTCTGTATGAAAAGACTCATTGGGCCAAGGGTTTCCACACGCTGGAAATCAAGTGCCCAATTAGGGCAAAATCGCACCTTTTTCCCACTTCACATCGGAGTCGGGGTCCTGACACGAAAACCACCTGACACGCCCCAGCCCGCCCCCAATGGCAAAATCGAACCCAATCTCCAAGGTCTTCAAAGACTACTGCGAATAAAGGGGGATTGGGTTAGAGCACAGCACGCCACGTCATCCGCAATCAGCGGGGCTGGTGGAACGTAAAAACCAGGAAGTAAAAAAGCTATTGGTCAAACTGTTGAGAATCAGGGGAAATAAGTGGACCACCGTCATACCAGAGGTGCAGCTATCACTTAATAATGTGCCCGCATCTGCATCAGGGACAGTGTCCCCTAAAACTCCATATTATCTAATGTATGGGGTTGAGATGCACACACCGCTTACCCATGGTTCTTTTATTGCCTCTACACTCTCTGATTCCTTGACCCGACAGCGACAGTTAGATTTAAAAAAAGAAGTAACAGAGGAGATACATCGAATTGATCAGAGGATAAGGGAGACAAATAGGCAGAAAAAATTGACAAACAAAGCATAGCAACCCCTAGCAGGAGAATGGGTACAGGAAAAGAAGTTCGAGCAAAAACCTGGTTTAAGACCTAAGTGGAAAAAACCTGTTCAAATACGTTCCATTATTAACGAAAGAACTGTTGAAATACATCAGCCGAATGGCAAGCACATTTTTAAAACTGTCTCCATAGACAATCTAAAAAGATGTCCTGTGGGATACTGAAATGGAGGAACGATACAAGGTGCAGTCGTACACTGTCTTCCAAGACCCAGCTTAGAGCACGACACAGGAAATGGATGCGATCGAACTACTGACGACAGTCAGCCAGACGGTGTCGCTGACTCCTCCACACGATGCTTGGCAACGCCTCAGGAATTGGATTCGCAAAAAGCCACAACCAAAACAAGTAAAGACCAACAAGCTACTTCAACGAAGGAGGGAAATACTGCGGATAGAGAAGGAATCAACTGAGCTTCTGGAAAGGCCTTTACGAAAACAAGAATCTGTCCTCTCGCTGGATCAATGGAACAGTGTGTCAAGCTTCAGCCAGCTCCAAATGACGTCTCCTTGACTCGTATGAATAACTCACCTCTACGGAACGTACATCTGCCAATTGGGCATTCTAATTACATGTTGTTTCGCTAATTGCATGACAATGTACCTATCATTATTTTAATTTCTGTTCAATTTAAAATAAGGCAAAGCATTGTCCTGGGATGACTTAAAGGTATTTTCATGATTGGGCTCTTGTGAATCTCATGAAATTAATGTACTATTGTAACCTTATTTGAAACATTGACCAAACTCTGCCCTTGATGCTTGAGCTCATTTTTTGGTCAAGAGGGGGGTGTGAAGGAATAAGCCATATAACCTATTCAGAAAAAAACACTATCTTATGAAAGAATTCTGGCCTTATTAAAGCATGACAAACTGGGTTTGGAAATTTAGAAACCCAACTATGAAATAGCTATGAAAGAATTCTGGCTATTGAGATAAGACAGTTGTTGACCCTGAATAAATAACCTTATTGAAACAGAAGGTGCATAGCTCCGACAGGCTGACCTTTGGGAACAAAAACAATGGTTCACCCTGGATAAGGTGTTCTAATTTAAACTTCATAAAGATGGCACATAAAATAAGGAACACCTGCCTTTCACACCGTTCTATATGGTAAACTCAGAACACCTGGAGATGAGACAAAATTCTGTAATATTACAAGCTGATGTAGCAGTAAGAATTGCAGAGGTCAGCAGAAAGATGAATAGGGATAATTGACTTGCATCAGCAGAAATTTTAAAAGGGTATAAATATTGAACTCTCAAATGGGATATCAGACTCGCTTTAATCGGGCAAAGCAATTCTCGACTACAGAGGCAGGCTCTGTGGTCTACCACTCTTTGTACCTCGGGGATCAAAAGTATTTGATATTGATGGATATCCTGTATAGAAAACTTTAAGAACTGTAATACTATAGCGAAGTTAAGATTTAAAAGTAAGATTCTCTGTTAATAAGTATTTTTTCTCTTTTTAGAACTGTTAACGTTGCGATTGACTGATTCACCAACTGTAAATTGCATGTCGGTTCTTTTAATAAATCTCTATATATTTTTAGAATTGTCTCACATAAGTCTTTTGTATCAAAACCTCATGAACTCAATCTCTGTACACTCTTTGGTGAAGAGTTACAGAATTCTGAGGGAGTTTTCCGGACCCTCATAATATCCAGGACGTTACAATCTAGCTAAACTTATTAAAAGCGCTATCTGGAGGACGGTAACATTCTTGGGTTGTTCCTTTCCTTTACGGAGAGATGGTCCAGACCTTTAGACCCAATTAAACGTCTTTAGGATTCGGCTACCTCAAACTTTAGTTGAAAGTGAACATCTGAGAAATACGCCTGATCCGGAGTAGCCCTAAAGGGGCTAGGACTAGTAAATATCCCTTCAGGTGTCAAATTTTGTTTGATAATCGCTCCTGCGAAGCGCCTTGGAACGTTTTACTACGTTAAAGGTGCTGCATAAGTGCAAGTTGTTGTTTTGCTCAGTTCCATTACACACCATGAATATCTTCTCATTTCCAGTTCGGCCGAATGGTTTCTACCTCAAAACAATAACTTGTCTTTTCTCTGTATCGATGCGGACGGATCCGTTGTGTATTTCTGACACTTTCTTTTCTACATCAAACACATTTTGCAAATCACTTATTCTTCTCAGTCTGTGAATCTGGGATCCCAGGAAGTCAAGGAAACTAGAAGTCTATTCAGACCCACAGGTCCACTTTTCAGGAGTCCACTCTTGGATGCGATCTGGAGAAGAAAGCTGTTGCAGTAATAGTGCTCTAACACTTTGGGCTCGATTTTGCCAGGCCCGAGGAGGCGGGATTGGAGGCGTGTGAGGTGTTAAAATCGCGAAAAATGGCGGGCGGGCCCAATCCCGCCTCCATCCCGCCTCCGAGCAATTTTCCTAAATGCGAGTTTTCTGACCCCGTCTCCATCCCGCCTCCAAGAGGCGGGATAAGCCCTTAAGGCCCTTAACAACCAGTTAAGTGCCTCTATAATCCCATTTTGAGAGGCCTTTCTGATTTTAACACTTTTCCCACGTGGTTCACGTCTCCTCTGAAACACGCCAGTGAAACCTGGCGGCAGCACAAGTGGACTGCTTACTAACAGCTGCAGCTCCACCATTAAAAAGGAGTTTTCATCAATGATCATTTGCAGGTGGCAGAACTTGTAGTCTCAGGTCTGGGGGAACATTTAGCAGGCATACCCATTGTTGTGGAAGTTTGGAGCCTGACACCCATCTCCAGTGTGACCTCCTGGGAAACCCCTCTCGCCACCTTGAATGAGCGCTTCCTCAACTGAGGCATATACTAGAAGCATGGGAACCATTTATTTCCTTTCCTCCTGGCCATCAGATTCGGACGCAGACCAGCCGTGGTAGCAACAGATCCATGAACAACAGCACCACCAACAGCAGCAGCAACAACAGGAGCACCAAGCTGCTGCTCACCCACCTGAAGCTGCACAGGCCAGAAGGCGCCAGCGCGCGACCACATTGCTGCCCGGGATGCAAGGGACGCACTCCTCTTGGCCAGATTTACTTAGCCTGCAAATCAAACACTTTTGCCTTGCACCTTCTTATCAGACCATCGACAATGGCCAAGAACCTGTGGATTCCTATCACTCTGACCACCATACTGACAATTGCAAGTCATCCTAAGCCCTCAGTGTGGAAGTCCCATTAGTGATATGACAGACGCCACAACTGCAACAGTTGCCATCAGAATTTTTTATTTACAATAACCAACTGATGGCTTTTCAACATTAAACATGACATTTCACCCAAGTGACTACCCTTGTGACTACTTGTGCATTATCTTCCTCTTACGCCTGCTCCTACGTGGTGCTTCCCCTGTGGCTTCAGCAGATGTGGAGGCCCCTTGCTCACTTTCTTGCTGCTCCTGTCTCGACACCTTTGGCGGGCGTCCTCTGGAGTTGTGAGCCTGTGAGGGCTCGGCAACAGTCTGCTGCTCCTGCGGCTGTGCAGGGGTTGAGACGCCGATCTCAGTTGGGTGGGGACTCTGGTGGGGCTCTGACCGAGGACTTTGCAGTGCCATGGTCATGTGAGCGCTTGAAGAGGAGCCCCCACTTCCTTGTTGTCTGCCACCAACATCCCTCTCATGGGTCAGCCCCACTTCAGAGCAAGCAAGTGGCTTGACAACACCTTGCTGCACTTCAGGGGGGCCATGAGGACCCGTTTCTGTACTGAAAGTCCTACTCCCGAGGACTTGCCTGAAGGTCTGGTTTGTTTGCTCAATAGCTAACCATCGCTCCTCAAGAGATGACAGTCTATTCTGAACAATGACCATGTTTTCCATACCCTGGCGACTAAGCTCCTTGATGGGCATAGCCATCCTCTCCTCTACGGTAGCCAGCCTTACCATGGAGGTAGCTATCCTTTCCACGGAGGTTGCCATCCTTTCCGTGGTGATGCGTTCATGCGCCAACGCCTCCACAAAGGCTCTGCTCATGTTCACGATGGACTCCTCCATTCGCTCCACACTCGCAGCGACCCTGGAGATAAAACCTGCCAGAGACTCCTGCACCTCTTCCTGGAGTTCCAGCACCGCTCTTCTTCTGGATGGACCCGGAGGCAGAGGTTCGACATGCAGCTGAGCCGAGCTGGCAGAGTCCTGCACCCTCCGACTAGGACTCTCCACTGCTGTCCCTGTCTCCACCATCTGCTGATGCTCACTTGTGAGCTGTGATACACCAGGTAACAACACTACACTATCTCGCGATGGTACCACCGAGGTGTGAGTGTCTGCACTGGTGCTGAGTGCGCTGAATTCTGCTGACGCTGCGCCCTCAGAGGCTGCAGCTTCCTCTGAGGTGTCTGGAGGCTCAGGCTGTTCCTCCTGGATAGTGGGGACGGGGGCTTTCGATGGTCCTGTGGGGGAAGAAAGGAAAGAGTCAGAGATGTGAGGCCAAGGTTACATGCACATTGAATATTGCAGATGATCATAAGTCAATCAGTTAGAGCATCAGAATCATTATCAGTGACTCATGCAATGTCAATGAGAGAGATGAAAAACTATTCTGTCACCAGCTTGCTCTGATGCACCCGTCTGTCCGTCCCCCACTTGCGCATCGTCCTCCACTCCCACGATCTCCAGGGCCGCCTCCTCCCAGGGGGTGAGCTGGGCTACTGAGGGTGGCCCTCTTCCTGTCCTCGCTCTTTCCCTCTTATTGTGAGCTCTCTTTTCCTGCAATGAGGGAGACAAGTGGAGTTTGAGTGAGAATGAAAGAGTGAGTGTAGAGAATCCATAGCATAGATGCCTAGAAGGAGACAAAGATTCAGTGAGGTGGCAAGACCAAGGACCCTCCCTGTGTGTTATAAGTTGTTTTCATAGCATCACAGTGATAGGGAGTGTGAGGGCTGCATAGTCGAATAGTTAAGTGAATGTGAACATACAGAGAGAGGGAATGGGTAAGGGTGCAGGGATGTCAGTGTCAAGTGGGATGTGGAGGAAGAGGTTGTTAAAGCTGAGTGCTGGTGAGGAGAGGCAATGGGGATCAGATTGAGGGTGATGGGAAAGTCATACTTACTTTTCCAGTGCACAGAAGGTCATGAAACCTCTTCCTGCACTGCAGCCAGGTTCTGCGGCACATAGATAAGGAGTTGACCTCCTGGGCCACTTGCATCCACACAGCCTTCGTCTGCTGGGGAGGCTTCTTCCTCCCTGAAGAAGGGAAGAGCACCTCCTTATTCCCTCTTGCTCCCTCCACCAGAGCTTGCAGGGCGGCGTCATCAAACCTCGGTGCAGACTTAGGTCTACTGCTGGACATTTTGCTTGGAAGAAACTATCAGAGCAAAGGCCAAAAGGTTTGCAGCCTGCAGAAGAAGCAAGGCTGCTTGCAGGCCTTAAATCCAGCAGCATTGATGATGTCATCGGAGGCGAGTTTCAGAATGGAAATCCTAATTGGGCCAGGGGTTCCCACACGCTGGAAATCAATTGCCCAATTAGGGGAAAATCGCATATTTTTCCCACATCACATTGGAGTTGGGTGGCTAACACGAAAAGCGGATGACACCCCCCTAGCCCGCCCCAATGACAAAATCGAGCCCTTTATGTCTGCAGCATGGTTTGTGAGTGTAATCTGATCCAGTCTTGACTAAATGTAATTGTGACATCTCCCAACAGAGCATCAGCAATGCATTCATCTTTGCTTTATTTTATTTTATTCCAATGATAGCCTATTTGGATTCATTCAATTCTTTTTATGGTGTTGAATTGGGATCTCAACCAGCTACTTGCAAAAGTGGTCTGATCAAATAAATATTCTAAATAATTTTACAAACCATTAACTTACAACATGGCGAAGAACACGCTCCAGTTTCATAAATGATAGTGGCGTTCTATCAATTTAGATGAATGAATGGTTGAAATAAGCATTGCATGGATTGCCTTTTTTTTAATCAGCTGTTCCACCACGCTATCATCTTGGTGCAGTAGATTTCATCAAATCTCACTCATAGTAGACACGCGACAGTGATCTGATCTGAGCACATACTGAGGCAGGGAAGGTCAGATTTTACTGACAAGTCCATTAATCATACAGAGAATAAAAATAAATGCTGGGAAACAGCTGCTGTGCTTCTTGCAGCTTACCATGCAGCAGGGCCCTCTCTGCTGTGGGCTCATTTCATTTTCTCTATCAATGGGCTTCAGTGCGTGGGACTAGATAGCAGGAATGCTGCTTCTGCTGCTGGGAATGACAGAGAACGAATTACCATATGGCGTTGGGGTAGATAAAGTGTGGAAATATGAATCGTGGTGGGCCGCGTGGTAAGTAGAAGAAGATCAGTTGATGTGGGGGAGAGACTGACCTGTACTGCCCGTCCCCGTCCCCGACCCTCACTGCAAACTTTCCAAAAGCTGAATTTCTCAATTAATATATTGGCCCGGATTTTACGGTGTCTCCGACAGCGTACGCACAGCGTAGCCTTCAGAATGGCCCCGTAAGTTCCGGGTTTCCCCATGCGCTGCGGTTTTGCTTGGACAGATCCACTGCATCTGCTGTAAATTCACTTTCGCTGGCACAGGGTTGGGCTATTTGCCCAACTACTGCCCAGCGAATGCCCACGAAACCCTTACGCCTGGTAAAAGCATGCGTAAGGGTTTCTTTTACCAGCGTAAGGGTTAAAATAAACGTTAAAATATTTTTTTTTTAATGATTTAAACATTTAAAATTAGTTTAGGTAAATGATGTCCCATTTAAAAAAATTTAAATTCATTTTCTCAAAAAATTACATTTTTATTTTAAATGTTTAATTAAAGCTTATTTTAATTAATTTTGAACCTGTGATCATTTAATTTTATTTAATTTTATTTCTATTCATGCTTATGGGGATTCCGTACGTAAATGGAATCCCCATAAGCATCATAGGAATCCCTCTTTTTGATTGGTTGGCCTGGCCCACGTGATCCCAGGGTGTTTGCGAACTGCAAGTGCCCCTGGGATATGTGGGCCTTTACACAGGCTTACGCCTGCAGGCCCAGGACCGCAAGAGTCCAAAGCTCCAGAGACACTAGGTAAGTTCGTAGTTTTCTTTCGGTTCGGAGGCGTACGCCGGCGGCAAATCTCTGACCGCAACTTGCAGGCTAATACTTTCAGATGTTCTACTGCAGGTGATGTTTCTAACTTCCTGCTTTTTTATCGCTGGCCTCGCTGTCTTAAAATTTAAGGTGATGATTTTTGCTCTGGGAAGAATATTTAAGTGATATACCAGAGCAGATGCATATTGGGCCAAAAATTCGGCCCTTGCCGGGTGAGTACGCACTGTGTACTCACCCGTAAGGCGTCCTGAAGTGCCGGTTTCCTGCATGCGCAGCAAACCGGAACTTCCAGTCTGGTGAAGGGAGCGGTTCATAGGTGAACCACGTGCGCGGTAGAGGCTGCGCGCACGCAGCAAACTTAGGTTTTTTTTCACGTTTCTACGGGAGGGTAAGTATTGAAGAACCTGCGCTTTTAAAAAGGAGGCGCAGGACCCGTTTTCAACAAGATAAGTGGTTAATTAATTATAATTTTAAAAAAATTTCAACATGTTTATCCTTTTTAGATACTTTAAAGAAAGGTAAGTTTATTTTTAGCACTGATAAAAATTATTTAAATTTTTTCAAAAATTTAAATTTTTGTTTAAAGTAGTTAATTTATTTAACTTATAGTTAATTTATAAATGTGATGGTTTTTTAAAAATTATTTTAAGTTTAGCTGTTCTTTTGGGGCCGATTTCAATTCATAGATTTGACAGAATGAAAGATGGTCTGCTGCCATTGGCTCTCCATGACCCACGTGATCCCAGGGGACGCATCGCACTAACTGCGCCCCTGGGACACGCAAGCACTGCGCGTCAGCACTTGGAGTAGGCCCAGGAGCTGAAGTTCCCGTGGGCCCAGAGGTCAACGGCAGGCGCGGTAGGTAAGTGCGCGCGCGATCCTTACCCCCGCGGCAAGCCGGAGAGGCGAATTTCAGGGCCATTAAGTATATTAAGCTGAGGAGGAGCGCGAGGCAAGTTAGAGATAAAGAGAGAGATGAGGGAGAGTGGATGTGTCTGCCTTCATTTAATGTTACTTCAAATTTCTAAAATAAAACAGATGAATTATGGAACCAACAAATCATTTCACTTGCAGTTTGTTGACAGTGAGAAAAGGTCAATGATAATCATTTACAACTGTGAGACAGAGATTCTAATTTCTAACACCTATGAAGCATTGGCAGGGAGGGAAGGAGAAAGACACAGACAGCGAGAAAGACACAAAGAGAGAGAAAAGAAGAAAGGCAGTTTCTTCCCTCATTCTGATTTGATTTCTTTTTTTAATTAATTCTGTAAGTAAACAAAGCCTCTTTGAGGGAAACAGATAGGAAGGGTAGAGAGGGAAACTGATTGAGGGTGAGGGGCCTCTGGCCTCTTACCACCTGCCCTTGGGGTGGAGTGATTGGGGTAGTGGATGAAGGACTAAGGGTGAGATGAATGACAGTAGAGCAAGGGGGAGGGAAGGATTACAGGCATTGATCAGGTAGTCGAAGTAGAAGAGATGGGGCAGTGATAGGAGTGAGGGGATAGTAGGAAGGGGAATGGATATGAGACACATTGAGGATGAGAAGGTAGGGAAAAGCATGATGATTGGGGGAGGAGATGGGTCGGGAACCATTTGCCCCACAAACCCAACTCAATTGAAGAGAAGCAGAATAGAGAAAGAGAGAGACAGAAACTGAAGAGGAGACAGAGCAAAGCAGCAATACAAAAACATCAGAGATGGATAAGAAATTGGCCATCTTCACCAAATTACCATGTGCAAGGCCACGGGAGATCGACGAGTCAATAAATGTTTACAAAATTTTTGGTGGAAAGCTGAAGGAATCAGATATGACTTGAATTTTACTTCCCTGTCATCCTCAACAGTAACAACTCTAAAATCTAAGTCAGCAATGATCATACAAAAGATGGAAAAAAAAGAATTTACATTTATATCACATGTTTCATGAACTCGGGACATCCCAAAGCACTTTACAGCCAATGAAGTACTTTTGAAGTGTAGTCACTGTTGTAATGTAGGAAACAGACAGCCAATTTGCACACAGCAAGGTCCCAAAAACAGCAATGTGATAATGACCAGATAATCGTCTTTTAGTGATGTTGGTTGAGGGACAAATATTGGCCAGGACACCAGGGATAACTCCCCTGTTCTTCTTCAAAATAGTGCCATGAGATCCACAGCCCATTATATACCTGAAGACCACCTACATGTAGTATCATTTTTTTATTTTTACTTACACATACTGGAAGATTTAACTTTCCACCTCTCTGAAAAGTTGCCAGACAAATTATAATTTTGTTTTTAAACTACACTGACACTTTTTTTATTGAAAACAAACTGAGTAAAAGAGCTGTGCTACTGACGCAGGGAGCAGGAAGGGTTTGCAAACTTAGGCTGGTGTCAGCTCTATTTTTTTGCCTCCCACTTTCACCGCACTGTACAAAAAGAGACTATGTACTGTAAATCACGCGTAAAATACATCATCTCTAAAATGTTGGAAAGTAGTCATGGCCGGGGAATATACAGGGTACATTCCCAATAAGAACCTCTTGCCAAGACTTCTTCGTGAAATGATACGAGTAAAGCAATCTCATGCATAGGATGAAATAACAGGAACTTGCAGACACACAAACTTTAGATGAGGAAAAATTCTAAAAAATAAACTTGTCCAATGTTTGTTATCTTCTCAGAGTGCTAACTCCTCAGCCTCTATTAATACCTCAAGCCCTGTAAAGATTGCATACTGCGCGCATGAAGATGACCTGAACTGAATGCGGTCTTTTGGGATTTCTAAATGAGCACTCCCATCAGCTTAATTCATGAAGCCACGGAGATATTAAATTAGCAGCCTGCGGCGTGTGCTCAGTTCTCATTTCCCATAGAACCAGGACCAGAGAACCTTATGCCATCTGTGGGATTAAATAACACATTAAAACTGTTGGGTCTTAGTGTTAGCAACTTTTACTGACTCATGCACTGAGACCTAAGATACAGGGAGGGACATTCCAGAATATGCATTCAGCTGCATATTTGCACAACATTTATATGGGCTTTCACACGACACTTATCTATCCTTCAACGGGCACAACCATCATGGATAATCTTTAGAAAAGCATTTTTGTTTGGGAAGGGAGAAAAACTGTCATTTTTATTATACACGCATGACTACATGATAATCTTTCTTGAAATGGCGCAAACATTCAAAAAAGGTTTTTTGTTTAATGAAGATGGTAAAGTAAACGACCGTAATAAAATCTTTCAGATCCTCCAGTGGGACTCCTCCGAATCTGCCAGACGTTATTTAGAAATCCAGATCGGTGGTCTTTTCTAGTGCAGAGGTCGTTCACCAACTGTGTCCACCAGTTCCTGAGTGTGCTCAACTGAAAGAGGCTCCTGTTGCAGTAGCTGATCTGGATCTGGTTCATTGGTTGTGGTCTAACCAGAGCTGTCATGCCCTTAAGCAATTTGTATGGACCACACACATTCGCCTTGATGAATGATTAATTTAGACAACTTCTTGTAAGATATGACTAGCATTTTATCCCAGCACAGCCCCAGAATCTCTGACATCTATATCAAAAAAAAGCCCCTAAGGCTTGTATTCCAATGCTCTCCAGGCCGGCCTCCCACCTTGCACCTTTTGTAAACTTGAGCTCATCCAAAACTCTGTTGCCCGTGTCCTAACTCGTACCAAGTCCCGTTCACCCATCACTCCTGTGCTCACTGACCTACATTGGCTCTCAGTCCAGCAACGCCTCAATTTTAAAATTCTCATCCTTGTTTTCAAATCCTTCCATGGCCTCGTCCCCTCCCTATCTCTGTAACCTCCTCCAGCCCTACAATCCTCCGGGATCTCTGGGCTCCTCCAATTCTGGCCTCTTGCACATCCCCAATTTTCATTGCTCCACCATTGGCGGCCGTGCCTTCAGCTGCCTAGGCCCTTAGCTCTGGAATTCCTGCCTTAAACCTCTCCACCTCCCTCCCTATCTCTCTCTCCTACTTTAAGAAGCTTCTTAAAACTTAACTCTTTGACCAAGTTTTTGTCACCTGTCCTAATATCTCCTTATGGGACTCGGTGTCAAATTCTGTTTGATAATCGCTCCTGTGAAGTGCCTTGGAACGTTTTACTACGTTAAAAGCACTACATAATTGCAAGTTGTTGTTGGTGTATTCCAGGACATTTACATCTGTGACATTTTCAGTGACGGCTTGCAGTACTCACTCCAGTGGAAGGGGGCCAGATTTTATTTTGGTTGAAGGTATTATGCAGTTGTACTGAATACGGCAATCTAGATCTAGAAATTTGATCGCACCCCAAAACGGATGGGGTGCATGCTGCATGCGTCTAGTTTTATGGGGTCGTGGGGACCTTGTTAAATTGGTGCTGCCAGCTCATTATCATGACTCAGTCGTGCAGTCATGCTATTCATTGGCTGCCCGCCTATTTCGGGGGTTGGATGGGAAATTAAGCTCAACTGGCGCCACTTAAAGGCAGCCAGTATCTCTTAAAGGGGAGGTGCACCCTGACTGCAGACAGCAGGGAAACTTCACAAGTGGAAAAATGGCTCCGGGAGGTCCAGACAGACCACCCAGGTTCTCTAACACAGCATTGGAGGCCCTGATCCAGGCGATGGATGGGAGGAGGGAGATCCTTTTTGCCCCCCACACCCCGGGAGCAGAAATGCCTCCTAACACCTCCACTGCCAGTGGGAAGTGGTCACTGAGGAGTTTAATGCCAGGAGCTCAGCTCCCAAGACATATCAGATTGGATTTGATTTTTGTGTTAATATTTGTACTGATGTGAAGACAAGGTCCATAAGGCTGGACTGAAGGAAGCAATCAGCTGGTGGTAGTAAGGACGGTGGTGATAAGGATTGCGGCACTGTTGGTGTATTGGGAATGAGAGGGATGGTTCACGTGAAACGCTCTTGGGTGAGCTGCTCTCTGAGAGCTCTGGCAGCCAGGGGCACTGGTGATTGATGTTGATGCTGCTCTTCCTCCTCCTCCTCATCCTCCTGTACCTCTTGCTGTCCAGCTGATGATGAGGGCTTGTCCCTCATTATCACAAAGTGATGCACCATGGCGCGGATGACCACAAATCTGCATACATGGTCAGGGTTGTAGTGCTAAGTTCCTCCCGAACGGTTGAGGCAGCGGAAGCGTTGCTTGAGAACACCGGCTGTCTGCTCAGTGGCGTTTCTGGTGACGACATGGCTCTCATTGTACACCAGCTCTGCATCTTTGCCCAGGTTCCTGACATGAGCCATGTCTGAAGGGATACATCTTGTCGTCCAGTAGCCAGCCAATGGCATGACGTCCTGGTTGGAACAAAGGCAAGCGCAGAGGACTGGCGCAGGATGAATCATGACTGCTGTCAGGAAACCGGGAACAGACCTGCATAGAAATACATAGCATATACAGCATAGAGGTAGGCCATCTAGAAATAAACATCCCCAGTGTTTTGTTGGCCTTTTTTTAATGGCCTTATTAACCTGTGGTCACAAGCAAGCTGGATGTTAAGGAAGTGGAATCCCTTTCTATTCAGAATGATGCCAGGCTGGTGATGTGGAGCATGCATGCAAGGCAATGTGGGTGCAGCCTATGGCACCTCGTCATGGACTGCACCCACTTGGGGAAGCCTGGAATGCAGGTGAAGCCGAGTGCACTCTTGCCTTGCTTCGCTCTGTCCATGGGGAAAGAGCTATGGGTGTCCCTCTGGGTATACAGAGCCTCGGTGACCTCCCAGATACAACAGTGAACAGCAAACTGGGAGATGTCACTGATGTCACCTGCTGCAGCCTGCAAATTACCCCGTGGCATAAAACTTAAGGGCCATGGCGACCTCGACAGCCACTGGCAGTGCTGTCCATGCCCTGGTTCGAGGCTCGAGCACTTGTCTCTGGGCCGGTGACCTGGTCAATATTTATCCCTCAACTAACATCACTAAAACAAAAACAGATTATCTGGAAATTATCTCATTGCTGTTTGTGGGAGCTTGCTGTGCGCAAATTAGCTGCCACGTTTCCTACATTACAACAGTGACTACACTTCAAAAGTACTTCATTGGATGTAACAGACTTTGGGGCGTCCTGAGGTCGTGAAAGGCGCTATATAAATGAAAGTCTTTCTTTCTTTCTTAGAATGTGAGGCCAATAGCCCCTCGACCTGTTTATGGCTCTCAGTTTAGTACATCTGTTTTGCAATCCTTAAACATTCTGATGCGCTCAAGGACAAAATCAAGCTCTAAGAATGACAATCATATGTTGGAAAGGACTTGGTCCTGTCACTATTCCAAACAACACTCAGCTAAATTCATGACCCAATGAAGAGAGGAGTTTTATATCTCATATACAATGACCTTTAACCAAGTGCTGCAGCAGGTGACACAGCACGGTCGTAGACGCCTCGGTCCAGTAAATGTGCCCAACGCATTGCTCCTCGGTCAAGCATTGTAGGAGAAGTGTTCCCTGAAGCCCCGCTGTGGTTGTGGCCTCCTGCGCAGAGCCCTTCTTCTCCCAGCTGCTCTTGCTCTCTCTTCAGTCTTCTTGGCTGCTCCCCCTTCTCGTTCACCAACCCCAAAGGCAGACCTACCAGACCATCCATGACTGCAGTGAAAGCGTTGTGAAGGCGGCCCAGCCACCAGCAAAATGTTGTTCGCAGAAGTCAGAACTCAGTGGTAGAAAGCAGAAAATGGACCAACAAAAAAAAACCACCCAGAAGTTAATCAGCAGCCTAGAACAAACAAATCAGCAAGTAACCTGTATATAGTGGATGAGCCCTTTAAATAGCACTGGTGTAGGTTCTTTGCTGACTGTCATCCCCATGAGTTGTTGAGCAAGTTTATCACATGGCGAGTCAGGCACTGGGGCAGACCAAGCTCACAAAAGGGTCCTATAACAAGCGTAGGACCCTTATTTAAATATGATCGTGAAGCTTTTAAATGATTCCAGTAGACACCCTAGATGCCGATCGAATATGTCGGGCAGTGCATTACCAGCGCGGAATGAGTGCCCGTTTCACTCCTGTAAAACAGGCGCGGCGAGATCAGATTTCTAGACCATAGCCTTCATAGCAGGAGTCATTATCAAGTAAGTGACTCGTTCTTTAACATTGCTGAGGATAGATTACCACTGACATCGCTTGAATCTTGTAGGGCAAGATATAGAAGTAAAAATAATTGTCCCAGGTATTTAGCACTTGGAATGCCAAGCTTATAACTGGGTCCTTTGAGTGTGAGGCCAGCAGCCCCTCGACTTGTTTATGGCTCGGAGTTTAGTACATCGGTTTTGCAATCCTTAAACATTCTGATGCTATCAAGGACAAAATCAAACTCCAACAATGACAATCATATGTTGGAAAAAACTTGGTCCTGTCACTATTCCAAACAACACCCAGCTAAATTCATAACCTAGTTCATGGCCCACGGGAAGAAGGCAGTTTTGTATCTCATCCAATACTACGACCTTTAAACTAGTGCTGAAAAGATCAATGCAGCAGTGAACTGATCTTTCATTTCACCATGAATGGAAGGGGTTTAACATTGGTTACTTGTAGCTTCCTTGTAGAAATGAGTATCTCCATTGTCTTTTTACTAGTAAAAGAGTGCAATCATTCAATGACCAATTGGATTCTACAATGAGGGACTTTAGGGGCATTCTGGATGAATGGGCTCTGACTGGTCAAATCCCTCATCTGTAATTATCTTACCTTGTGAAGACAACTTACATAGAATTTACAGCGCAGAACTAGGTCATTCGGCCCAACTGGTCTGAGCAGGTGTTTATGCTCCACAAGAGCCTCCTCCCACCCCTCTTCATCTCACCCTATCAACGTAACCTTCTATTCCTTCCTCCCTCCCTCCCTCATGTGTTTATCTGGCTTCCCCTTAAATGCATCTGTACTATTCGCCTCAACCACTCCCTGTGGTAGCGAGTTCCACATTCTAACCACTCTCTGGGTAAAGAAGCTTCTCTTAACAGACACTGGGACACCACTTTCAACTTTGAGAAGTCGCACAACACCAGGTTATAGTTCAACAGTTTTATTTGAAATCACAAGCTTTCGGAGCTATCGATCGCCCCTTCCTCAGGTGAAGTAAAGAGATACAGAATCGCCAAAGCATATATAGATAGAGAACAATGCATGTGTTACTTACAAAAGCAGACGACTACATTTAAATCACCCTGACTGTTTATCTGCTGAGGTGTGACAAAAGGCAATCAGGTCACATCAAAGACATAGCAAGATACAAGATTTAAATGTAGTCGTCTGCTTTTGTAAGTAACACATGCATTGTTCTCTATCTATATATGCTTTGGCGATTCTGTATCTCTTTACTTCACCTGAGGAAGGGGCGATCGATAGCTCCGAAAGCTTGTGATTTCAAATAAAACTGTTGGACTATAACCTGGTGTTGTGCGACTTCTCATTTTTGTCCACCCCAGTCCAACACCGGCATCTCCGCATCATGACCACTTTCAACTTTGGCAAGGGAGGGCCTTTCTCTTGTAGTCATAGAATGTATTTGTTGTTTTTATGTTAATGGTGAGAATGAAAAAACAGCGATGCATGATCATAGAGCCCTTAATGGCAGTTAAAGAAAGACTTGCATTTATATAGCACCTTTCATGACCACCGAACGTCTCAAAGCGCTTTACAGCCAATGAAGTACTTTGAGTGTAGCCACTGTTGCAATGTGGGAAAGCTCGTGCAAGAGACGCAGGTACTGATCAGGTTTCTGCTTTGGCAACTGCTGGTTTTCAGGCAGTATCTTGGGCTGCCTTGGGGAGATAAATGGAACATATACATTTGGTAGCAAACCAGTCACTTAGTGGCAAAATAAATTTTGTCCGTAATTTTTCCTGAATTAACCAAATTGTTCTAAAACTCCACAGTTCGGTCTTTCCCATTGCCTGTCCCCAAAATGGTGTACATTGCACAGCAAAGGGCTAACTAATACAGACCAAGTTGAAGTAGGTTACTGAGAGGTGCAAATAATTTGTAAACACATTTTCTATCCAAAACCAAGGATTTTTTTTATTTTTTTAAAAATCACAGAAGAAAACATCAATGGGAAGTAAAAAAAGTTATCAATTTATGCAGAGCTAATCCATTTGTTTTGAACTTTAAAATATTGGCATTTTCACTAATGTTTACATAAAGAATCTGCGAATATATCTGCAAAAGTGGTCCTTATTCTTTGAACAGCTCAAATAAGTTTTTTTTAAAGCCTTTGATGGCGTTCAATACGCAATGGTTATATAAGTCTTATTTGTTAATATCTTACTTCCGAGAAATCTTTCATAGCTTTCGAATCACAATTTAGTATTGGTCCTAAAAGACTTTTTGTAAATACAGTCTCAGAAGTTACATTACAGAATTACAAAAAAAAAGTTAGAATGCTGATCAGTGGAAATGACACGGGTCGGAAAATTCCTCAGATCCCATTCCCGCTCCGCTGCATCACTTTTCCGGAAGTGCGGCAGGGACTCTCATTTGCACACGGAGACCCCATTTACATGCGTTGTACAGTGGGTGAGACCACACCTGGAGTACTGCGTACAGTTTTGGTCTCCTTATTTAAAGGAGGGATATACTTGCATTGGAGGCAGTTCAGAGAAGGTTCACTAGGTTGACTCCTGGGATGAAGGAGTTCTCTTATGAGGAAAGGTTGAGCAGGTTGGGCCTATACTCATTGGAGTTTAGAAGAATGAGAGGTGATTTTATTGAAACATAAAAGATTCTGAGGGGGCTTGACAGGGTAGATGCAGGGAGGATGTTTTCCCTCGTGGGGGAATCTAGAACTAGGGGTCATAGTTTCAGGATAAGGGGTCGCCCATTTAAGACGGAGATGAGGAGGAATTTCTTCTCTCAGAGGGTCGTGAATCTTTGGAATTCTTTAGCCCAGAGAGCTGTGGAGGCGGAGTCATTGAATATATTCAAGGCGGAGATAGACAGATATTTGAGCAAAGGAGAGTCAAGGGTTATGGGGAGCGGGCAGGAAAGTGGAGTTGAGACCAAGATCAGATTAGCCATCATCTCATTAAATGGCGGAGCAGGCTTGAGGGGCCGAATGGCCTACTCCTGCTCCTATTTCTTATGTTCTTAAATGGGGGAGGGGTGGATTCCAACGCACTTCTGATGAAGTAATGCCAGTGGAGCGGGAACAGGTCCGAGGAATTTCCCAGCCATGGTTAATTTATTTTTTTCTCTTTGTAATACAAATCCACAATTCAAGTTTTCATTTACCAATCCTTCAAAATCGGCCTTCCAGTCCCAACTCCCCACCAGTCCCAGTTAGCATCAGTACCTCGTGGAAATGAACTGCTCTCCAGAGTCTAATTCCTACACCAAACAATGTAAGCTTTTCACTCTACGCTCTCCCATTCTCCCTTCATTCCCAGCCTGGACCAGTTTGACCCCTTTTGCTTTTTACTGATAGCCTGTAAGTGGATGAGCCTGGATTAAGGTGTAACAGGACAAAAATCAGATTCAGCTAACTTGGATGCATGAATGAAAGAGCAGGTCAGTTCAGAGTTAAAGGGAAAGTGTTAACCACAATATAGATCAGGACTGAAATGTCTGACAGCACAGTCGCATTTACTAATACAAATTTAAAAGGTTAGTTATATAATACACATACTGGCGCTAGGTGTTGCTGCAAAGTTAATGCATAATGACCTGATTACATTAAAACTGTTATATCGTGTAGTGGTGAATAGTTTCTGTAGCAATTACTATCAGTACTACTATTTTACCCTACTCGTGCACAGACTGCACAGTACTACCTTGAACACTAGGTAGCAGAATATTTACATAGCTTGCAACAAAAAAAGTACAGTACTACCTGGAAATTAAACTGAATATGAAACCTGACATAATTTAGAGAAACTACTCTGACCAACATTTTGGGCCCTGTAAATTACATCTTTTTGAAAAACACCTTGCCAAGTAAACAAAAAACTTGCATAAATTGTACCTAATCCATGAAATATACAAACAATTAACTAAATATTAAAGATTTGGAAAAGAAATACAGGTCATTATTTCCATTCCTGGTGCATCATTTAATGAGAATGCAGAGTTAATTATTGCCATTACACATTATAAATTGCAGTAATGGTCCAATAACGCACATGTACAGTTTGAATTTACAGAAACCCAACATTTCAAAAGCATTAATAATTAGGGCAGCTTTACCTTAAGTAAAAATCCCCCAAGCAAATTGCAACCATCATCTGATAGATTACCAAACTAACCATTTAAGAAGCCTTTTCCACCCCGTCCCAAAAAAATCCAGATCATATAAAAATGACAGTACAGTAGTTGAGATGGTTTTCCGTTTCAATCAATCATTCCATTCATTTGAGTGCAAAGAAAAATCACTTAACTGAGCAGTACTGGTACACATTTTCATCGACCACAAACCGTGGGGTTGGTTCAAAGTACACTTGGACCACGCTAAGGAATGCATTCCAAAGAACTACTGTATTTCCATGCTATGCCTTAATCATGCATCATCCATTATTTAAAAGAGTTTCTTTTAGCTACTAAGAATTTTACCATTCTTGAAAGTCCGAAAGAACTCCAGAGTAGGAAACTCCTCAACGCAATTAGGCACCTGACGTAACAGAACTGTATACGTCACTGGACGAATCATACTTGTAGTATTAGGAAGGAGAATCCAAAGGAGAATTCACCTCTCTGAATGTAACATCATTAAATATTTGGTAACGTATACTTTGGCTCTAACACACGATACAGATTGGCATGTGTCTGTCTACTTGCGTGACAAGAATTCACCTTTTCAAAAAAGATGTTACACGTATAAACCAAGCAACTCGTCTACCCAGATTTCACAACAGAACTGAAATCTGTCCGTATGGAACATCATACCCAGCTATCGGAAATCATAACGGGGCAACAGAGTTTAACATGGTTATTTTAAAACACAAAATCAGACCATATTAAATAAATAGTTCACTTTTTTTACTGACAAATTTTATATTTAAAATGTTTATTTCCATTTATAAACTTGCGTTTTAACTGCAACACAGTAATCAATATGAAGAGCAAATTAGCAGCAAGTAGAAATGTTAATATGTCAGCTGAGTGTCAGCTATGCTTGAAATAATGAACTATTTATTCAGGAGGTCCTAATGGTAGAGAAACTGAGAATACTTTGTAAAACAGAACTCACAATTGCTGATACTGAACAGTCATTTATACCATTTTCTCAGTTAAAATATAATGTATAAAATGTGGTTGTCGAGAGGCAAAAGTTTGAAGCAAAATCAACTGGGTCAACTTGGGACCAACCGTGTTGTTTTTAAATAAAAGGGGGGGGGGGGGAAACCACGCACTTCTCAAATATTTCTAATGACTTACATGGTTTCTACGTCCCAAAAAGCAAAGAACAGCCAACAGTCCCTTCAGAGCTCCAAAGTCCCTGGGAAAACGTACCACAAATTAAAAGCTCTTCTGGTCCTTAAAATATTTCTTTTTCAGTGGGCACTGACATGAAGCAATAAAATGTTGAATCTGCCTGTTATGCAAAAGTCCATCACAAGCATGCTGATGGGTTGAATAAAATAGGTTTATTACATTTTTAAAAAGCCATAATTTCTACAGCTAAATGCCGTTTAGCAGGTAATACAACATAAGTACGTAAGACTTCAACTGGCGTTATTAAAAGTGTCTCACACTAGGTCCTAGTAAAACAGAAATATTTGTCAACAATGTCTCATATTAGTTTGTGAATAGGTCCTGGTGCTAATTTAGTATTTAGTCTTCAGTGTTTAATTCACTCATCCACAGCTGGTTCACATCTGGGTGTCTCCCGTATCTTGGTTATCTTGCAGTGGACAGCTGCGATTCATTCTCCTCCGGTTACACCACCGAATGGTCGTTGTGTATCCCACTCAAGATGGTGTGGTTGAGGGAGGAGGCCGAACGGTCAGAGCCCTCGGCCGCACCGTTGCTGCCCTCGTTCCGCTGACAGCACAAGATCTGTTTGAAAGTCGCGCTCATCTCCTTGTCGCGGTAGGAGTAGATGATGGGGTTCATTGCAGAGTTGAACTCGGCCAACAGGAGGAAAAACTTCTCGTAAGTGAGGACGTTGCAGTCAGGGCAGAACACGTCCAGCAAGAGCAAAACTAGGCCTGGAGTCCAGCAGATGATAAACGCCCCTAAATGGAGGGAAAAAAAAACACACACATTAGTATTTTTGTTTACATAGAATGCACAGCACAGAAACAGGCCATTCAGCCCAACTGGTCTGTGCCGGTGTTTATGCTCCACACAAACCTCCTCACACCTTACTTCATCGGCATATTTTATCAGACACTGGGACAACGCTTTCAATTTTGGCAAGGGAGGGTCTGGTGTTGAACATTCATTCATTTTATAATACATACTGAAAGCGAAATGTCAAAACTTCAGACCAGACTACCAAGAACCAGAATTTCAAAATATTACTAAATATCGTAGATGTGGTTGCACATTGCATGTTCAAACTTGATTTTGAAAAGCCTTATCAAGTGTGGTTACCCTTACATAAGGAGGAGGGAACAATATTGACAGAAAGGGAGGGAAAAAAGTCACTCTTTAATAATGTCGAAGTGATAAAGTAGCTTACTCCAAACTACCCTCTCCCACATCAATTCATCGACCTGAAACATTAACTCTGTTTCTCTCTTCACAGATGCTGCCTGACCTGCTGCGTGTTTACAGCATTTTCTGCTTTAATTTCAGATTTCCAATATCCGCAGTATTTTTGCTTTTGTTTTGTGGCAGCTTTTAATCCCTTCAGTTGAGTCAGTATTTATTGTGCTTTGTGATCTCGTCCATAATTTATCAACTCAAATTGTGAATATTATTTATGAGCTTTAGTTTAGCTTGCAGCCTCCTTGGCTTACAATTATCACCTCCCACCCCCACCCCCTCAGTTCATCCATCCTTTGACGCACACAACATTACGCCACATCCAATTTAATTCCCGTCATTGTTCAAAATACCAGGATCACAGTCCTCCTTCCCAGTCTTTATTCCAAAAAGAGATTTACATTCCTTTATAAACTTCTCAATGCTCAGTAACCTAAATCCTGGAATCATTCCCTTCACCTTCTTTAACTGCTTTTCTCAGTATCTTTAAGCACAGTGATCATACACAATCATCTTGCTACTTCTTTCGAGTGTTGGCATCATTTACTAGGACTTGTACAGATTTACTTATACACACACACAGACATTTTTTGACCGTTTAACTTGCTGCAGACTGATGACACTTTCATAAGAAATAGGAGCAGGAGTCGGCCATTCGGCCCGTGTTCTGTGTAAGTGGCGCTTTGTTCCACGCGGCCGGTTTCTTATAATGCGCGGTCCCTTTAAATTTCTGCACCTGCGGGGTATTTACAGTGTAAAGGCCGGTGAGCGGACTGCGCGGGATATTTCAGATTATTGCACAGCCACGTGAGCACGCACCATAGCGGGAACATTGCGTACTGCCCCTCTGCTCCGCCATTCAATAAGATCGTGGCTGATCTTCTACCTCAACTCCACTTTCCTGCCCGATCCCCATAATCAATATTTGGTCACCTGTTCGACCTAGACGCTTTTTCATAATTCCCCTTTAAATACACCCTTTCACACTATTAGTTCTTCAATATGCAATATATCTAAATTATTACGTTAAAAGCAGAATCTCTGCTTATTCTTTGGAGGTCACACTTGTTGATTCACTCAAAGTAAAACAGAAACAAATCAGAACGGAGGAGTTCGGAAGGATCAACGCAAGAAAACCAGACAACAAGGGAATAAAACTTACATTCTTATAGCATTTAATTATCACATCAGGAGGCAGCAGAGCACTTCACAGACAACTCATTACTGTTAAAATGTGGTCGCTTTTGTAAACATGGCAGTCAAAGTAATGCACAGCAAGATCCCACAAACAGCAAACCAGATGAATTGCCAGTTATTCCGTTTTGGTGGCAATTGTTGAGGGATGAATGTTGGTCAGGACATGAGGAGAGCTTTCTGCCCTTCTCCAAATAGTGCTATGGGATCTTTTATGTCCAAAAGAACAGACAGACAGGGCCTCGGTTTAATGTCTCTTCCCAAAGGCAGCACCTCAAACAATGCCGACCTTCCTTGGTACTGCACTAAATCTTCAGCAGAGATTATTTGCTCAAATGGTGAAGTGGGGCTTGAACCCACAACTTTCAGAGGAGAGTGTGCTGCCAACTGTGGAACTAATAAGGATTATTGAAAACACCAAGCAAATCTCAATCCTTTTTTGAAAACTTTTTCAGCTGCCATTCCCCCCTCAGCCTGCCAAATTAAGGCTCAAGGTAACATAGAAACAGAAAAATAGGAGCAGGAGTAGGCCATTCGGCCCTTCGAGCCTGCTCCGCCATTCAATATGATCATGGCTGATCCTCTATCTCAATACCATATTCCCGCTCTCTCCCATACCCCTTGACGCCTTTTGCGTCTAGAAATCTATCTATCTCCTTATAGAAACAGTCCTGAAACACACTTCACAGGTGCATGATTATAGCATGTATGTGTTTCTATTCTTTATATTGAGAATTCAAAACCAATTGCTTAATTATACAGCTGCGCTAAATCAGATGGACATTTTGGCAATGACCCAGACATCGTATCAGAATGAGACATAAGCAATCTCAGCCCAGTCAACCTGGCAAAGTCCTCCTCACTAACGTCTAGTGACATCTAGGTCGAAGGTGGGAGAACTGACCCGTACACACACAATAGCCTGACAGAGCCTGATATTGGGATCGGGCAGGATAGTGGAGTTGAGGTCGATGATCAGCCTTGATCTTATTGAGTGGCAGAGCAGGCTCGAGGGGCTGTATGGCCTACTCCTGCTCCTAATTCTTATGTTCTTATTATTCAACAAAATTTTTTTGTAATTCATGTTAATGCTACCGCTTTATTCCGGGAGAGAAATAATGTGGTAAAGGCGGATTCTATGCAACAGATTTTGTTTCTTTTCAGCATTTCTTTGCAAAATCTTGCACTGTAAAAGATTCTTCCTCACAAAGCTTGGAAAATATACTAAATAAGGCACTGCGGAGTGGGTTCAAAATGGTGCATTACTACAAACCTTTCAGTGTATTAAACAAACCACAAGGATCTTGGGCCTAGAAATTCATCCGGGCAGCACCCATTTTTCGGGTGTTAACCGGCCTCCTAAGTCTCCAATATGGCAGGCAGGAGGAATATCGTTCCCTACCCGAACACTGCTGTTGCCCCCCCGCTCCCCACGACCATTGCACCCTCCCAATGCAACCGCCCCTTCCCCCCTCCTCCCCAACCTCAATTCCAACCCAATTGGCCTCCTGTCTCACTTACCTGCAGGCCCCTGCAACACCAGCAGCAGGATCTTCAATCATGCTTCACCAGCGAGCTGCCTGCTACTCTCCGCAACTCACCAGATTGATGGAAATGAGGCCGGAAGCCCAATATTAGCGGCGCCTCGAGCCTCACCATTCCGGCGCTGGGATAATGGGCGCGCTCAAACTTCTAGGCCATGTAATTAATTCTATAGAAAAATAAACACTTTGGCCTGGTGTTTCCACTTGGATGCGCTGGTTTTTTCTCAACACAGTCCTCCCGAGCTCAACCAAACCAGCACAAAAGATGGCGGAATTTCAAACACAAATTTGTCCAGCGCAAATCGAGTTTCCGCGATCTTTTGCACTAATTTTAAAAAGCCTCGCACTAGAAGCCAGCTCCGCCCACGGATCTGGCCACGCCCCCCCGGATGAATTAATCACCATGGCGAGTTTCCGCTAATTGCCCTAGTTTGCGGGCCTTTGAGGAGGCTCTAAAAATTAAGCTGGTTCTTTTGGGCGCAAGGACACTGATGGGCACGTTTTAGAAGCTTTTGAATGTAATTTTTTTTTAATTTACTAAAAAACTGATTACTGTACCCCAATGTAACTAGCAAATGGTTCTGTACAGTTTCTTAGTCATTTTCATTCATTTAAAATCAGGTTATTCACAGGTGGCGGACTGGACTCTCTGATTAAAAATGCTTATTTTTGGTGATAAACCCATTTTCGGCTGTATTAATCAACTGCACCAGCTGACCACGCAAATATATCAAGCAATATCCTTTAAAGCAAATTTTTTAAAGATTTTTTTAACTTACGTTCTAAAACGTTGCCCGATTGCGCTGGGTCATTGCAGATTTTACGTCCGGCGATATGCAAATTAGTTTGAGCAGAAACTTGAGAAAACAACACTTCTCAAAACGGGCGCAATTTTGGGCGCCCAAAGCGGAAACTCCAGGCCTTTCACTGTATACTTTTGCCGATGATGTTAAAAAGGTAGGTGACCCTTTCTTCCACCCACCCTATTTACATAACATAAGAAATAGGAGCAGGAGTCAGCCATACGGCCCTTCGAGCCTGCTCCGCCATTCAATAAGATCATGGCTGATCTTCGACCTCAACTCCTTTCCCACCCGATCCCCATGAGTCCAAAATTTTATCAATCACAGCCTTGAATATACTCAAAGGGGGAAACATTCGGTTGATTTGCGCCTCCCGTTAGCGCCAAGAGGGCACTAACGGGGCGCAAAGCAACTAGCGCCTGGGCACGGCGCCGCCAACGCTTCCCGCGAAATTCAGCAGGAGGTTAGCGGCGGCAGTAACTGTTAGCACCCTGCAGCGCTGCGCCTCCAGCGATGACGTCATCGCCGTGCGCAGCGCCCTGGCTGCGATCTTTGGTAGCGCCCCGACTTACCGCCGGACGCTATGTCCGACAGGGTCAGGGGGGGCCTACCTGCGGCCGGGGCAGCGCAAATTAAAGGGGAGGTACGGGCGGCCATTTTTGTTGCTGGCCGCCTGCCAGCACCTGCCCCCGGCCTTCTGTGCAGCCCCTCCACAGGGTGCCAGCTGCGCTCCGTGAGTCCAGCACTTCTCCTGAGTGCCAGGCTCTTTTGCCGCCACTCCGATCCCTGGTGGCCCAGCTGGGCTCCGGGTTGCACTGCGCAAGGCCCCTCCCCTTTAATAAGGGGAGTAAGGCCTGCAGTACCGCGGCACGTAGCGGCGTGATATTCACTTGCAGCGCCCCAAGAGGGAGGCGGGGCGCTTCCAGTAGCTCCCCGCTTCCCTCTTGGGGCGCTACCAGTGAATTTCGGGCGCGGGGACGCTAAAAGTAGCACCCCGGTGAAGTTAGCGCCCCAAAGGGGGCACGGCCCAATCTTTCCCCCAAAGACTCAGCATCCACAGCTTTCTGGGGCAGAGAATTCCAAAGATTCACAACCCTCTGAGTGAAGAAATTCCTCCTCATCTCGGTCTTAAATGGCCGACCCCTTATCCTGAGACTATGCCCCCAAGTTCTAGACACTTCAGCCGGGGGAAACAACCTCTCAACATCTACCCTGTCAATCCCCTTCAGAATCTTGTATGTTTCAATGAGATCACCTCTCATTCTCCTAAACTCCAGAGAGTATAGGCCCTTTCTACACAATCTCTCATCATATGACAGCCCTCTCATCCCAGGAATCAATCTAGTGAACCTTCGTTGCACCGCCTCCAAGGCAAGTATATCCTACCTTAGATAAGGAGACCAAATCTGTGCACAATACTCCAGGTGTGGTCTCACCAAGGCCCTGTACAATTGTAGCAAGACTTCCTTACTCTTATACTCCAACCCCCTTGCAATAAAGGCCAACATGCCATTTCACTTCCTTATTGCTTGCTGTACCTGCATGCTAGCTTTCTGTGTTTCTTGCACAAGGACACCCAAATCTCTCTGAACACCAACATTTAAAAGTTTCTCACCATTTAAAAAATATTCTGGTTTTTCTATTCTTCCTACCAAAGTGAATAACCTCACATTTCCCTACATTATACTCCATCTGCCAATTGCGCACAGAAAGCTCCCACAAACAGCAATGTGATAATCTGTTTTTGTGACTTTGGTTGTGGGATAAATAATGGCCAGGACACAGGGGAGAACTCCCCTGCTCTTCTTCGAAATAGTGCCATGGGATCCCTTTACGTCCACCAGAGAGGACAGACAGGGCCTCGGTTTAACGTCTCATCCAAAAGACGGCACCTCCGACAGTGCAGCACTCCCTCAGTACTGCACTGGAGTGTCAGCCTAGATTTTCGTGCTCGAATCTCTGGAGTGGGGCTTGAACCCACAACCTTCTGACTCAGAGGCGAGAGTGCTACCCACTGAGCCACGGCTGACATTTAAAACACAGAATAAAAACAACATGCTGGATGTAGACAGCAGGCCCGTTAAAATCTGAAAAAACAAAACGGCAAGAATCAAGTGGAGACTTCACCGGAATCCACTCTTGACATGAGCCTGTTTTTGCAGACGCCAATGGACCTGTTGCAGAGTCCCAGCATTTTCATTTTTTTTTTATTTTCTTCAATTTCAGTTTGACAGCTCTTGCAGCATTTTCAACTGATGCAGCATTTGCAGTATTTTCCCCCCAGCCACCCATCTACACGAGTTACAAAATGAGATTAAAATTGGCTTTAGAAAGCGAGACGTGTACTAAAATATATGGCTTTGAAATATTACCGCGCCATGGAAAGAAAAAAACAAAAGCCCCAATGTTTCCTGTTACAATCAGCGACATGAATGGGAAGACGTCAGAATCCAGCTGTACATTTTTGTATGCCCCAGTGTGTTATGCCTTATACAAAATGGAATGTGAGGGTTGTAGTGGTGATCCAAAAAAAGTGACTGATACACTGAAGCCCTCACTATTTCCACAGGAGTAAAGACGCATTACTATTCTGATGGTGCCGCAACTCAAACCATTAATCTGTCTTTCCTTTTCAGAATATGAAACAGGTCCATTGGCGTCTGGCAAAAAAAAGTCAAGATCAGACTGGATTCTGATGGGCTCTCCACTTGAATCGTGCTATGGCCTTGCTTTTATTTTATTCCTCTGGGACCGTTTCCACGGGTCCCCGGCTGCGGCCTCCTGCCGCTAGAATTTCCGCTCTCACCTGCGGCATTCGGGTGGGAGTTGGCGCCGAATTACTTCAACGAGGCCCTGCCTTTAAGATCAGCTAAGCCTCCACATGCCCAGCCTTGGCGGGTTCATTACCCGCTACCGGGCTTCCCCCGCATCTTCCCCGCCGTCCTGTTAATATCGGGGCCGATGTATTTCCAACAGTATTTTGCTTTAATAACAGATTTTCAGCGTTATCAAACAGAATTTGACACTGGGCCACATAAGAAGATATTAGGGCAGATGACCAAAAGCTTGGTCAAAGAAGTAGATTTTTTAAGGACCATCTTAAGGAGGAGAGAGAGGTTTAGGGAGGGATTCCTGAGCTTAGGGCCTAGGCAGCGGACAGCACGGCCGCCAATGGTGGAGCGTTGGAAATTGGGGATGCGCAAGAGGCCAGAACTGGAGGAGCGCAGAGATCTCAAAAACATGTACGAGTTGTGATATTCTCGATACAGTTTTACGCAAACATGCACGAGTGTGCTCTGGATTGTCGTTTTATTAATTCCAAATTGCTGCTGGAACAGAGCATCAAAGGGCTACTGGTCACCACATCTCCAGAAATGTCAAGATAGCCACATCAAAAAGAAACGCACAGGCAGGGGAGAAAGTTAAACGCTGATACAGTAGCTTATAGAGGTCTAATATGGCAACATGTGCATTGTGTTGAAGAGGCCAGCTACTGGTTTATTGCATATATATTTAGTTAAAAGCACTGGGCCTAAAACTCTAGGAAGCCCATCTTGCCGTGAGAAGCTTTGCTGGTTTCAGGTGCAAGGGGCTCGACAGGGTAGATGCAGGGAGGATGTTTCCCCTCGTGGGGGAATCTAGAACTAGAGGGGCATAGTTTCAGAATAAGGGGTCACCCATTTAAAACAGAGATGAGGAGGAATTTCTTCTCTGAGGGTCGTGAATCTTTGGAATTCTCTACCCCAGAGAGCTGTGGAGGTGGAGTCATTGAATATATTCAAGGTGGAGATAGACTGATATTTGAGCTACAGGGAAGTCAAGGGTTATGGGGAGCGGGCGGGAAAGTGGAGTTGAGACCAAGATCAGATCAGCCATGATCTTATTGAATGGCAGAGCAGGCTCGAGGGACCGAATGGCCTACTCCTGCTCCTATTTCTTATGTTCTTATGTATGAGGGAGCTGGGTAACTGCACTGATTCAGTCAGCAATCTACCTCCCTGCATGCGGTTTGCACCTGTGCCTTCAGGTCACGCTCACGCTCCCTCCCCCCCCCACCCCCCCCCAGCGGCCCCATTAAAGCCAACCTCCTTTGTGCCTGTCCAACATCTCAGCATCTAAAGTAGCAGCACTGCCCGCATTGCCATTGAGAACAAACTAGTCAGCTTTTTGTATTGCCCAACTTCCTCTTTCACAGTGAGCTACAGCCCTTGAAGAACTGCTGTCTCTATGGATTTTTGCCACCACCCTGGCTAAGCACGCTGCAGGCCAAACTCTGCAAGCGACCCTTTCCTGTGCCTATAAGCCACCTCAAAGGAGTGGGCAGACCTTACCATTGTAAAATTCGGTGTGGCCTACCATCCACTCTACGGGTGGCACAGCCTCAACTTACTGGGCATTGCAAAATGGAGGTCAATATTTCTACAGGTTTTTACACATAAGTTTGTTCAGAATGAAATAGATTGGTGCCTGAGGGGTTTACAGGCAACAAACAGGATGATAAATGCATTAGAGGCAGCACAAATCGAAGTGGTACGCCTACTGATATTTCTAACTAGCTAATTACTATCCAATATGATCTCTGGAACAGGCTGCTGGCTAATGCGGTGGACGCAGATACGCTGAATTCCTTCAAGCGAGAGCTGGACTGGTTTCTGGCTGGGGCTGAGATTACCTCTCAACAAAGGATAGGTACTGCAGGGAATTCAGGGCCAGAGTGATGATCTGGACTAGTTTTGATCGCCTGGGGGGTGGGGCGGAGAGGAATTTCCAGATTTTCCCCCCCCCCAAATTGGTCTGAGGTTTTTAGCTTCTCCCAGGAGATCACATGGTTTTTGGGTGGGGTGGAGAGTGTATTTATTGTGATACACAAGATACCACAATTGTGTGGGACAGGCCGGGTGGACCAGAGGGTCTTTTCCCGTCAATCATTGTTCGTATATTTAGAATGACAAATCAGAGTTCATTACACACAGCCTTGAGAACCTGTTTATCACTACAAATAGTGCAATATTGACAGAAAGATGACACTCTGTTGCAGCAATCTTCTTTGACAAAGCAAACATGCTGAAAGCGATTCACTAGATGTAGCCTCAGGACACCCTTCAACATGGGCTCAAATAGACAATTGAAGGACTCCAAGTAGGAAGGGAAAGAGGAAAGAGCATCTCATGTCTCAAAATGCTTCACAAGCAATGAATTAGTTTGAAAAGTGGTGATTATTATATGGACAAACACGATTGTCCATGGGACAGGGAGCATTAAAGTATTAAAAAGCACGACAGAGGAAACTGTTGCTTCAATCTGCCAGAGTGCTGGTTAAACATGTTTTGGACTAAAATTCCAACTTGCATACCGTGCAATCCTGGCATTCCAAAATGCTCCATGGTCCACATAGTCAAAGATGTTCCAAATAGACATCTGTGTACGGAGGCCTGCTGTGCACATGTAGCACATTCCTGCCTGGCCTGATCCATGCAACTTCATTCTCCTAGTTCACATTTGTGTTGGATGGTGGGGTCGGAGATGGGGGGGGGGGGGGGAGGTGGGGTGGTGGTGGCTGGTGATGGGGTAGGTTCACAATGTCTCAATGAAACTCTAAATACTCTTTCCGCTCCTGGAAAAATATATTAGTCTCATTTGTTCAGCGAAACTTTTGTTCATGCCAATTGTGAAGGAAGGATAAGGTAATTGTGTGCTGGAGATTTATATCCACTTGGAATTAGATTGAGCGTGTCCACGCTCATTCTTCTTGCAATCAGATCTTTATTGTTGGGTATGTTTTGTGCCTAGGCTCACAGTGTGCCTCATCTACTGCAACACAATATTTTGCAAAGTGACTTTGACAAAAATACATTAAAGCTTGAAAGGGAGGGAGGGGAATTAACTGCAATTAGTTGGTGAGGCAGGAACAATGGTGCGTGCACACACTCCGTATCATAAATAGGGCCAAAAAGGTCTTGTAAGTCAACAAGACAATGGATCAGATTTTTGCTTTCCAAGGTGAAAGTCAGCTGCAAATGTTTAATGGCTGATGCCGATCCTGCCAGAATGGAAAAGTGCTGATAGCACTCGATGTCCCATATGTAAACTAGGCCTGTATTCCCTGGAATAGAGAAGTTTAAAGGGTGATGTGATTGAGGTTTTTAGGATTTTAAAGAGAATTGATAGGGTAGATAGAAACTTTTTCCGCTGGCGGGGGAGTCTAGGACAAGGGGGCATAACCTTAAAATCAGAGCCAGGCCATCCAGGAGAGAAGTTAGGAAACACTTCCTCACGCAAAGGGTGGTAGATGTGTGGAACTCTCTCCCACAAAAGTAGTAGATGCTAGCTCAATTAATCATTTTAAATCTGAGATCGATAGATTTTGCTAGACAAAGGTATTAAGGGATTTGGAGCCACAGCAGGTGGATGGAGTTAGAATACAGATCAGCCATGATCTAATTGCATGGCGGACCAGGCTCGAGGGGCTGAATGGCCTCCTCCTGTTCCTATGTTCCAACATTAAGTTCATTTTCAGTTATTCATGACTCCAAGTATAGACTTGGATTAGCCTAAAAAGCACTCTAATGGAGGAAGTGGGAAAAAAATTGAACGCGAGCCAAATTTAAAAGAGATGGGGCCAATGAAACGGTAGTGTCACAATAGTGGGGACAACATTTTTGAAAGCCTTTGGAGAGCTGCAAAAGGCATCTTTACCCATTAGCAGATTCTTCCAAGGATGCAGAGGCAGGGACTAAGAATTGGAAAGCAACAATGAAGAGAAAGGGAACCCTCGTCGCTGGCGCGAGTCTGCAGACAAGTGACGAAGCAGCCCGGCACTCAACCCCCACTTGACGGCTTGCTGAAGTCGAGGAGGTGCAGCACAAGGTGGCTGCAAGGAAAGGTGCTCTCCGTGCCACTTCACGGTACCATCCGCATAGGTCATAGGTCAGCATTGCTGCAAGATGTATAACAATAACAGTAATTGCTGCCCCCATTAACACTATCCAATGAATCGCCGGCCTGTTTCACACAGGAGTTTTAGTCACCCACAAACTTCAACAGGGCGAACAGATAAACATTAGTTAGGATCGATCTCTGCCAGATTCCATGCTCCATTACGGCCCACAGTTTCAGATACAACGGAGGCTATAAATCAGCCCCAATGTTTTTACAGGAGGATGGCTTTCATCCCATCATTTCGTGTCGAGTTCAAGCCCGAAATAGCATTGATGGATATCAGATCTACGATAGATAATAGATAATGAGGTGTCAGCCATGGCTCAGTGAGTAGCACTCTCACCTCCAAGTCAGAAGGTTGTGGGTTCAAGCCCGTCTCCAGAGATTTGAACACATAATCTAGGCCGATACTCCCAGTGCAGTACTGAGGGAGTGCTGCGTTGTCAGAGGTGCTGTTTTTCCAGATGAGATGTTAAACCGAGGTCCTGTCTGCCCTCTTGGGAGGACGTAAAAGAACCCAGGGCACGATTTTGGTGTTCTCGCCAATATTTATCTCTCAAGCAACACCACTAAAAACAGATGATCTGGTCATTATCACGTTGCTGTTTGTGGGAGCTTGCTGTGCGTAAATTGGCTGCCGCATTTCCTACATTACAACAATGATGGCACTTCAAAAAAGTACTTCATTGGCTGTAAAGTGCTTTGGGACGTCCTGAAGTCGTGAAAGGCGCTGTAGAAATGCAAGTCTTTTTTTTCTTTTCCGTAAATGGTCTAGCTGTTTCTGCAACTTCAGAAAGTGTGACCGGATATGGACTGGGATTCAGTGGCAAGTTTTCATATCCGACTCTAAATTTCATTAAAAATAACCAAGCTGTAGCCTTTCTAAGATAGTGAGGGGATGAGATAGTTTGCTGGTGTCTCATCAGAGGCTTGTTAGAAAAATGCTGCCCTACAAGAGGAAATGTAGCAACATGAATAGAAAGGCAGGAAACGAAGAGTTAAATGGGTGCTGCTTGGACAGATGGGTTGGAAGTGGTGGACCCCAGAGCTCAGTGGGGGTGCACTTATGTTCTTGGTACATATATTGATGATTTGGACATAGGAAAATAGAACATAGGAACAGGAGGAGGCCATTTAGCCCCTCGAGCCTATTCCACCATTCAATGAGATGGTATCAATACTTCTTAAAATCCTAAAAACCTCAATCAAATCACCCTTTAAACTTCTCTATTTCAGGGAATACAGGCCTAGTTCTGTGACCTAACTCCATATACCAGCCTTTGCCTCACCAACCAGTCAGAAGGATGTAGAGGAGCAAATTTGCAGGGAAATTACAGAGGTGCAAGAACTATAGAGTAATGATAATGGGGGACATCAACTATCCTAATATAGACTGGGATCGTAATAACAAAGGGCAGGGAGGGGAAGAATTTCTGGAGGGGGAAGAATTTCTGAAGTGTGATCAGGAGAACTTTCTTGATCAATATGTTTCCGGCCCAACGAGGAAGGAGGCATTGCTGGATCTGGTTCTGGAGAATGAGGTGGGTCAAATCTTCGCCAGGAGCAAGTGGCAGCCAAGCACAAACAGCGGAAGGAGCGCACGTCAACCCAAGCACCCCACCCACCTGCCCCTTCAACCACCGTCTGCCCCACCTGTGACAGAGACTGTAGGTCCCACATTGGACTCATCAGTCACCTGAGAACTCATCTTTAGCGTGGAAGCAAGTCATCCTGGGTTCCAAGGGACTGCCTAAGAAGAAGAAGAAGGGTCAAGTGGAGCAAATGATAGTAGGGGGAACATTTAAGGAACAGTGATCATAGTATCATAAGGTTTAGATTAGCTTTGTAAAAGTACAGGGAGCAATCTAGAGTAAAAATGCCTAATTGGAGGAAGGTCAATTTCAGTGGGTTGAGAACGGATCTAGCCCGGGTAAACTGGAATCAAAGATTGGCAGGCAAAGCTGTAATTGAACAATGGGCTGCCTTTAAAGAGGAGATGGCTCGGGTACAGTCGAGGTACATTCCCACGAGAGGGAAAGGTAGGGCAACTAAAGCCAGAGCTCCCTGGATGACGATAGAGAGCAAGATGAAGCAGAAAAAGGGGGCGTATGACAAATGTCAGGTTGAGAATATAAGTGAGAACCAGGCTGAATATAGAAAGTTAGGAGGGGAAGTGAAAAAGGAAATAAGAGGGGCAAAGAGAGAGTATGGGAATAGAATGGCAGCTAAAATAAAAGGGCATTCAAAAGTCTTCTATAGGCATATAAAAAATAAACGGATAGTAAGAGGAGGGGTGGGGCCGATTAGGGACCAAAAAAACCTGCGCATGGAGGCAGAGGGCATGGCTGAGGTACTAAATGAGTATTTTGCATCTGTCTTCACCAAGGAAGAAGATGCTACCAAAGTTATAGTGAAAGAGGTGGTAGTGGAGATACTGGATGAGATAAAAATTGATAGAGGAGGTACTAGAAAGGCTGTCTGTACTTAAAGTAGATAAGTCACCAGGACCAGATGGGATGCATCCTAGGATGCTGAGGGAAGTTAACGTGGAAATCGCAGCGGTACTGGCCATAATCTTCCAATCCTCCTTAGATACGGGGTGGTGCCAGAGGACTGGAGAATTGCAAATGTTACACCAAAAAAGGGTGTAAGGATAAACCCAGCAACTACAGGCGAGTCCGTTTAACCTCAGTAGTGGGGAAGCTTTTAGAAACGATTATCAGGGACAAAATTAACAGTCACTTGGACAAGTGTGGATTAATTAAGGAAAGCCAGCACAGATTTGTTAAAGGCATATATTAATGACTTGCACTTGGGTACACAGGGCACAATTTCAAAATTTGCAGATGACACAAAACTTGGAAGTATAGTGAACAGTGAGGAGGATAGTGATAGACTTCAAGACAGACAAGACAGCTTGGTGAAATGGGCGAACACGTGGAAGATGAAATTTAATGCAGAAAAGTGCGAAGTGATACATTTTGGTAGGAAGAACGAGGAGTGGCAATATAAACTGACAGGTACAATTCTAAAGGGGGTGCATGAACAGAGAGACCTGGGGGTATATGTGCACAAATCGTTGAAGGTGGCAGGGCAGGTTGAGAAAGCGGTTAAAAAAGCATACGGGATCCTGGGCTTCATAAATAGAGGTCATGATGCGGAGATGCCGGTATTGGACTGGGGTGGACAAAATTGAGAGGTCGCACAACACCAGGTTATAGTCCAACAGTTTTATTTGAAATCACAAGCTTTCGGAGCTATCGATTGCCCCTTCCTCAGGTGAAGTAAATAGATACAGAATCGCCAAAGCATATATAGATAGAGAACAAAGCATGTGTACCTTACAATTGCAGACCACTAAATTAAATCATCCTGACTATCTGCCGAGGTGTGATAAAGTTAATCAGGTCAGCCAGGAAGGTACCACATCAAAGACATAGCAAGATACAACTGAGACAATGATGTGTAGTCGCAGGGGTTCTAACGTGTCAAAAGCTGCCGTCTGTATGTAAAACAAAAAGCTTTAAAATTTTTACTTTTTTACTGGGAAAATTTTTACTTTTTTACTGGGAAAATTTTTACTTTTTTACTGGGAATTACATCTGTGAACAAGCCAACGACGTGATCCGGACTCGAGTCGTCGTTGGCTTGTTCACAGATGTGATTCCCAGTAAAAAAGTAAAAATTTTCCCAGTAAAAAAGTAAAAATTTTAAAACTTTTCGTTTTACATACAGACGGCAGCTTTTGACACGTTAGAACCCCTGCGACTACACCTCATTGTCTCAGTTGTATCTTGCTATGTCTTTGATGTGGTACCTTCCTGGCTGACCTGATTAACTTTATCACACCTCGGCAGATAGTCAGGATGATTTAATTTAGTGGTCTGCAATTGTAAGGTACACATGCTTTGTTCTCTATCTATTATATGCTTTGGCGATTCTGTATCTATTTACTTCACTTGAGGAAGGGGCAATCGATAGCTCCGAAAGCTTGTGATTTCAAATAAAACTGTTGGACTATAACCTGGTGTTGTGCGACCTCTCAATTTCATAAATAGAGGCATAGAGTACAAAAGCAAGGAAGTTACGATGAAACTTTATAAAACACTGGTTCGGCCTCAACTAGAGTATTGTGTCCAATTCTGGGCACCACACTTTAGGAAGGATGTGACGGCGTTAGAGAGGGTGCAGAAAAGATTTACGAGAATAATTCCAGGGATTGGGACTTCAGTTACGTGGATAGACTGGAGAAGCTGGGGTTGTTCTCCTTAGAGCAGAGAAGGTTGAGAGGAGATTTGATAGAGGTGTTCAAAATCATGAGGGGTCTAGACAGAGCAGATAGAGAGAAACTTCCCATTGGCGGAAGGGTCGAGAACCAGAGGACACAGATTTAAGGTGATTGGCAGAAGAACCAAAGGCGACATGAGGAAAAACTTTTTTATGCAGCGAGTGGTTAGGATCTGGAATGCACTGCCTGAAATGGTGGTGGAGACAGATTCAATCGTGGCTTTCAAAAGGGAATTGGATAAGTATCTGAAGGAAAAAGGTTTGCAGGGCTACAGGGAAAGGGCAGGGGAGTGGGACTAGCTGAAGTGCTCTTGCAGAGAGCCGGCACGGGCTCAATGGGCCGAATGGCCTCCTTCTGTGCTGTAACCATTCTATGATTCTATATCCTTTAATACCTTTGGTTAACAAATCTATCAATCTCAGATTTAAAATTAACAACTGACCCAGCATCAACTGCCATTTGCGGAAGAGAGTTCTGAACTTCTCCCACTCTTTGTGTGTAGAAGTGTTTCCTAACTTCACTCCTGAAAGGCCTGGCTCTAATTTTTAGACTATGTCCCCTAGTCCTAGATTCCCCAACCAGCAGAAGTAGTTTCTCTCTATCTACCCTATCAGTTCCCCGTAATATCTTGAAACTTCGATCAAATCACCCCTGAATCTTCTAAATTCCAGGGAATACAACACCAGTTTGTGTAATCTCTCCTCGTAATTTAACCCTTAGACTTGGGTATAAGGAACGCAGTCTTGAAATTTTCTGGTAACACAAAAGTAGGAGGCTTGGCAAAATGTGAAAAAGACTAAACTACTTCAGGAAGACTGGAGGTTAATGGAATAGGCAGACAGCATTTGAATGTGGATAGGTGTGGCGTAATACAATCTGGGGTGAAAAAAGCAACAGAATGGGAGTATACACTTAATGGAAAGACACTGAAGGGTGTGGATGAACGAAGAGACATCTGTTCAAATATATAATTCCCTGAAAGTGCGAATACAGGTGGATGAAGCCATAAAAACGGCCATAGGATTTTAGGTTTTATAAATAAGGACACAAAGTAAAAGAGCAATGATAGACTTATACAAAGCATTGCTTAGGCCATAGTTAGAGTATTATGTGCAGTTTTGCGTGTCCCCTTACAGAAAGGGAAGAAAAGCCGAAGAGAACAATCAGTGTAGATTCAGCAAGATAATAGCAAGGATGGTAAACTATAGTTACGAGGAGAAACTTGAGACACTGACTGTATCCACTAGAGGAGAGAAGGCTAAGAGGAGATGTAATCGAGATTTTGATAGAATAAATGGGGAGTGATTATTTCCTTTGGTTGGGGAGTCAGTTACAAGGGGCCAGCCATTTAAAATTATTAGTAAGAGAATTAGTATAGATGTTCGGATAACTTTTTGAAGTGTAGTCACTGTTGTAATTGGGAAACGCAGCAGCCAATTTGCGCACAGCAAGCTCCCACAAACAGCAATGAGATAATGACCAGATAATCTGCCTTTAAGTGATGTTGGTTGAGGGATAAATATTAGCCGAGGACATCTGGGAGAACTCCCCTGCTCTTCTTCGAAATAACGCCATGGAATCTTTCACATCACCCGAGGGGGCAGATTGGGGCCTCGGTTTAACGTCTCATCCAAAAGTTGGCACCTCCGACAGTGCAGCGCTCCCTCACAATTCCATGGCCACTTGTGCAAAGATGGATGTACACAAATCACTGGTGTGCTCAAGCATTTATTCTTTCCAGTAATGTAAATTCAGCCCATATTATCCGCATCAAGTAACATCCAACTTTGTCTTATTCAACTCTTAAAAAGGATGTTTTCTCCACTGTTGAGTTAAACTACTAAAGGGTTGAGACACTGACTGGAATGTAAGGGGCCTTTGCCAGTATCCTCAACATCTTTTTTCTGCTGCAAATGGAAAACAATTACTTGACATACAGTAGGAAAAATCTAACGGTTCTTCAAGAATGAACAGCATGGAAAATTTTGGATGAAGACACGGTCATCAAGGGTGTGCCAATTGGAACAATGCCGCCTCTTACATTTTTTCCTGACAATTTAATTGATCTCAAGCATAAAACATCTACGGTCCGTATATGAATGCAAATTAAAATCTAACCAGAAAAGGAAACATTGCTAACTACATGTCTTTCAAAACAAACAGGTGACAATGAAGAGCGTACCAGTGTTTGGAGAGCTGTTCCGTGGAAATAGCCTTGAACTGACTTCATCACAGGTTCTGAGTTTGCGCCAAATGGTCTAGAATAGTTTTTAGACTTTACCACTCCGACGCTCTCCTGGCCGCCCACCCCCAGCACCCTCCGTAAACTTGAGCTCATCCAAAACTCTGTTGCCCGTGTCCTAACTCGTGCACAATCCCATTCACCCATTACCCCTGTGCTCGCTGACCTATATTGGCTCCCGGTCCAACAACACCTCTCATCCTTGTGTTCAAATCCCACCATGGGCTTGCCCCTCCCCATCTCTGTAACCTCCTCCAGCCCTACTACCAATGTTCCCTCACTCGCCTCCTTTAAGATGCTCCTTAAAACCTACTTCTTTGACCAAGCTTTTGGTCACCTGTCCTAATATCTCCTTATGTGGCTCGGTGTAAAATTTTGTTTGATAATCGCTCCTGTGAAGTGCCTCGGGATGTTTTACTATGTTAAAGGCGCTATATAAAAGCAAATTGTTGTTGTTGTAATGTCATAGAATCTTAGGGGGCGATTTTGCCAATGGGGACGCGTTGGAGGCGGGACTGCTGCTTGTCGGGTTTCAGTCCCGCTTCCATCGACTTGTGGCCAACCCATGCTATTTTCCCTTGATTGACCTTGTTAAGCCCGCCCAGCGGGCTTAGCAGGCCAATTAAGGGGAAGCCGGTGACAGAGAAGGTCAGCGTATGACGTTTCATCTGTCAAAAATTTTTGATATATGAATTGTCATCGTTTGACAGCTCTGTGAAGCTGTCAAATACTGACATTCTATGTTGTTTGATGAGTCCTTGTATTCAAGACTCTTCAAACCTCTTTCTTTAGCAGAAATTAGATGGCTGTTGCATCGGAGAATGCAGCAGCCATCTGTCATCTCTGCCGCGAAGATGCGAGACTCTCCGCATCCCCAAGGGTTGAAGCCTGCAGGAAGGAACAAAGGCAAGTAAACTTTTTCTAACACTTTCCACTCACCTCACATACTTACCTCTCGACACTTGCACCCATCACTCACCTCCACAGCGGACTTTTTGCACCCCGCCGACCCCCGCAGACCCACTGCTCGCCTCGGTGACCCTGGCAGGGTTTCCCGACGTCGGGAAGCCCGCACCTCTGCTGGCAAAATGGGGATAATCCTCTTAACTGCCTGTTAACTACCTGTTAACAGGCAGTTAAGTGGCTGTAATCCCCTTCCCGCCTCCAGGAGACGGGACCCGGCGCGAGTCGGCTACCTGCCTCCTGGGAAGATGGCACAGAGGCGGGTTGGGGGCGGGATGGGTACCCACCCCCAGATTCTGCCATTTTCCCAGCAGTCCCGCCTCCAAACCCGCCTCCCCAGGGCTGGCAAAATCGCGCCCAGAGAGTCATACGGCACAGAAGGAGGCCATTCGGCCCATCGAGTCCTTGCCGGTTCAGTGTCCATTCCACCTAAGGTACTTTGGGGATATGTACTGCATTCAGGGTACTACAGTAATGCAAATTGTTGTTGGTGCTGTTGCTGATCCACTGGATGGAACTTGTGGGTAGGAAATATAGCAAGATTGGGAATTCATCCTCACAGCAAAATTTCATCTCCTGTCGCAGTGCCAGCATCAGGTAGCTGTGGGAAGAGAGGAACTGCAAGGGTGTCGGGAGCAAGAGAGTAGAGTACTAAAAATGCTAGTGTGAATATGGGGAGGAGTGGGGAAGGAGTGGCAACATGAACTATATGGGGTGCAGAGGGGAGTGCAGGAGGAGGGGACAGGAGTGCAGGAGGAGGGGAGGGAGTGCAGGAGGAGGGCATTGGTCCCTTAGAGGATGAGAATGGGTAATTAAGAATGGGGAAATGGCAGAGACTCTGAACAAATATTTTGTATCTGTCTTCACGGTAGAAGACACCAACAACATCCCAATAATGGATAATCAAGGGGCCACAGGGAGGGGGGAACTAAAGACAATCACTATCACTAAGGAAAAAGTCACTGGTAAAATAATGGGACTAAAAGATGACAAGTCCCCTGGACCAGATGGCCTGCATCCCAGGGTCTTAAAAGAAGTGGCTGCAGAGATAGTGGATGCATTGGTTGTAATATACCAAAATTCCCTGGACTCTGGAGAGGTCCCAGCGGATTGGAAAACTGCAAATGTAACACTCCTATTTAAGAAAGGAGGGAGACAGAAAGCAGGAAACTATAGACCAGTTAGCCTAACATCTGTCGTTGGGAAAATGCTGGAGTCCTTCATTAAGGAAGCAGTAGCAGGGCATTTGGAAAATCATAATGCAGTCAAGCAGAGTCAGCATGGTTTTAGGAAAGGGAAATCATGTTTAACAAATTTGCTGGAGTTCTTTGAGGGTGTAACGAGCAGGGTGGATAAGGGTGAGCCAGTGGATGTGGTGTATTTGGATTTCCAGAAGGCATTCGATAAGGTGCCACATAAAAGGTTACTGCATAAGATAAGAGCTCGCAGAATTGGGGGTAATATATTAGCATGGATAGAGAATTGGCTAACTAACAGAAAGCAGAGAGTCGGGATAAATGGGTCATTTTCCGGTTGGCAAACGGTAACTAGTGGGGTGCCACAGGGATCGGTGCTGGGGCCTCAACTATTTACAATCTACATTAATGACTTGGATGAAGGGACCGAGTGTAATGTAGCCAAATTTGCAGATGATACAAAGATGGGTGGGAAAGCAAGTTGTGCAGAGGACTCAAAGAATCTGCAAAGGGATATAGACAGGCTAAGTGAGTGGGCAAACATTTGGCAGATGGAGTATAATGTGGGAAAGTGTGAGGTTATCCACTTTGACAGGAAAAATAAAAAAGCAAATTATTTAAATGGAGAGAGATTACAAAATGCTATATTTCAGAGGGACCTTGGGATCCTTGTGCATGAAACAGAAAAAGTTAGCATGTAGGTACAGCAAGTAATCAAAAAGGCAAATGGAATGTTGGCCTTTATTGCAAGGGGGTTGGAGTATAAAAGCAGGGAAGTCCTGCTACAACTGTACAGGGTATTGGTGAGACCACACCTTGAGTACTGTGTACAGTTTTGGTCTCCTTATTTAAGGAAGGATATACTTGCATTGGAGGCAGTTCACAGACGATTCCTGAGATGAGGGGGTTGACTTATAAAGAAAGGTTGAGCAGTTTGGGCCTATACTCATTGGAATTTAGAAGAATGAGAGGTGATCTTATTGAAACATATAAGATACTGAGGGGGCTCGACAAGGTAGATGCAGAGAGGATGTTTCCCATCGTGGGGAAATATAGAACTCGGGGGCATAGTTTCAGAATAAAGGGTCGCCCTTTTAGAACTGAGATGAGGAGGAATTTCTTCTCTCAGAGGGTCGTAAATCTGTGGAATTCTCTGCCCCAGAGAGCTGTGGAGGCTGGGTCATTAAATACATTTAAGGTGGAGATAGACAGATTTTTACAAGATAAGGGAGTGAAGGGTTATGGGGAGCGGGCAGGGAAGTGGCTTTGAGCCCAAGATCAGCCATGATCTTATTGAATGGCAGAGCAGGCTCGAGGGGCCAAGTGGCCTATTCCTGCTCCTATTTCTTATGTTCTTATGGGAGGGGAGTGAAGGAGGAGGGGAGTGAAGGTGGAGAAGAGTGCTTTGTTGTTAATGTGAGACACACAAACAATTTAAATACATCACATTTAGCTCCAAAAAAAATGAATTCATAGCTACCTTTCTGTGAAATACCCTTGCTGTTCCTGCCACAATCTCCTTTTATACAAGATGTCAGGCATACCCGTGGGTTAAGTCACAACAAATCAGTGCCCCATTTCATAGGAACAGGAGGAGGCCATTCAACCTCTCGAGTCTGCTCCACCATTCAACAAGATCATGGCTGATCTGTACTCTAACTCCATCTACCCGCCTTGGCTCCACATCCCTTAATACCCTCGGCTAACAAAAAAATCTATCAATCTCTGTTTTGGAAATTTTCAATTGACCCCCCCAGCCTCAACAGCTTTTTGGGGGAGAGAGTTCCAGATTTCCACTACCCTTTGTGTGAAGAAGGGCTTCCTGACATCACCCCTGAATGGCCTGGCTCTGATTTTAAGGTTGTGCTCCCTTGTTCTGGACTCTCCCACCAGAGGAAAATGTTTCTCTCTACCTCTCTATCCTATCAATTCCTTTCAAAATCCTAAAAACCTCAATCAAATCACCCCTTAACCTTCTATATTCCAGCGAATACAATAGTTTATGTAATCGCTCCTCATAATCTAACCCTTGGAGCCTTGTAATTACAGGACATTGGCTTATATTCAGGGCTGTTTTAGCACGATCAGCTTTTGCGATGGTGTATCAGCTTCCTGCCAGATGTTGGTGAACGTTAGCTGGATTTCTCGGTTGGCATTTGTCGCCTGACAATAAGTATTTCTTAGAGTTTTGAATGCAGGGTCAGGATATTTAGTGATGCTTGCCAAGTGAGGTCACGTTGATTAGGTAAATGGTTACAAAACAGCAGACTCTGCTCTTTCCTTACAAGGCAAGTCAAAAGATACCTTAGCAAGTGCACAGGAGCTGTCAATCAGACCCACAATTTTTACAGACATATGCGGATTAGAAAAATCTGAAGCTCAAACACAAACTTTTAAAATGTTCTAATTGAAAAAGTAAACGAAATGATAAATAATTTTCTATCTGGAGTGTAAGGATTTTGATTTCTTCCTGTCGGTGTCCGGACTGTATTCGTGTTAACCACTAGATGGCATCCTGTATTACATTAGACAGTGTCATATGCAAAATCTAGGCCGCTAATTCTCCCCTACATTACAACAGTCACCAAGCTGTAAAAATACTTCATTGGCTGTGGGATGTCCTCAGGTCGTCAAAGGCGCTATACAGATGCAACTTCTTCCTTTAGTTGTGCAGTTTTGGAAGTACTGTGATAAAACAATTAACATCAAACACTATGTCATGTAAACCCTTCTGTGTTTCAGAATGATAGGGGTTCAATTATGAGGACAGGTTGCATAGACTAGGCTTGTATTTCCTTGAATATAGAAGATTGTCTTCAGTTACATGGGGAGACTGGAGAAGCTGGGGTTGTTCTCTTTAGAGCAGAGACGGTTAAGGGGAGATTTAATAGAAGTGTTCAAAATCATGAAGGGTTTTGATAGAATAAATAAGGAGAAACGGTTTCCTTTGGCAGAAGGATAACCAGAGGGGAGGGGGGGAGGGGGGCGGAAATCGGAGGTCTCTGCTGCTGCTTAAAGCGAGTACCTCTTAAAGTGGGAGGTGCACTCCAGCTACAGGCAGAAGGGAAACTTAGTAAGGAGAAAAATGGCTGAAAGAGGTCCGGACAGGGCACCCAGGATCGTCGTTGCTGCGTTGGAGGCTCTGATGGGGGCATTGGACAGGAGGAGGTAAATCTTGTTCCTTCCCACCCCCCAGTGTCTCAATGAAAGCTCAGCAGCCTTTCGCCTCCCAAGCTTTAGCCACTGGGGAAACACTTCGTAGGAGCACTCAGATAGTGAAAGGAGCACGCAAAGCAGGCACTAAGGGCTTACACAAGGGCGATTCATAATTATTTCATGTTAACGATTAGATACAGATGGAATTCAGTGAAGTTCAGGTAGGACAGGTGCTCTCTGAAGACCCGCTGTGGGAATGGCCTTCTCCTCTTCCCTCTTCTCCCAGGTGCTCCTGCTCTCTCCTGTCTTCCTTGCTGCTCCCTCTCCAGCCCCAAAGGTAGACCGACCACACCACCCCTGACTGAAGTAAAAACATGTTCTGAAGGCAGCCAAAAACAGTCCAGCACCAGCAAAATCTTCTTCTCAGAAAACCAAATCGAGTTTTAAAAGTCAGAAAACAGGCCAAAAAAAGGCCCAGAATTTGACCAGCAGCCTCAAATAACAAACCAGCAATTAACCTGTACGTAGGGGGACAATCCCTTTAAATAGTGCTGCTGAAGGGTCCTGCCTGCCTGCTAGCACCACGAGTTGCTGGGCAGGTATATCGCGTGGCGAGTTAGGCGCTGGGGCAGATCAATAACACAAGGTGGTCCTACAACAATCGCAGGATCCCAAGTTGACTATTTTAATCGACGATTTTAAAAGTTCTACTGTGCGTCCTGGGCACCTACGGAGCAGCCCGGTCCAGTATGGCGGATGGCCCACTTCCGGCACGTAGTGTGTGCGCGCCCCACCACCATATTGGAAAGCTTAGGCGCCCATTTTGTGCCTGAAAAACAGGCATGGCGCCATCAAATTTCTAGAGCATTTTGGCTTGCTTGCTCCAGTTAGCTTTGACTTCTTGAGCAGTATACCCCGCGCTCATTTTCTGAAGTAGTTTTCAGTGAATTGTTGTCTCCAATGACAGCTGGAGAACGAATGCACAACATCATGTAGTTTATGTGAAGATCAATATGATATCAGTATGCCTGACTCATACTGCAGAACCGTAAAACTATGCATCATAGCAGTAATGAAAAAAAAAAATCGGAATTGCATCTGGTTTGCAACTTGTCCTTCCCACATCCTCCTGAAGGACAACTCACTTTTGTGCATGAAAACTAAGTGATCTGAGCTATGAAGTGTTTCATGGAACAGCATCTGGTTTCATAGAAAACTGCAGACAAATTATTTGGTTTGGTTGCATTTGCTAGTGGGTGCAGTGCCTCCAGTGATGAGAGCGCGCAATTAGAATCTTACAGCACTGAAGGAGGCCATTCGGCCCGTCGTGCCTGTGCCAGCTCTTTGGAAGAGCTGTCCAATTAGTCCCACTCCCCAGCTTTCTCCCCATAACCCTGCGAATTAGTTCTCTTCAAATCCATGTCCAATTGCCTTTTGAAAGCTCCTATTGAATCTGCTTCCACCACCCTTTCAGGTAGTGATTTCCAGATCAGAACAACCCTCTGTGTGGAAAAAATACCTGGTTCTTTTGCCAATTATTTAAAATCTATGACCTATGGTTATCGACCCACTCGCCAGAGGAAACAGTTTCTCCTTCCTTGCTCTATCAAAGCCCCTTGTAATTTTGAGCACCTCTATTAAATCTCCCTTTAACCTTCGCTGCTCGAAGGATTATGGATTTGATAGGAAGTCCACACACACTACATTGAAGATAGGAGATGGAACTGGGTGGGGGAGAGGGGAGGAAAAGGAAGAAAAGAAAGAAAGAATTAGAAAACCTGACAGGGTCAACAAGTTCCAATTCAACAGCTGTCTATTTTTCCAAAAAGCTCATTACAACACACATGTTGAAAATTAGTCAGAAAAGAATACTGCTGACTGTGAGCCCATCAACCACATTCGATTAGCTGCTTGCAAACATTGCCAGTTGTTTTTTTTTATTCTGCTCAAGGCTACTGGAAAAGAAACCAACCTGAAAACAGACCCAAGACACTGACAGCTAGAGACTTACATTTATATAGCGCCTTTCACGGCCTCAGGACGTCCCAAAGCGCTTTACAGCCAATTAAGTACTTTTAAAGTGTAGTCGCTGTTGTAAATTGTATAGATTCTGTTTCAGCACTTTTCATATCTCAGTTCATGCAGAGATTTCTTTATGCAAAGTCATGCCTCATAGTTCAATTCTACTTGATAGATGCTCAGTGATAGTTTACACTGAGCTTTGACCCAAACAGAAAGCCCCCTGATAAATAAAAATCAGAAGATCTAATGAAGTAATCATCCATGTGTAGCTTTCAAAAATTTGGACCGGTGAAACAGTAAAAGACACCAAATTAAGTGCGTTTCTCCACCAACTCCCTGCCCCCACAAAAATTAACTCCACTCTTCCCTCTCAATCGTTCCCACGTGACCTCCTGCTCCCCACTGAGTTTACTTTTCCTAGGACTGTTTTAGAGACCGTTATCCGGACTGCACGGAGATCCACTGATAGGTTGCATTGGAGCGAGAACAGAAACAAGATTTTTTTTTAAAAGCTTAGCTATGCCAAGGCGCTCGACAACGAGCGGACTAACAAGAAAACAAAGAGAGGACAACGAAACGTTCTTTAAGTTACACTACAAGACATAAAGCTCAGCAGAAATTTTCAGAATGGAAGTGTGCTGCCTGCCTATCATGCATTTAAGTTAAGGAATTTAATGTCAAAGGGCACAGTCTTGGCTGTACATTCAGAGGATTGAACGCACAAGCTTAGCGTGGTGCTTGGTTGACTGAGTGTAGATTTGAGTCTACAGTTTGCTGCCAAGGGAGTTTTTGTTAAAAACATTACAGAGAGACAGAACCTAATGCCAAGTCTGTGACCAAAAGCAAGATGAATAATACGAGCAAAATTACCTGCTGAAAAAGAGCATTATTTAAGAATCACAAAAATCTAACAGGCTGGCATGGAATTATTTATATAATTTTCAGCTAAATCAGGTCACGCATCGTTCCGCAGCTGAAGTGGCAGCCAGGCAACTAACTCCCAATTCTCTGGCAGCGCAGCTCTTGAAGAGGATACGGGGACTGAGTATGTGCCCTGGGTCAATTTACCTGTCAGCTTTCCTTATGGCAGGAAACATGCGGCCAGGTCCCAGGAATTGTGAGATGGTGAAGGCACTTCGAGCACAAATTCTAAATTCGTTGCATTTGTTAACTTTTCTGCCTGCATCTCTTTCATGTGATACATCGATAAACTAAAACAAAGGGTAAATAAGGAGAAACTGTTTCCAGTGGCAGAAGGGTCAGTAACCAGAGGACACAGATTTCATTCACTGGCGAAGGGACCAGAGGGGAGATGAGGAAAAAAAATTTAACGCAGCGAGTTCTGATGATCTGGAATGCACTGTCTGAAAGGGCGGTGAAAGCAGATTCAATAGGAAGTTTTAAAAGTGAATTGGATAAATACAAGGGGAAACATTTGCACCGCTATGGGGAAAGAGCAGGGGAGTGGGACTAATTGGACAGCTCTTCAAAGAGGTGGCACAGGCACGATGGGCCCAATGGCCTCTTTCTGTGCTGTACCATTAATGATTCTATGGGGGAAATTTTTAAACCCCAGGATGGGCGGGAGGGGGGTGGGGGTTAAAAATTCCAAATTGGGACACCCGACTAACCTGCTCTCCAGAGGCGAGTATCTGATTTAAATATGATAATGAGGCCGTGTGGTTCAAATCGTAGCTGTGTTTTATATTAAACGGCTGCGGGCCGGGTTTCCCAGGGCTCGGGAAACCCAGCAGCTGAAGGGAGACGGGAAGGGCCGCATCCATCAGGTAAGTGCTTTTCCAGCACTGCTTGTGGGCCAGGAGGAGCAGGAGGGTATTCCCCCCCCCACCCCCGGCCCCCCAAGCTAGCCTGTTTTCCACTCCAAGCGATCGAAACCCCCGCGATCTATCCACGGACCCCCTCCTGGTCTACCCAGTCCCTGAGCGACCTCTCCACGCAACCCACCCCGGATCGCTCTGTACCCCTACACTCTCTCCACCCCCCCCCCCCCCAACCGATCATCTCTCAGCCACCGAGTGATCCCTCCACGCTCCCCCACCCCCAATCTCTCCACGCCCCCCCGACCGATCTCTCCGTCCTGCCCCATCTTTCCAGCCTGCAATCTATCCACAGCCCCTTCTTGCCCCCCCATCCCGAACCGCAACCTCTCCCTTCCTCCTCTACGCTCCCCGGCTGCAGCCTGGTGCTGCAGGCTTTACCACCCGACAGCCAGCCAGCCTCTCAATCTGGCTGCCAGCCAGTAAACGGTGTCCAAAAATTTTAATCAAGTCCTGCCGTTAAATTTGGCAGGACATCCGGGTTTCCTGGCCGCTACACCCCCGCCCCCCCACCCCGCTCCCGGGCGGCCTTCCCCGTAAATATTGGGGTTCATAATTCTTTATAACTTTCAATCTGCCTTCAGTGTACAAACTAGATATAGGGATGTATTACTAGACAAATGACTGAGGAATAGTCAGCCCTTTAACAAGATTGGCACGAATAGGATAGAGAAAAATATGTACAGCCTCATTACCCACTCATTTGGTTATTCAAGCAGAAAAATAATTCTGTATCACATTCGCATTATTGCATCCGTTGCAATTTTGCAGTCACATCAGGTTTACACTGTATCTAAAACCTTTGGCAAATGTGCTCCATTACGCCTAAATTCCAAGTCAGAAATAAGTGAACGTATGTCACACAATCATTTTACAAAAACTGTATCATATCGCACATATTCAATTACATAAACACTTAAGCATTGGAGACTGGTAGTTTTTTGAGCTAAGATATATACTTGGCAACATGTTTACTGGAGATTTTGCTCTATAATCATACCAGGATCTTGCAATTACATTGTGAAATAATAGCATATGAATATTTAATTCCTTCATCTGAAATTCTTTTATCCACTGTTTTAACAGAGACATTAATCCATTTATTCTCTTCTGCTAAATTAGCCCACAAGAATTTCCGATGAAACAACAGCAACAACTTGCAGTTATATAGCACCTTTAACGTAGTAAAATGTCCCAAGGCGCTTCACAGGAATGTTATCAAACAAAATTTGGCACAGAGCAACATTAGGAGATATTAGGGCAGATGGCCAAAAGCTTGGTCAAAGAGCTCGGTTTCAAGGAGCGTCTTAAAGGAGGAGAAAGAGTTGGAGAGGCGGAGAGTTTTAGGGAGGGAATTCCAGAGCTTAGGGCCCTGGCACGGCCACCAATGGTGGAGAGATTAAAATCGAGGATGCTCAAGAGGCCAGAATTGGAGGAGCGCAGATACCACGAAGGGATTTGAAAACAAGGATGAGAATTTTTAAATTAAGGCGTTGCTTAACCGGGAGCCAATGTAGGTCAGCGAGCATAGGGGTGATGGGTTACTTTAAATGTTTGTATACTAGTATCCCACAGCATAATTTCAAAGTCATAGAGAATAATGGCACATCCATTAGAGCACATAAACTAATAGTTCAGTGCTGTACTGAGGGAGTGCTGCACTGAGGGAGTGCTGCATTGTCGAAGGTGCCATCATTCAGATGAGGGGTTAAACCGAAACAGGATCTGCTTGTTCAGTTAAATGCAGTTCTTGGTTCTTTCTTTACTAATTCCTGGGCAATCTAAGTATTCAGGGGAAGCCATTAACTTCTAGAGTAAATGGAGAGTTGTGCAGTGTCAGCTGTGGCTCAGTGGGTAGCACATTCGCCTCGGAGTCAGAAGGTTGTGGGTTCAAGTCCCGCTCCAGAGACTTGAGCACATAAAGCTAGCCTAACACTCCAGTGCAGTGCTGAGGGAGTGCTGCACTGTCGGAGGTGCCGACTTTTGGATGAGACGTTAAACCGAGGCCCCGTCTGCTCTCTCAGGTGGATGTAAAAGATCCCATGGCACTATTTCGAAGAAGAGTAGGGGAGTTATCCCTGGTGTCCTAGCCAATACTTGGCCATAACCAAAACAGATTATCTGGTCATTATCACATTGCTGTAAGTGGGAGCTTGCTGTGCGTAAATTGGCTGCCGCGTTTCCCACATTACAACAGTGACTCCACTTCAAAAGTACTTCATTGGCTGTAAAGCGCTTTGAAACGTCTGGTGGTCGTGAAAGGCGCTATATAAATGCAAGTCTTTCTTTTTTGAATGTAAAGGATCCCAGGACACTATTTGAAAAACAGGGAATTCTCCCTGTGTCTTGCTGAACACTTTTCCCACAACCAAAAACAGATTAACTCAGTCTTTCATCTCATTTACTGTTTGTCGGGCCTTGCTATGGTTGCACTGTCGACCTACAGAACAGCAATTCATTGGCGGCGAAGCACTTTGGGATGTCCTGAGGGCTATGCTATATAAATGCAGTTCTTGGTTCTTTCTTTACTAACTCCTGGGCAATCTAAGTCTTCAGGGGAAGCCATTAACTTCTAGACCAAATGGAGAGGGAGGGAGAAAAGAGAGAGGGTGGGGATGGAGGGAAGAAGAAAAAGGGGAGACGGAAAGACGGGAGAACTCATCTGAGCTCACTGGTCAAGGTCAGGAACTACCCAAGTAGTGTCTGTGGCAACGTGCAAGAGAGCAAGTGGAATAAAATAAAACAAAACGAAACAAAACAAAACAAAACAGTCTATCCCCTAAACAAAGATCATTTTCTTGAGTGCTTCCATCATGTGTGGGCTCTCCTTCAATCTTGAGGGAGGCAGATAATATTTAGATTAAAGTGCTATATGTTTGGAGTCGTTGTACAATTCTTTATCTGGTAAGTTTGACAAAGAATGGAAACTTCTGTAACCAGATTTTCTGGGTCACGTGGATCTTAATAAACGGGTTACTAGTTTGACGTTTACAGGATTTATAACCCTTTCAGCCACATTTTTGCACTACTTCCAAAAAAATACACTTAACAAGCTTATGTTACACCTTAAACTTCCTTGTTAAGGAACTCTTTGATGTCTATCACTAAAGACATTTGGAGGACAAGAATATCTTTCTTTTAAAAAAAATCTTAAGTTGGCCCCTAAAATGCCATTGATAAAAAGTGGAGGATATATTTATTGCATGTCCCACAGAGGCATAAAAGGATAAGCTTTGGGAACGGAGTGGCTTATACAAAATAAGCCAAGTTATTTCTAACCGCATACAAATAATTGCAGCCTTCTGTATAAACTACCAGTCAATGATGACTATTCCCCGCATGTGTAGCAATATGCAAGTGGGATCAGTTACAGAATTTATAACAAACATGCATTTGTTTTGATTTAAGGTTTTCAGTTATTTTAGTGCACAGTTCCTGTGTGACATCACGTAATGAAAGGTGCATTTCTGGAGGTGTTTTTTTCCAGCTTAAAGCTGGAGCCCGAGGAGCAAGGTTGTCCCGAAAATCTTACAAAAATCCCGCCATTTACAACGACCCCCACCTCTTCACCGCCCCACACCCCCCAGGCATTTTTCTTGTGTTTGTGAGAAGTCTTATATTAAAAATAGTTTTCTGTTAAATGTTCCTACCCTGCTGAGTCCGACTATGATGTGGCTATGGGTTGCCAACTCTGGTTGGACATATTCCTGGAGGTTTCATCACATGACCTGCTACTCACAACCGTCCCACCCCCACACTCCCGCCATTGGTCTCCCGACATGTCACTCCTCACTGTGCACCGCCTTCCCAGCCAAACGGAAAGTGTCTTCATTACCCAATTGGATGATTCTTGACCTTCAGTCAAACAGCCTTCCACCCCACCCACCGATGGTTTTATAACTAAACCAAAAATGTTCAAAGAAAATGTGGGGAAAAAAAAAACACAATTTATTTAATGCCCCTATGATTTTTCTCCCGGGCATTGCTCGGAGCAGTGTCCTGGAGATTAATCTTCAATTCCTGGAGACTCCAGGCCAATCCTGGAGGGTTGGCAACCCCTAGGCTCGGCTCAACCCTACCAATGCCAAATGGCTTCCAGTGCCTTGCCCGTGTGCCCGTTATTCATGCAAGAGCCCAGACAGCAAGTGTGGCCAAGTTATTCAACCGCAGGATTAGCCAGATCCTGTAGTGATAACTAATCTGTTTGTGACAAAAATGAAGCAGTTTTCCTTTTTTTTTTAAATAAGATGTTCCTTTAATTCAGTCAATTGTCATCAGGAGTTTCTTTAAAAAAAAAAACTATCTACAGTTAGAACCTTGCTCCAAGCTTATCTCAACACAACAGTTCATCTGTTGATTATGCCCCTGTGCTTTGGAATGTTTTTCTACATTACCGATGCTATAAAAAGGCAAGTTGTTGTTGTAGTAGTACATTACTTCTATTTATTTGCTTGTTCACCTTTTGTCAAAGAAATTTCCGCAGCAGTTTAAAGCTAAAACTGTTTCTGACGCTGTGATGCTATTGCAAGTCATCGCAGACAGGCGACAGATCCTAAAGATGCACAGGATAAGTCCAGTGCTCAAAATAGTCAAGTTATTCTGTTTTACTGAAAACGTACCCTAGATATCAAGACCAGGAAGATACTTTTGAAAGCATAGGTATTGGGACACGCTTGCAAAAGTCTGAAATACGGAGGTGGAAAAATGTAAAAGAAAGATCTTGCATTTCTATAGCGCCTTTCACGACCTCAGGACGTCCCAACGCAGGTTACAGCCAATGAAGTACTTTTTGAAATGTAGTCACTGTTGGAATGTAGGAAACTTGGCTGCCAATTTGCACACAGCAAGCTCCCACAAACAGCAATGTGATAATGACCAAATAATCTGTTTTAGTGATGTTGATTGAACGATAAATATTGGCCGGGACACCGGGGAGAACTCCCCAGCTCTTCTTCAAAATAGTGCCTTGGGATCTTTTATGTCCACTTGAGAGAGCAGATAGGGCCTGGGTTTAACGTCTCATCCGAAAGACAGCACCTATGACGGTGCAGCACTCCCCTCAGTACTGCACTGGGAGTGTCAGCCTAGCTTTTTGTGCTCAAGTCTCTGGAGTGGGACTTGAACCCGCAACCTTCTGACTCAGAGGCGAGTGTGCTACCCACTGAGCCACGGCTGAAACCCCAAAGATTAGGAGGGCTGGACTGAAGTGGAGCCAGAAATTTTGCGAGGGGGGGTTGCTGGCTAGTTTCTATTTTCCCAATTCAACAGTGCAGAGAGTGAATTGTAGCACCCCTACCCCACCCCACCCCACACGGGGAACTGAACCATGTCTGTGTGGCTTGACTGTTCATTCGATAAACTCCTGGCGCCATCAGAGAGGCCACATGTTTAAGTCAAGATAAACCCGGTATTAAAATAGAACTGACCACTCAGCTGCTGCAAATTCAGCTCAATACGCATTAATAACTGACGTGTGCACATTAAGCTGTTCCATGATGTTCGTATATTTTTATGCAACCACAATTACTTCATGTGTCCTTGCAATAAGTTTAGAGATGAGTTCCATTGGTAATATTGGCATAAATCAATACTATAATACAACTACAAGATACTAAATCGCCTCTCCTCCTGGTAACCCATGATCACTGAGCAATTTTAAGCTATGGTAACTTGAATAGTGCCCCAACTGTGTCGCCATTGATCCTACTCAAAACCTAAGCCATTTGATCGTGCAGACTCTACAGATAAGAGTTGGCACCAGTACATAAACAAAGCAAGAATATGTATTTTAGTCTTTACTGCGTTTTGCTAGCTGAATAACAGACTTGGCTTAAAAAAAAAGTGTTATCTGGTCCTACAGATACTCATCTAAGTGTCTGATGAGAGCAAACTACTTCACTTTTCCATATGAACAAAGTCAACAGTAAGATACAAATGCCTTTTATTTATTTATTTGTTATATGATGCTGATTAGTTACCAGACATGGCTAATAAAATAAAACTGAAAAGCAAAAGGAACTGCACTTAATTATGTGAACTATTCTGGAATGCACTGCCTGAAAGGGCGGTGGAAGCAGATTCATTAGTAACTTTCTAAAGGGGAATTGGTTAAATACTTGAAAAAGGAAATATTTGCAAGGCTCTGGGGAAAAAGCAAGGGGGGTGTGGGGCTAATCGGAGAGCTCTTTCAAAGAGCCGGCACAGGCACGATGGGCCGAATGGCCTCTCTCTATGCTATAAGATTCAATGATTCTGTCATTGTGTTTCCAATCACGTTCGAGGTGACTACCATCACATGACCCATCAGCCCCACCCGCATTATTACGATGGACAAGAAAGGTAATTAAATAAAACGCCAGAACATTCCCAACGGCTCAGTGGAGACATATACCACATTGTGGCACTGAGCTATATAGTCCAGGAAGGTCCCAGGTTCCCTCCCTGGTCGATGTTGGACAAGCTGATGTTAACAAGTTTCAGATAGGATTACTACATTCAGCATGTGTCAGCCATGGCTCAGTGGTCGCACTCTCTGAGTCAGAAATTTGTGGGTTCAACTCCCTACTCTAGAGACTTGAGCCCACAATCCAGGCTGACACTCCCAGAGCAATACTGAGGGAGTGCCGCACTGTCAGAGGTGCCGCCTTTCAGGTGAGATGTTAAACCGAGGCCCCATCTGCTCTCTCAGGTGGACGTAAAAGATCCCATGGTACTGTTCGCCCCCCCACCGCACCCACCCGCCCCCCCCCCCTCCCCCCAACCCACCCCCCGCCGGTGTCCTGGGCCAATCTTTATCCCTCAACCAACATCACTAAAGCAGACGATCTGCTCATTATCACATTGCTGTTTGTGGGAGCTTGCTGTGCGCAAATTGGCTGCCGCATTTCCTACATTACAACAGTGACTACACTTCAAAAAGTGCTTCACTGGTTGTAAAGCGCTTTGGGACGTCCTGAGGTCGTGAAAGGCGCTATAGAAATTAAAATCTTTCTTTCATCTTCGCTGGGTTTGGGTGGGAAGAGTGTTATTTTTCAGTGACCCCTGTTAGAAAGTGCGTGTGGGGAAACAAGATCCAGCTCCATTGGGATTCATCAGATGGGTGAATAGCTTCTCAGCTCTCGAGTGCCGGCTCACACATGGATAATGGCTACTTGGGTAAGATACTGGCAGGCTATCAGTGCTCATTGACTATAAATCACATTCCTCAGAGGAGGAGGGGAAAGAAAGGAGCAAAAACTGGAGAAAGAATGTAAAATAAACAAAATTTTTTCTATCCAATCCCACCTCAAAACATGCTCTTCAAAATAATTTATGGTAAAAAAAATGTTTAAGACTGCCGAACAATGAATGCGTAAGCCAAGAAGAACAGACCTGTAACAAGTTTTTGAAAGCTATACGACTTTCCAAAAATTTAGGATATGGCCAAGTTTCATTCACACTCATAGCCAATATTTGCAATTCACATTTCTGAAGCATTAGATTGCTCCAGTAAGTCAAGACACTTGGATTAGCATGTAAAAATACATAAATATCCGTTAAAGGGAATACTGTATTTGTGCAGACTATTTAGTCCCAACTGCAGCAAACCTCCGCTATAAGAACTTGCCAACATGCATTAAAATCAACTTCAAATATTTTGATACCCTTCTAAGGAATTTGTGCCATACTATGTTTAGTTAATATACCTATTAAATTTAGAAAGAATTTAACCTTTTCTTATATTTGCTCAAATCAAAAATCACTGTTCAGATCGCTAAGAAAGGGAGAGGGACATGTTGACTGAAGATTTTAAAAAACTTTAGACCTGTTTTGTAATAAACAAATCTCAGCTTGCTGACACAGGGCAAGTGAAGACAGCAAGACCAAAAAAAAACACACTCAATGACATGCATAGGGTAGCAGACAATGTTATAAACAGAGAGGGGGGAATAACCTCATGGCTGTAATCTAATCTCAAATACTATTTAAGAATTGCAAAATCATCAGTTAAGATTACGGTTGAAAGGATACATGCATGCTCAACAAACGTCTGCAATTATATAATCAGTCCTCAAGTAGAAGACTGTCTCAGAGGAAAGTGCTAAGCAGAAGAGAACGATGAGAAGGGAAGGGTTACTTGAACCACTTACGTTGAAAGCAATGAAACACATTAAATCTTGACTGCCATCCAATCTCTCTGCGCCCCCACCGCCCCCACTCCCCACTTTTCCCCTCAAAGTTTGAGAAGTTTTTGGGAAACATTTGGAAAAAAAGAGAGGTAAGGAGGGAAAGTGATCTGGGGGAGAGGCTTCCAAAGCACAGGAATGCAGGATCTGAAAGCTCCCCTTCTAATGGTGGAGCAGCAGGGACAGGGTAATCTGGAGCTCTGGATGTCGAGGGCACCAGCTGGATCGCGTCTACCGAATATTGCTGAGGTAAGGGGCGACAGGGCACCTCCCAGTTGACTGCTATGACAGATAAACAACAACAACTTGCATTTATGTAGCGTCTTTAACGCAGTAAAACATCCCAAGGCACTTCAAAGTAAGAGATAAATAGTGGGGTCAAAAAGAGTCCTCAAGAAAACCAAATATCTTAAAGTAAGTGCAATGGGAAGGAGAGATGTTAGGCAAAAGTAGAAGGCTTTTAAAGTAGAATTTGAAATGTTTTAGGAGCAATCGAGAGCTGCTGCAAAGGTAGAGTACGACGCAGTCATTTTGTGAAGGACTCTCTCTGCTACTGCCAAAGACCAACAAGTCCAGTGCTCTCCCACAAAAGTGTCCTTATATCCTCATGGCCTAGAGAATGCATTATACTGAAGCTGGCTCCTGGAACCAATGGGGGTAGTAAGGATTCATGTGCAAGGGGGTGGGGGGGTTGGAAAAGCTGGTGGAGTATGCACAGATTGAAAGTCTTAAATGAGCCAACAAAGTGGGCGAAAGCGGACTCTGGAATGTACCAGCTAATGAAAGGGCAGCAGTAGGAACAACGTTCCACGCCAAATCTAGATGAGTAGAGGGTGGGGGTTGGTGGGACAGAGAACAGCATTAAGAACCACCAACACAGCTTGGGGCAGCCTCTTCTGAAGCTGGTGAACAGGATTCTGCTTGATGCGCACATGCCCTCTTATTCCAGAACGCAATTGCAGTTTCTGTCCACAATGAGGACCGCCTGACTGAACCTGGAGACCATTGAGGAATTCAGGGGCTCTTCAGGTTGCCAGGGGGCTTGCATTTCAGATGCTCTGGAAGCCCGCAGAGTAATCTGCCGGCCTCCGATGTCATCTGTATCTGTTTCCCCAAAGAGATCATTTCCCGACAGGTGTATCAAAAGTTTATGGCCTCTTAAAAAAAAAAAAATTATGAATGGTCAAAACAGTTGTGCCAAAAGCAATTGGGGCGCATACCTGAACTGAAAGGAACGCAGAATGCTAACCAGAAATGCCACAGGTCTGATCAGTGGGAACCTTAACCTGTCACGGCACTGGGTGGGGGGGTTTAATGATCGTTGGAGGAGTAGCATATTCCTATTTAGTACAAGTAAAATGTATATGCCCTCACCTCCCCTTGTACCTGCGCCTCAAGCACCCTCACGTTGTGTGTGAATTTCAGTTAAGTACACACAAATTCTTTTAGCTAGTGGTCAAGATCTCAACTCAGCATCACGCCACGCAAGAACGATCCGCAATCTCAATTAAAGAAGCCATGGGATGGATGGTGTGGGAAGCAGAGCGAGAGAGAAAAAAAAAATCACATTGGCTGCAGTAGAGGAGGGTCAGTATTTGGAGCCGAGACACACTGAGGGGTAGTGTGGCTAGAACATTACTCTCCATCTAACTGTATTGGACCTGACCTGAAAGAGTTCAATACTAAACACTGGGTACACAAAATAAAATGACATGCATCCCAGCACTAAAACAAAAAGCTTATTTCAATTATATATTGGTCTGGAATTTGCGGTAAGAATAATAGTGAGGCTATCAGTGCTCACCGTTCTCATGGAGTAAATTGGACAGCAACTTGTGGCAACTTAAATGCGGGGTTTCAGGAAGTTGCTGTTCGAGTTGCCCTGCTCCCCCACAAGCTTCGGTCTAAATGTATCTGGTCGAGAGACTTGACATTCAAATACATGAAGGGTGTGAAGGTGCGGTATTTACCCACTAAACACGCCAGAAAAGGTTAGGACTTGTCCATTCAAGTGTAAGTGAATTTTTAACGGCGTGAAAAGCCTTAATTACTGCCAAACAACCTCTCTGGCCCTGAAAATTTACTTTTACAAGTGTGGAGTCTCATTCCTTCAGACTCTAATTATTGTTGGACTTGTTTTTTAAAAATTAAAATAAAATGTTACTTATTCTTTCTGTCTCTTTTATCTCTCGATCTTAATTCCATCGTTGTTTCCCTCTCTTTATTTCTCTTTCTGTACATGATTTTACATTGAATTAAATATTCTAACTTACACTTCCTGGTTTAGACACTGTGGCCAGAATTTTCCCCTGAAAAAATGGGTGGGTTTGGAGCGTGGGGGCAGTTAAAGTGTTAAAAATGGGATTCCCAACCTGATCCCACCTCCAACCCGCCCACTTCCAACTTTAATGAAGGCGGGACGGGGGGCAGGTGACCAACCTACTCCCAGGGGGCGGTACCTTAATTTAAATATTGTAATAAGGCTGGCAGCCTCTTTTTTCACCTCCATTTTGAATTTAACTGCCTGTGGACAGGTTTCACACAATTCGTGAAACCCGGCAGTTAAACCGAGGCAGGGACTGCTGCATCCAGGAGGTAAGTAGCTTTATACCAACCTCCTGCATCCAGGGGCCCTGCCGAACTCACACCCCCATGATCGGGAAAACCCCCTCAACACCAGGCCTCCAATCCCCACCATGAGGCTTCCCCCCGACCCTGCCAACGATGCTGAGGCCGGCCCCGATCCTCTCTTGCCTCCTGCCGATGCTCTGGCCAACACCTACCTCGACACCCCCCCTTCGACCCCGTGACCCCCCATTGACCCCCCGTGATCCCCGACCCCCCTCCCCGATCTAGCCCATGTCGATCCCCCCAATCCCGGCTGATGTCCCCCCCCACCCACGATCTCCTGCCTATCCTCCAACCCCCTCCCAATCCCCGACCTCCTGCCTATCCTCCAACCCCCTCCCAATCCCCGACCTCCTGCCAATCCTCCAACCCCCTCCCAATCCCCGACCTCTTCCCGATCCTCCAACCCCCTCCCAATCTCCAGCAGATCCTCCAAACCCCTCCCAATCCCTGACCTCCTGCCAATCCTCCAACCCCCTCCCAATCCCCGACCTCCTGCCAATCCTCCAACCCCCTCCCAATCCCCGACCTCCTGCCAATCCTCCAACCTCCTCCCAATCCCCGACCTCCTCCCGATCCTCCAATCCCCGACCTCCTGCCAATCCTCCAACCCCCTCCCAATCCCCGACCTCCTGCCAATCCTCCAACCCCCTCCCAATCCCCGACCTCCTCCCGATCCTCCAATCCCCTCCCAATCCCCGACCTCCTGCCAATCCTCCAACCCCCTCCCAATCCCCGACCTCCTGCCAATCCTCCAACCCCCTCCCAATCCCCGACCTCCTGCCAATCCTCCAACCCCCTCCCAATCCCCGACCTCCTGCCAATCCTCCAACCCCCTCCCAATCCCCGACCTCCTGCCAATCCTCCAACCCCCTCCCAATCCCTGACCTCCTCCCGATCCTCCAACCCCCTCCCAATCCCCGACCTCCTCCCGATCCTCCAACCCCCTCCCTCCTGCCAATCCTCCAATCCCCGACCTCCTGCCAATCCTCCAACCCCCTCCCAATCCCCGACCTCCTCCCGATCCTCCAACCCCCTCCCTCCTGCCAATCCTCCAATCCCCGACCTCCTGGCCAATCCTCCAACCCCCTCCCAATCCCTGACCTCCTCCCGATCCTCCAACCCCCTCCCAATCCCCGACCTCCTCCCGATCCTCCAACCCCCTCCCTCCTGCCAATCCTCCAATCCCCGACCTCCTGCCAATCCTCCAACCCCCTCCCAATCCCTGACCTCCTCCCGATCCTCCAACCCCCTCCCAATCCCCGACCTCCTCCCGATCCTCCAACCCCCTCCCTCCTGCCAATCCTCCAATCCCCGACCTCCTGCCAATCCTCCAACCCCCTCCCAATCCCTGACCTCCTCCCGATCCTCCAACCCCCTCCCAATCCCCGACCTCCTCCCGATCCTCCAACCCCCTCCCTCCTGCCAATCCTCCAATCCCCGACCTCCTGCCAATCCTCCAACCCCCTCCCAATCTCCGGCAGACTCTCCAACCCCCTCCTGATCCCCAGCCAACCCACCCTGATTCCCCGACCATGCCGATCATCAACACCCCACCCCCCACGACCATGCGCCCGGACCGACCCCTCACATCTGAGGCCTACCTACCAGATTGAGAGGCTGGCTGGCTGTCTGCGGGTGGGAATCCGAGGGAAACCTGGCCTCCCCGGTTTACCACCCGCCTCGGAGGCCCCCCGTACCCAACCCACCTCCCTTGAGAAAATTTCGGCCTGTGAGTCTCTGAGGATTCTTCAGTCTGATTGGTTGAGGACATGCACTGTTGCTTTCCCTGTTCACACAGGTCCCAGATCTCCTGTAGAAGGCGCCGCGCTGTTTTGTCACAGTGTAGAAACCTACAGAAAGTCAGTGGGCAAATGCAAGTGCGATGAACGGCGAGCACCCTGTTTGTTCACCGCTGACCGCAAAATCCGGGCCGATTTCTACTCACTGGACACGGTTCCATTATCAGGCTTGGGAGCATTCATCACTATTGGTGCAAGCAGCTACAATAAATGGCTTGGCCTCAGTAAAGCCCATGGCGCTGGGCTATACTGCACAGAGAATGTTCCGGAAATATCCCAAAAATAAAAGGTTAACAAATAAGAGAGAGCGATGATTTAATGGAAAAGGTCATTCTATCGGGTCACATGACAGTGATGCAATAGTTTTTTTTTAAATTCTTTGGGCCTTGTACAATTACTTCTTGTAGGTGGAGGAATTATGAAGGGAAACCACGGCCCCAATATTGACTGGGGTGAGGTTTCGGAGCGGGGTTGGGGGGGGGGGGGAGGGGGAGTTATGGTCGGGAAACCCAGAAGTGCAGGTTTCCCCAAATGCCGTGGAGTTTTAACTCCAGGCCGTGTGTGAATTTTTTTCCCCCGGGTTCTCTGCCCGACAGCCAGCTTTAATGACAGGCATGGCTGCCTGTCTGACACAGGAGGCTGCGACACAAGGTCACAGCCCGGGGAGTAGGTAGCTTTAGTGATGGGGGTTGGGGAGGGTGAGGGAGATTGCAAAGGGGGGGTGGGGTAGAGCGTGTGATCGCGGGCAGGTTGGGAAGATGACAGATCGTGGGGGTGGGGGGAGATCACGGGGGCAGATCATGGAGGTGAGGCAGGGGAGAGGGTGAGGGAGATTACAAGCAGGGGTGGGGTAGAGGGTAGTTGTAGGGGGGTGATCGCGGGCGGGCAGGGAAGATGACAGATCGTGGAGGTGGGGGTGGGGGGAGATTACAGGGTTCGCTTGTTGGGCCTGGGAGGAAACACTCCTGCTCCTGCTGACCCACAAGCAGTACTGTAAAAGGCACGTAGCTGATGGATTCAGTCCTCCTCGCCTCCTTTTACCTGCCCCAGAATTCCCAAGGGGACCATTTGTACACGGTTACTAAATCAAACACCACGTTGGCTACCAAAACTTGAATAAAAAAAGCTGCTCTCCAATGAAAAATACATCATCCTGCATTAAAAAAACACAAAACCTGTGCTGGAACATTAAAAGTGTAACGCAAGCCTCAAGTCACAGGTAATCAGTTCAGATTGGTAATTTTTCAGCCCCGCATGCTCAGCTACATACAGCACCACTGATTCATGAATTTATGACCTTGGTTTTTTTTTTGGCCTGTAAACCAAATCAATGAACAAGTGGTTTTACTGTGAACAGAACCAGCAATACCTGGCAAAGCACTAACAAAAAAACAAAGTCAACAAGTCTCATTTAAAGATGTTTCACAACAGCTCCACACTGTTCAAAATCCAGGCTAGAAAGAAAATGTAACACTGCGCTAACTGTGACATGGCAGCAAACTATATTGGCCATGGGCCAATGTCTACATCCTAGAAATTAGTAGCAATTGATGCCAACACGGTTTCGGGACCAGCCAAACAATTTAACACCACCTCAAGTGTTTTACCAATCACTTTTTTTGCCAAAGCTCTTTGCAATTTATTCCCATCGACGGCCAATGGCGAACCATTTCGCATCACACTTCTCTCCAACCCCCTCCCCTCCCCTCCAGGGATGTTCGCTGAAGAAAAAGGAAAGCAAAACTAGAAACTGGGATCTCATCTGTTCTCTTCCCTCGCCCCACCTGCCTTCACACAATCCGCAAGCGTAGCGCTGGGTTGGGTTACGGTGGAATGCAGAGGAAACTCAACAGCCCTAATGTCACACTGGCAACAGTTAGGTGGGTGTCCAAAACTAGGGGTCATAAAGATAAGATAGTCACAAATAAATCCAACATTGAATTCAGGAGAAACTTCTTTACCCAGAGAGTGGCGAGAATGTGGAACTCACTATCGCATGGAGTAATTGAGGCGAGTAGCATAAATGCATTTAAGCTAGATAAGTATATAAGGGAACAAGGAATAGAAGGATATGTTGAGAGGGTGAGAAGATGAGGGGTGGGAGGAGGCTCATGTCATACGGAGCATAAACACCTGAATAGACCCATTGGATCCAATGGCCTATTGCTATGCTGCAATGTCTATGTCATTCTATAGAAGTACTCTGAAACTGAAGGGTATCCCAAGAAGGGCATCAAAAGATTACAAATTAGAACACTTAGAGCAGAGAAGGTTAAGGGGATATTTACTAGAAGTGTTCAAAATCATGAAGGGTTTTGATAGAGTAAATAAGGAGAAACTGTTTCCAGTGGCAGAAGGGTCGGTAACCAGAGGACACAGATTCACAGTAATTAGCAAAAGAACCAGCGGAGAGATGAGGAGAAATTTCTTTACACAGCGAGTTGTTATGATCTGGAATGTTCTGCCTGAAAGGGCGGTGGAGGCAGATTCAATAGTAACTTTCAAAAGGGAATTGGATAAATACTTGGAAAAAAATTGCAGGGCTGTGGGGAAAGAGCAGGGGGAGTGGGACTAATTGGATAGCTCTACCAAACAGCCGGCACAGGCACGATGGGCTAAATGGCCTCCTTCTGTTTTGCGTCATTCTATGGTTCTATGACTTGTGGTTCTTAAATAATCTTTGGTCGGAAGTAACTAACATTCTGCCCTGAGATAGGACTAACCAAGCGTCAGAGCGCAGGAAGAATGCATGACCATTCCCCAATGAAGTTCCTGGTAGTTTGTGGATACTACTCTGAAACTGCAGCAAGCAGATCTTCAACCTTCATCGCATGCTGACTAGAAATGTCTGTAAATAGCCACTTTGAAAACTGTTCTTAGAAATACTTACCGATGAAAGGGTTGGGAGATTAAGTTTAGCAAATGAGGCAAGAGAATGATAAGCCTTGTCAGGAGAAAATATAGAGTGACTTGGTAGTACTTTAAAAAAGGCCGTTTCTGAAAGATAATTAGTCATCAACAACAAGAACTTGTATTTATATAGCACCTTTAATGTAGTAAAATGTCCCAAGGTGCTTCACAGGAGCGTTATCAGACAAAATTTGACACCTAGCCACGTAAGGAGAAATTAGGATCGAATGCTTGGTCAGAGAGGAAGGTTTTAAGGAGCGTCTTAAAGGAGGAGAGAGAGGTAGAGAGGCAGAGAGGTTTAGGGAGGGAATTCCAGAGATTAGGGCCCGGGCAGCTGGAGGCACGGACATCAATGGTGGAACGATAAAAATCAGGGATGCACAAGTGGCCAGAATTGGAGGAGCGCAGAGATCTCGGAGGGTTGTAGGGCTGGAGGAGGTTACAGAGATAGGGAGGGACGAGGCCATGAAGGGTTTTGAAAACAAGGATGAGAATTTTAAATCTGAGGCGTTGCCGGACCAGGAGCCAATGTAGGTCAGTGAGCACAGGGGTGATGGGTGAACAGAACCTGGTGCGAGTTAGGATACGGGCAGCAGAGTTTTGGATGAGCTCAAGTTTATGGAGGGTGCAAGGTGGGAGGCCGCCCAGCAGAGCATTGGAATAATCAAGTCTAGAGGTAACAAAGGCATGGATGAGGGTTTCAGCAGCAGATGGGCTGAAGCATGGCGGATTCGGGTGATGTTACCAAGGTGAAAGTAGGCGGTCTTGGTGATGGTGCAGATATATGGTCGGAAGCTCATCTCGGGGTCAAAAATGACACCAAGGTTGCGAACAGTCTGGTTCAGCCTCAGGCAGTTGCCAGGGAGAGGGATGGAGTCAGTGGCTGGGGAACGAAGTTTGTGGCGGGGACTGAAAACAATGGCATTGGTCTTCCCAATGTTTAGTTGGAGGAAATTTCTGCTCATCCAGCGCTGAATGTTGGACCAGCAGTGTGATTTAGAGATGGTATAGGGGTCCAGAGAGGTGGTGGTGAGGTAGAGCTGGGTGTCGTCAGCGTACATATGGAAACTGACATCGTGCTTTCGGATGATGTCACCAAGCGGCAGCATCTGGATGCGAAATAGGACGGGGCCAAGGATAGATCCTTGGGGGGCCTCAGGAGGTAACGGTGCAGGAGCAGGAAGAGAAGCCACTGCCGGTGATTCTCTGGCTATGACTGGATAGAGAAGACTGGAACCAGGCGAGGGCAGTCCCACCCAGCTGGTGGACGGAGGAGGATGGAGTGGTCAGCCGTGTCAAAGGCTGCAGACAGGTCAAGAAGGGTGAGGAGGGATAGTTTACCATGGTCACAGTCACATTCGCTCCTTAAACCTCTCCACCTCTCTCTCCTCCTTTAAGTCCCTCCTTAAAACCTACCTCTTTGATCAAGCTTTTGGTCACCTGTCCTAATATCGCTTGATGTGGCCCGGTGTGAAACTTTGTCTGCTAAAGCTCCTGTGAAGCGCTTTGGGACGTTTTACTACATTAAAGGCATTATATAAATGCAAGTTGTTGTTGTTGTTTTTGCAAAAAGCCATCTTTTTAAAACGTTATATGTAAAGTTTCAAAAGCTCCCCCGCTTTAAGCTCTTCACTAACATTAAAAATGTTTTATTTGAAATCACAAGCTTTTGGAGCGCTGCTCCTTCGTCAGGTGAAGGAGCAGCGCTCCGAAAGCTTGTAATTTCAAATAAAGCTGTTGGACTATAACCTGGTGTTGTGCGACTTCTCACATTTGTCCACCCCAGTCCAACACCGGCATCTCCGCATTAAAAATGTAACCAGCCTTCTGAGATCTGCCAATGCATTACCTACAGGAACCGAGAGCTATGACAGGCCCAAGTACAGAATGACGCAGAGCCATCATTACAATTTAGCACTGGCGGCTCACATCACTCTAAAGTGTGTACTTCTCTCACATTTCAGTACATGCAGTGTTAGACAGATTAAAATGTCACGTTTCTAAAAAGGCAGATGATCTGAACCAACAGCTAGCAATGTTCAATCCAATTGTTTGGGTGACCATGGGCCCAGAATTTCCTCGTCATGCAAAGATGCACCGAGATTTATGTCCATTTTGCACTGGTCCTGCTGGCAGGAATTTACGCCGGAATTTCCCGAGAATCTCATTCGCATACGGCAGAATGTAAAAAAAAAAGGGGGTTAAACAAAATGAAATCAGCATAAACCATCGGGACCCTGAGGAAAGCACAGAACATACGTCGTTTAAGTCCATCTTAATCTTACTGATATCAGGGAAATTAATGTTTGCAGCCATCAAACCATCATTGATGCACGTTAAACACGAGCCTGTCTAAGAATATGCAATCCTGGGAGCTTTTCTCTTTTTACTGTAACTGAATTCTTTTTTATGGCATCAGAATCTAAGATACAGAAAATACGCCTGAATTTCCTCAGAAAAAGCAGGCGTGACCCAGCACTTATGCCGTTGTTGGGACGGAAATTACGAGGTATCTGTGTATCAAAGGGAAAATGAGTAAACGTGGGCTAACAACTCCAAACTGCAAATTGGATTGAAAGCTTTGTTCACTAAATCAGCGCCTGTTGTTAGAAAAACAGAAAGCTCAGGTAAGACAACAAACAGAACTGTTGCAAGAACACTGTGCTAAGTAAGCTTCCAGTCTTTCCCAGCGTTAACAGTCTGAAAGCTGCTGTGTCTCCAAATGTGCCAATGAACTGATCTACAACAGTGCTGTGAGGACAAACAGATATCCCAGTGGGTCACCGTCCTGCACCAAATAACAATTCTTCTAAAATGAAAGGCGTTTCTTTCATCACATTGACAAACAAAGAGAGCTGTTTTTGAAACTTGTGACAGAGGCTGTTGTTGTGCAAGTTCAGAGATGATGATGCAGGACACTGCCCCACAGTACTAGGCATTTGCCAAACTGATAACAAATGGTAAAGGAAACAGCAATTCCTTTAATCACTTTTGGACCAAGACCAGACGATGACTTAACGAATAACTGAATGCTGAATTTGTTCTGTTGTTTTAGCCTCAAACTTCAATATTGACAACAAGATGGACTCAGAAAATCTACTATGAAGCTATATTCTGCAATTCCTAGAATAACATAGACTTTACAGCATAGAAACTGGCCATTCGGCCCAACTGGTCCATGCCGGTGTTTATGCTCCACGCGAGCCTTCTCCCACCCCTCTTCATCTCACCCCATCAACATGTCCTTCTATTCCTTGCTCCCTCATGTAGTACCCACAAACTACCAGAGATTTAATTGGGGAATGGTCTTTTATCCTTCCTGCGCTCTGATGATTGATTCGTCCTGTCTCAGGGCAGAATGTTAGTTACTTCCGACCAAAGATTCTTTAAGAACCACAAGTCATAGAATCATAGAATCTTTCAGCACAGAATGAGGCCATGAGGCCCATCATGCCTGTCCTGGCTCTCTGAAAGAGCTATCCAATTAGTCCCACTCCCCTGCTCTTTCCCCATAGCCCTGCAAATTTTTCCCCTTCAAGTATTTATCCAATTCCCTTTTGAAAGTTATTATTGAATCTGCTTCCACCCCCTTTCAGGCAGTGCATTCCAGATCACAACAACTCGCTGTCTAAAAAATATTTCTCTTCATCTTGCCTCTGGTTCTTTTGCTAATTTCCGGGAGAATCTGTGTCTTCTGGTTACTGGCCCTTCTGCCACTGGAAACAGTTTCTCCTTATTTACTCTAACAAAACCCTTCATGATTTTTGAACACCTCTATTAAATCTCCCTTTAACCTTCTCTGCTCTAAGTGTTCTAATTTGTAACCTTTGGATACCCTTCTTGGGATACCCTCTAGATTCGTGTTATCGTGTCAGAACAATATATGGAATTATATAGACTTTACAGCATAGCAACAGGCCATTTGGCCCAACTGGTCTATGCTGGTGTTTATGCTCCACATGAGCCTCCTCCCACCCCTCTTCATCTCCCCCTATCAACATATCCTTCTATTCCTTTCTCCCTCATGTACTTATCTAGCTTCCCCTTAAATGCATTGATGTTATTCGCCTCAACCACTCCATCTGGTAGCGAGTTCCTCATTCTCACCACTCTCTGGGTAAAGATACTTCTCCTGAATTCCTTACTGGATTTATTAGTGACTGTCTTATATTTATGGCCTCTAATTTTGGACTCCCCCACAAGTGGAAACATCTTCTCTACATCGACCCTATCAAACTCTTCATCATTTTAAGGACCTCTACTGGTCACCCCTCAGCCTTCTCTTTTCTAGAGAAAAGAGCCCCAGCCTGTTCAGTCTTTCCTGATAGTTATAACCTCTCAGCTCTGGTATTGGCCTCATTAAAAAAAAAAATTATGCCTTGTTCTCTATTAGTTTAAATTAAAGAAGTAATTTAAACTAAGAAATCTTTTTCTGGCTCCCACTCTCAATTCCCTCAACCATAGCTCCCTACAGGCAAAACAAGTTTATCCAGTGAGTAATTAAACCATACAGACCAGAATGGACTCCGGTTCAATTCCTGGTCTTTGCTGAGGTGGGGGGTCAGGGCACGACAATTGGCCATAGCACCCCTAGACTAGGCAGGTTGGCTGGGGGGGGGGGTGATGGTAGAATTAAAAAAGTTACCAGTGTTCCCACTGGTGACCACTATCCAGCAAACCCTGCTGGAAATGTACATGTAGCTATTTGGCAAGGTCACTAGTGCTCAGCTATGTCCCCCTCCCCCACCCTGTGGTCAATAAGCCTGCAAAGATTTAGTCAAGATTCACACATGAAAAGCCCGCTTTAGCAAGGTACCAGAGGATGGGTGCCCGTAACACTATATCCCAGCAGGGTGGCAATGCCTTCCTTACATTCAAGCCCCACCACAAACTCCACTCCCACGCCACCGATTCCATCTCCCTCCCCAGTCAGCCTTGGATTGGCCCAGATCATTCTCAACCTTATGGTCCTGTTAAGAGTCAGTGAAGCTTTAAATCCCACATCTTATCCACCACCAGGGCCACTTACTTGCACAGCACTGTCTGCCTCACCCTCTACGTTAGTTCCTCCATCACTAAAACCCTGCTACCCTGTCACTTCCAGACTCCACGACTACACACGTGAAGTCCTGCTTGATTATCACCCCAGTCCGCGCTCATTTTCACTGGCTACCCTTCCCCATCTGCCAACATGTGAAAATTTCAAATAATTATCTACATATCTCTCCAAGGTCCTGTCGAGCCTTACCCCTGCAAGTTCCTCGAGCCCTGTAACCCTTCTTCAGTGCTCCATTCGTAAGAACATAGGAACAGGAGCAGGCCATTCCTCAGACTCTGGATTTTTTGTCATTTCTCCCTCTCCCTAAATCTCTGTTTGTAAAAACCTCCACGGCAGCAACCTCAAGTTGGATATTCCTGCACATACCCTCTACTCCTCTCGCACTGGATTGCTGTCCTTCCCGTTCTCAGTCCCTCCATTCAACCCTTACACCCCCGGACTCCAAATCTCGCCCCAAATCCCTCTACGTTGCCACGTCCGAGACGGACGTCAAAAGCCTCATAAAAATTCTTCCGTGCCTTCAGCCTCCCCACTCTGTAACTTTTTTTTCTCCCCTTCTTTACACCTGCTCAGTGAAGACATATTAAACCATTCAGGCATTCTCCTCACACTAGGAGTGTTATGGAAATACAAGTAATTGGTGCTGCTGGTCTGTAGAATTAAATAGAATGTACACAGAACTCAGAGAAATCTCATAAAACCAATGTTTAAAAAAAGATATAAAGAACGTAAGAAAAGAAAGAACTTGCATTTCTATAGCGCCTTTCACGACCTCAGGATGTCCCAAAGCGCTTCACAGCCAATGTACTTTTGAAATATAGTCACTGTTGTAATGCAGGGAAAAGCAGCAGCCAATTTGTGCACAGCAAACTCCCACAAACAGCAATGTGATAATCTATTTTAGTGATGTGGGTTGAGGGATAAATATTGGCCAGGGCACTTGGGAGAACTCCCCTGCTCTTCTTCGAAATAATGCCACGGGATCTTTTACATCCACCTGAGGGGGCAGAAGGGGCCTCGTTATAACGCCTCATCGAAAAGACGGCACCTCCAACAGTGCAGCACCCCCTCGGTACTGGCACTGGTGTGTCAGCCTGGATTATGTGCTCAAGTCTCTGGAGTGGGACTTGAATCCACAACCCACTGAGCCACCTAAAGAGTATGGGGTGAGTGGATCCATGGTTGTACCTATAGAGACATGTTCTACTTCCAAAAGAATATCCGGTAACCTTTCCAGATGCTCCAGCTGATTAACCAATAGTTGAGCCGTACAGACCAGGAAGTTCAAAGTTCCATTCCCTACCTGTGCCAACTTAAATGATCTCAACCAGGAGCTGTGGTAGGGAACTATAATTAACTTTCGTTACCCTCGTGTTAGGGAACAGGATTCTTTTTTTTTTTTAAAAAGCCCATGTTCCCGTTCCTGATCACTACCCCCACGGTCTCAGCAGGAATAACATTGCGAATGTCAGGTGAAGCCAGGATTGGATCAAACTCCATGTTAATGCCCACCATCTGCCAATACTCACTAGCCTAGGCCATTTCAGCTCATTGCTGGAACTGTAGCCAAGCAGCCAGTACCTTAAAGAAAGGAGGAGCAAGTGAGTAAACCGGCAGATAAAAGGAGGGGTGGGCGGAAGACAAAAACTGCTTACACTGCCAATTTTACATTTAATAAACAGGAGAGGGAGCATTCAATGGAAACAATAGCATAGCAATTCTACATATGCCTCCCAGCAATTCATGCAAGCTCCCTCGGTCACCTTACTAGAGAAGACTACACTCAGAACCATAGTTAGTGAGATCCTCTCCAGGATATACGCATAACTTTGCCAACAACAACAACAAAAAAGTTGCATTCATATAGCACCTTTAATGTAGTAAAACGTCCCAAGGTGCTTCACAAGAGCGATTATCAAACAAAATTTGACACCGAGCCACATAAGGAGATATTGGGACAGGTGAGGTCAAAGAGGTAGGTTTTAAGGAGCGTGTTAAAAGGAGGAGAGAGAGGTAGAGAGGTGAGGTTTAGGGAGGGAATTCCAGAGCTTGGGGCCTATGCAGCTGAAGGCACGGCCACCATTGATGGAGCGATGGAAATCAGGGATGCTCAAGAGGCCAGATTTGGAGGAACGGTGCGATCTCAGAAGGTGTAGGGCTGGAGGAGGTTACAGAGATAGAGAGGGGCGCGGACATGAAGGGATTTGAAAACAAGGATGAGAGTTTTAAAATCGAGGCGTTGCCGGACCGGGAGCAAATGTAGGTCAGTATGCACAGGGGTGATGGGTGAATGGGACTCGGTGCGAGCTAGGATACAGGTAGCAGATGCGAGGCAAGCAAATGTGGGTCATTGGCACTGGTTTAGCACACTTCCTTACAACCAAGCAGATAGCTGACTGCAAAATAAAAGGCAAAACACAACTAAAACATATTAAATTTGCACATTCCTTCGATTGCACTGAAATGTTTATATTGAGCAAGTTGAAGGATAGCAGATATGAGAAGTCATGTACAAGTTGATAAGCAATTGGCCGCTGGAAATGTTTTTATAATGGAATATTGAAGTGTACACCCTCAAGGGCCACATGGGCAATGTTAAGCGGCCCTGTAACACGCATCTCATTTGTTAAGGGCATTAAAAGGGGAAAAACCTCTTGATATTTAGATAGGTGAAAACTTGCTAGCTGCAATTTATTGGCCCGTATTTTCCGATGCCTACGGGTGTGTACGAGCTGTGTACACACCCATAGGGACCTCACAAGTGCCGGTTTCAGGCATGCGAAGTGCATGCGCTGAAAACCGGCATTTCCGATCTGTCAAGAATCCTCTTGACAGATCGCACGCCTGCCCTGGAGAAGGACCTCTGCAGGTGGAGTGTTCCGCTTTCTGCAGAACCTTCGCCTGCTGAAATCACTTAAAAATCTTACGCCTGGTAAAAGCAGCGCAAGGCCTGCTTTTACCAGCATAAGAGTTTTAAAAAGTTTTTTTTTAAATTCTCACTCATTTATAATTTAAAAATACTTTTAAAAAAGGGAAGCTTATTTTTAGCCCCGTAAAAAACTTTAATTTTTTTTTCAAAAAATTACATTTTTGTTTAAAATATTTAATTTAATGTAATTTTAACTAATTTTAAAAAGGTGATTTAAAAAAAAATTATTTAATGTTTTGATGTGTTTTTGGAGTGATTTCCATTCATACTTTTGACAGGTCTAAGCTGTCAAAAGTATGAAGGGGGATTCCCTTCTCCCATTGGCTCCCCATGGCCCACGCGATCCCAGGGACGCTTGCGAACCGCCTGCGCCCCTGGGATACCTGGGCCTCTGCACATTGAGTTTGGAGAGGCCCAGGAACGGAAGTGTCCGGACCTCTGGAGCCCTCAGGTAAGGGCGTAGATTTTTTCCAGATGGCCTCCGCATGCAGGAAGCCTCCGATCGGAAAATACGGGCCATTATGTTTTATTGCTGCTCAACAAGTCAGGCGTGAAACCTTAACGTGAAGACTCTAAGGACAGAAAGGAAGAGACAGCGACACAAAGCAAACAAAAAACACCAATTAACTATCTACAGTGCTCGAATAGGGGAAAAAAAAACTTACCAAGCACTATGGCAACAGTCTTCAACAGGCTCATCATGGTGTCGCGGTTTCTGCGCGGCCCCGAACTGTGGCGAGACATTCTCATAGTCCTCTGACGCACATAGACAAAGATATGGGCATACAGGATCACCATGACGACGAAGGTGACCAGGTTGAAAATGGCCCAAAATACCAAATAGGAGCTGCTGTAGAGTGGAGCCATGGTGGAGCAGATGTTAATGTCGCAGATGCAATTCCAACCCACGCTGGGGATCGCGCCCATGACGATGGCCATGGTCCAGATCACCACAATCACCACCACAACCCGCCGGTTGCTCATCCTGGTGTGGAGCTGCATTCGGAAGACCGTTATGTGCCGCTCGATGGCAATGGCCAGCAGGTTAGCCACCGACGCGGTGAGGCTCGTGTCTATCAGGCCCTGGCGGAGCAGCCACGTGCTCACAGTCAACCTGCGGGTATTGGGTCCCGTGTTGAACATGAGGTAAAAATACGCCAGGCCTGCAAAGAAGTCCGCGGCTGCTAAATTTGCCATCAAATAATAAATAGGGAAATGGAAGCGACGGTTCACGTAGATGGCAATCATAACGAGCAGGTTAGCGAGCATGATGAAGATGCACACGGTGATGCCCAGGCCCATGACAAGCTTGCTGACTGTATCCCATTCTGTTGCAAGGTGCTTTTTACTGTTGTTGTAAAAAAAGGCAATGGTTTCATTGTAGTAGCACTGTTCTTCCATTTTGGCAGCCTAAGTCAAGAATGACAAGAAGAATGTGTTAAATGCAAGTATAAACAATTATTTGAATCACATTACACCGGAGACTGCACCTTTGACCTTTGTAGTGTGGTTTCAAGTACAATTTTGAAAGAATGTTTTCCAGATTGCCAGATTTCATTCTCTTCCCCTTCACCCTTGTTAGAGCATCATTGTGCCACATGTATCTGTTGGAGACCAGGACCTGCTGAAAGCGAACAGATCTCAGCTAAACCACTTGCTCCACATCACTGTCTAGCCAAGGGAATTAATGGGCCAAATCTTGCTGGAGCGGGGCTTCTCGCAGCATATGCCATTAGTTAAGACTTTTTTCCTGCACCCTTCAGCTCGAAAAACTTTTGCGGCGTAAGTTGCGGGAAGTTGCGAGCCGATAACGGAGTGCAACAGAGCATCTGGGACCAACAGCGTATCTCCTTGACCAATGAGATTTAAGGATTGGGAACTAAACAGAGGAACGACGGAGAAGGAAATGGGATGAATTAGAGTCAAATCATGTACAGAAAGAGAAGTAAAAAGAGGGAACGAGTGATTGGATTGAGAGAGAAAAAACGCAAGAAAAAAATTTAATTTGACCTTTTTAAAATCTCTAACAGCAACTTACTAATTGCAGGAATGAGATTGAACAGTTTAAAGTGTTCCCTTTCTAGGCCAGAGAGGTTGATTGGCATTGCATTAACAATTATCACGCCGTTAAAAGGGTACTTACACTGTTGTTATGAGCCCTAACCTTCTGTGGCGAGTTTAACGGGCAATTAATGGGCAAATCCAGCAAGTTCTTAAAAGTAACGGGAAGGTTCAGGGCGAGATGCCGTTTGTGCGAAACAATCGGCGCAGCGGCGTAAATCGACCAGCAAGTTCTGGAGATTTGCAGCTCACAGCTTATCTCTTCATCCCCTGAACTCGCTGGCCGATTTGTGTATTAATAACGGCGTGCGTCATGAACTCACCATTATTTTTCCAGGAAAATTTGGCCCCTTGCTCTCCCTAAAATTCATGGGCACATAAAAACTTAGCCTGTCACAGCCTTCCCATTGAGATTCCCCCACAACACTCATCGTCGCTGGGTCAAAATCCTGGAACTCCCTACCGAACAGCACTGTGTGAGTACCTTCACCACACGGACTGCAGCGGTTCAAGGCGGCGGCTCACCACCACCTTCTCAAGGGCAATTAGGGATGGGCAATAAATGCCGGCCTTGCCAGCGACACCCACATCCCATAAAAACGAATTTTTAAAAAAAACACTCAAGTGGGTGCAGGAGGGCATTTGCTATAGAATGTAAAAAGAAAACAGCTAATTTCCCTGTATTCCCAGGTTAATCAAAAAGCCAGTTCACTTTTGAATGCCACAGATGAGTCACTGCATATTAGGCAACTGTCTGTTACATAAATTGACTAATAAGGAATTATGGATCGACTTGGTTGCTTCAGCTTATTGAATCCCGTTTCTACTAAATTGGTTCCATGCAAAATACCTCTCGTGTCTAACTTACTGACTCTCATTTTAATACAGTTCCTCCTTGATCTTTTCTCCACTGAAAACAGTTACAAGTTTCTTTAACTTCCCCTCATGGTTCAATCACAAAATATGGAACTATTTTTGTTGCATTTTTTGGGGGGGAAAAAGTACACTAGTGGATAATGACCAAAGGTGGGCATAATTCTCCATTCTTGGTTCTACTTTATACAACACACCATTTCCCTAGAGTTGCATACATTCTAGAAAATCTATTCCTACACGCCAATATTCTGCTCGACTCTGCAACAGCTACAAAATACTGAGGCTCTTTTGAGAAACTATCACAGCCAGATACTTCACTTGATTCATTGCATTAACGATGCATTAGCACTTGACAAATTTCCTGCAAGCATGAAGCTGAAACCACTTCACAACGCTAAATTGGGAGTGTAAATCCAGTGCACAGGCCTGAACTGAGCCCAAGGCAAAGAAAAGCAAGGGGGAAAAATTCGGTCGCGCCCCCTTTGGGGTGCTAACTTCGCCGGGGGAGGAAGTTTGCGCCCCCGCGCCCAAAATTCACTAGTAGCACCCCAAGAGGGAAGCGGGGCGCTACTGGAAGCACTCCCCCTCCCTCTTGGGGTGCTGCCAGTGAATATCGCGGTGCTATGTGCCTCAGTACTGCAGGCCTCCCTCCCCTTGTTAAAGGGGAGGGGCCTAGCGCAGCCCGACCCGGGGCCCAGCTGGGCCACCAGGGAGCGGAGTGCCGGCAAAAGAGCCCGGCACTCAAGAGTGCCAGGCTGACGAAGCGCAGCCGGCACCCCGCGGGGGGCTTCACAGGAGACCGGGGGCAGGTGCTGGTAGGTGGCCAGCAACAAAAATGGCCGCCCGGCACCTCCCCTTTAATTTGCACCGCCCCGGCCGCAAGTACGCTGTTGGACATGGCGTCCGGCAGTAAGTCAGGGGGCGCTACCAAAGTTCGCGGCCGGAGCACGAGCGGGGCGCTGCACACGGCGATGACATCATCACTGGAGGTGCAGCGCCGCAGGGCGCTACTGGTTACCGCCGCCGCTAACCTCCTGCTGAATTTCGCAAGAGGCGCCGCGCCCGGGCGCTAGTTGATTTGCGCCCCGTAACGGGAGGCGCAAAGCAACCGAATTTCCCCCCCCCCCCAAGACTCCCTCTCACGGGGAATCTCACTGCTACATTCCGGCATCAGGCTCGGCCACATTTACATTATAACAGCAGGGGAGGGGAGAAGAAAAACTACTTCACACTGTATTGTAAATGATTTTCATACCCATCACCTTGAATTTCTCACTAAATACCATGAACTGTTCATATGTCCAATTAAGCTTATAGATCACTCGGAATTTAATGCCTTCCCTCAGAGCGTCTTTTTCTGCACAATTTGCCATCAATTGCAAATTCAGATGGACATTCTACACACAACACCCACAAGAAGATAATTTACCTAATACTGATACCTAAGCTAAGCCATTGACCACGGCTACCCAGTTAGAAGTAGAAACATTGGACTTGCCCCTCCCTATCTCCAGAACCTCTGTATTTTCTGATCTTCTGGTACTACTCTACAGCCCATGAATAGAGTATCTCCATATTATAAAAAGGATATAGAGGCACTGGAGACGGTGCAATAAAGATTTACTAGAATGATACCAGAGCTGAGAGGTTATAACTATCAGGAACAGGCTGGGGTTCTTTTCTCTAGAAAAGAGAAGACTGAGGGGTGACCTAATAGAAGTCTTTAAGATTATGAAAGAGTTTGATAGGGTAGATGTAAGCAGATGTTTCCACTTGAGGGAGGAGTCCAAAACTAGGGGTCATAAATATAAGATAGTCACTAATAAATCCAATAGAGAATTCAGGAGAAACTTCTTTACCCAGAGAGTGGTGAGAATGTGAAACTCACTACCACAGGGAGTGGTTGAGGTGAATAGTATAGATACATTTAAGGGGAAGCTAGATAAGCACATGTGGGAGAAAGGAATAGAAGGGTATGCTAATAAGGTTAGATGAAGAGGGGTGGGAGGAGGCTCGTGTGGAGTATAAACACCGACATAGACCAGTTGGGCCGAAAGGCCTGTTTCTGTGTTGTAAATTCTACGTAAAACAGAACATCTTGATGGAGCTAGAAATATATACTGCAGTCACCATTACAGATGCAAACTGTAGCCCTAATTCCACTTCACAATACAGGAACGTTTCATAGGTAAAGTACTATTGTACCATGTCCTCTGTTACAACAGAGAATTGATTATGTCATGAGGCAATGTGCAGTGCCTTTTGCACCAGGGAATTGGTGCAGTTACACATCTATAGTCATTAGTAAGAAATTTAAGTGGGTGTGGTTATACTTATGAAATGTAAAACATGTTCCAAGAATGCAAAAGTCTCAACAAGGATTAGTGCCAAGTTAGTAACTCAGTTATCACAGATTTACAACCCTTACTCAATTAAAATGTTTAAAAAGCCATCCGAAACCCATTGTTCAGATTATGACAGCTATCATGAAATATGAACTAACCCGTCAGAGTAAATCAAACACAAGATAAGAATTAAGCCTAGAAATTATTTTTAGCGACATCAATGGACTCCACATATCTCAATCATGTGACTATCCTCTATTTTAACGCCGGTGTCAAGGCACAAATAGGTCAATGCTCATATTGAAATAGCACACAAAGGAATGCCGCACAAATGTGCCAAGTGCTCATCCACAATAGTAGTGTCTAGGTTTCTATTTTATCTTAAAATAACTGTGAATCAGTAGTTTAATGTTGGGTATCTTCCTACAACAACAAGGACAACTTGTATTTATATAGCGCCTTTAACGTAGTAAAATATCCCAAGGAGCTTCACAGAAGCGTCATAAAACAAAATTTGACACCGAGCCCCATAAGGATAAATTAGGGCAGATGACCAAAAGCTTGATCAAAGAGGTAGGTTTTAAGGAGCATCTTAAAGGAGGAAAGAGAGGTAGAGAGGCAGAGAGGTTTAGGGAGGGAATTTCAGAGCTTAGGGCCTTGGCAACAGAAGGCATGGCCACCTATGGTGGAGCGATTGAAATCAGGGATGCTCAAGAGGCCAGAATTAGAGGAGCGCAGATATCTTGAAGGGTTGTGGGGCTGGAGGAGATCAGAGAGATAGGGAGGGGCGAGGCCATGGATGGATCTGAAAACAAGAATGAGAATTTTTTAAATCGAGGCGTTGCTTAACCGGGGCGATGGGTGAACGGGACTTGGTGCGAGTTAGGACACGGGCAGCCAAGTTTTGGATGACCTCAAGTTTACGGATAGTAGTACGTGGGAGGCCAGCCAGGAGTGCGTTGGAATAGTCAAGTCTAGAGGTAACAAAAATGAGAAGTCGCACAACACCAGGTTATAGTCCAACAGTTTTATTTGAAATCACAAGCTTTCGGAGCTTACACCCCTTCCTCAGGTGAAGAGGTAACAAAGGCATGGATGAGGGTTTCAGCAGCAGATGAGCTGAGGCAGGGGTGGAGTTCCGGAGGTGGAAATAGGCGGTCTTAGTGATGGCGCACAGGTGGTTGGAAGCTCATTTCAGGGTCAAAAATGACACCCAGGTTGCGAAGTCTGGTTCAGTCTCAGACAGATGCCAGGGAGAGCGATGGAGTCAGTGGCTAGGGAATGGAGTTTGTGGCGGGGACCGAAGACAATGGCTTCGGTCTTCCCAATATTTAGTTGGAGGAAATTTCTGCTCATCCAGTACTGGATAGTCTGACATTTGAGAGACTGTGGAGGGGTCGACAGAAGTAGTGGTGAGGTAAAACTGGGTGTCATCAGCGTACAATTGGAAACTGACGCTGTGTTTTCGGATGATGTCGCCGTGGGGCAGCATGTGGATGAGAAATAGGAGGGGGCCAAGGGTAGATCCTGGGGGACACCAGAGGTAACGGTGCAGGAGTGGGAAGAGAAGGCATTCCAGTTCTTCTTAATGCTATCGTGAGTGCTGGAAATTTACAGAATAGTTTTTGTGGCCATGTTAGAAAACAAAACATATTACATATTTAGAATGCTATAAAGAACGTTCAATACTCAAAGGGCTCACTACTACACAAAGTGTCAATCCCCCATTCAGACAGAACTACAACAACAAACTGAGGAAGTCTGTGGTCCCTTTGATGTACACGTAATTAATGGGTTCAACCACTAAAATCCAAAAATAATCCACCCTCATCACTTCTCATCAGATCATAACCATGTGTAATGTGGTCTGGAAATAAGAAATAGTGGTACCTATGTATTTGAAACAGAGCACACGTTTATGCTATTTAAGATCTTGAGGTTGAAAAGGTCTTGCAGCGTTACCTCCTCTTTCCAAGAAGCTCTGAATAAGATTAACGTAGCGGGACTGTGCGCCCCTCCCAGTAATGTTTCAACACTATCATCAATTTAATTAGTGCAGAGGTGGTACGTTTCTGGATCTTTTGACCATTTTCCCCCCACACAGAAAGGATTTGGAAAGAGAGTTAATTTAATGTTTGATTTTAAAGCATAGTGTATTCATGCAAATGAAGAAGAAAAAGAGAGTCCAAGATAATAGGTAGTTCAGATACAAATGTGCAAGCTTTGATGTGGTTTCCTCATGGACTGTGAATATTAAGCAATTCATTAGCTTGTCTCAGTAATAAGAAACACCTCACACCACTGTACTGGGGAGCTGCTGGTGCTGGGAGCTCAGTAGGAAGTCTGGCAGACCTTCTCTTTCTGACTGTGAACAGAGAGAGACAGTGAGATAAGGTTTATCGAACAAAAATCTGCAAGGCAGACAGGCCCAGGAAAGACTGCACGAAGGTTAGAATGCAGGGGAGTTATTTTGTTTTAAGTCAAGAAAGATGAGTCACCAATGTGGGGAAGCATGGCGCGTTCATTATTTTGTTATTGCTGCACAAAGTTAAGATGCGCTGATTGAATTACCTCAGTCTGATCATAACTCCTGTTCTATGAAATAAAGCAGTGCATCAATTTGTATCATGCCTTGTCTCACCAAGTGTTTGATCAGTTCACCTTCAGAAAGAGGTGCAGGTGCAAAAGACACAAATATCCGGTTGAAGTCACAAGGGGGTATATTATTGTTACACCCACAGATTACACTATTGTACAAGTAGATACAAGGCCAGCTCCCACAGACATGAATTTGTAACAACAGACGACTGATTTACATGCAGGATATAGTACAGACCATGGCAAGGGTCTGATTGTTACGGACCGCTCCCCCTGGCCGGCTTCCCATCTTCCACCCTACATAAACTTGAGCTCATCCAAAACTCTGCTGCCTGTGTCCTAACGCGCTCCAAATCCTGTTCACCCATCACCCGGCTGGCTGACCGACATTGGCTCCCAGTCCACCAACGCTTCGATTTTAAAATTCTCATCCTTGTTTTCAAATCCCTCCATGGCCTCACCCCTCCCTATTACTGTAAACCGCCTCCAGCCCTACAAACCTTCGAGATCCCTGCGCTCCTTCAAATCTGGCATCTTGCGCATCCCTGATTTAAACGCTCCACCATTGGCGGCCGAGCCTTCAGCTGCCTAGGCCCTAAGCCCTGGAATTCCCTCCCTTAAACCTCCCCACCTCTGTCTCCTCCTTTAAGACGCTCCTTAAAACCTACCTCTTTGACCAAGCTTTTGGTCACCTGTCCTAATATCTCCTTATGTGGCTCAGTGTCAAAAAATTTTAAGAGCACTCCTGTGAAGCGCCTTGGGACGTTAAAGGTGCTATATAAATACAAGTTGTTGTTTTTTTGTATAATACTTACCTGATGGTCTGGCAGTCACCACTCTACAGATTTTTTTGTTTGAAGTTGTGTGGAGCCTCTGTTAGGTGAACTTCATCCAATGCCCACGAAAGGAACACAGTAGACGTTTCTTTCCACCTGGGCCTGAAAAGATTAAAATGGTAACTAGCTTAAAGCAACACAATATACATAAGCCACCAATCCAACAGGGTAAGGCAGCCTGATACAAAGTTGTCACAAACTGTATATTTAAGTAACCTCACTCCAACACAGTTAATGGGTTAGAACTCCTAGTACTCAACAACAACAACTTGTATTTATATAGCGCCTTTTAACGTAGTAAAACATCCCAAGGCGCTTCACACGAGTATTATAAGACAGGAAATGACACCGAGCCACATAAGGAGAAATTAGGGCAGGTGACAAAGAGCTAGGTTTTAAGGAGCGTCTTAAAGGAGGAAAGAGAGGTAGAGAGGTTTAGGGAGGGAATTCCAGAGCTTAGGGCCTAGGCAACAGAAGGCACAGCCACCAATGGTGGAACGATTATAATCAGGGATGCTCAAGAGGCCAGAATTGGAGGAGCGCAGACATCTCGGTGGGTTGTGGGGCTGAAGGAGATTACAGAGATAGGGAGGGGTGAGGCCATGGATGGATTTGAAAACAAGGTTGAGAATTTGGAAATCGAGGCGTTGCTTAACCGGGAGCCAATGTAGGTCTGTGAGCACAGAGGTGATGGGTGAACGGGACTTGGTGTGAGTTAGGACACGGGCAGCCGAGTTTTGGATGACCTCAAGTTTACGTAGCGTAGAACGTGGGAGCCCAGCCAGGAGTGCGTTGGAATAGTCAAGTCTAGAGGTAACAAAGGCATGGATGAGGGTTTCAGCAGCAGATGAGCTGAGGCAAGGGCGGAGACGGGCCAAATGGCCTCCTTCTGTGCTGTAACCATTCTATGATTCTATGGTACACCATGCCAGCTGATGTGGCAGGATGCCACCTGACAATGAAGACTTTTTAAAAACTCAGGCTATACGAATGCACCAAGCATTTGTACAATAATATTTTCACAGGGTAGTTTTCAAGGACTCTGTGAAATTAAATTTTAACTTGTTATGGTGCTGTGAACTAATACCCATCACCGGCAAGTGGTAAGATGTGGATTGCATGCCTCTAATACCCGAAGTGGTGAATTCCCAGGCTCCACTGTGCGATCAGCAGAAGGTATCAATAACACACACTGTTCGCATTCTTCACCCTATGCTCGCTGACCTACATCGACTCCTGGTCCGGTAACGCCTTGATTTTAAAATTCTCATTCTTGTGTTCAAATCCCTCCATGGCCTCGCCCCCCACCCCATCACTAACCTACTCCAGCCCCATAACCCTCAGATTTCTCTGCCTCCTCCAATTCTGGCCTCTTGCACAGCCCCAATTTTCAATCACTCCACCATTGGCAGCCGTGCCTTCAGCTGCCGAGGCCCTAAGCTCTGGAATTCCCTCCCTAAAACCTCTCCGCCTCTCTCTCCTCCTTGAAGACGCTCCTTAAAACCTACCTTTTTGATCAAGTTTTTGGTCACCTGTCCTAATATCTCATGTGGCTCGGCGTCAAATTTTGTTTGATAATCGATCCTGTGAAGCATCTTGGGGACATTTTACTACATTAAAGGCGCTATATAAATGCAAGTTTTTGTTGGTGTACACTTGTCAGTGTTTGCTGGCAAAAACCAGCACAGGGTTTAACCCTCCTATTCGACTCTGAGGTCACACCCAGAACGCTGCAGACCAGAGCTTCAGCCCAATCACGGCCATGTAATCAAGTGGCTCTGACTCGCGGGGCACCCACCGTACAAGTACAATACACTTAACTACGCTGCAAGTAAAGGAGAGTTGTATGAATCCAGAAATGGGAAGATAGGATTTTAATGCTGGGTTGTTCTTGGAATGATAATAATAGTAACAGTATTAAAACAAACTTGAAAGAGATGGACTCAGTAATTGTATCAATTAAATATGCGATTAAAACCAAGATTATCAGAAAAAAAAATTAATTAAGAGGGTTTTTTTTCCAAGATTTATTTTGCTTGACAGCGCAATTAAAAATAAATAAAGTAAGATTCCTGCTCCCAATTACTATCCGGTGATCCTGCAAATAGTGCATCGATCAACACTATTAGTTGATTCGCCTACTGACAATCATTCTCTAAGATATAATCCTATCCAACAGCCAGATGTAGATGAGCCTGAATTCCTTGCAGCTCAATAATGGCAAAACCAAAGTCATCCTCTTCAGCTTCCACCTGACATTCCACGCTCCAGCTCCTAGTGTCAGCTGTGGCTCAGTGGGTAGCACTCTTGCATCTGAGTCAGAAGGTTATGGGTTTAAGTCCCACTCCAGAGACAAAAAATCTAGGAAGACACTGAGGGAATGCTGCACTGTCAGAGATGCTGTCTTTCAGATGAGATGTTGAACTGCTCTCTCAAGTGGGCACTATTTCGAAGAGCAGGGGAGTTATCCCCGGTGTCCTGGCCAATATTTATCCCTCAATCAAAAACATTATCTGGTCATTATCACATTGCTCTTTGTGCGCAAATTGGCTGCAACATTACAACAGATATTTCAGAATATCATGCCAGAATATAGCTGTTTCCAATGGAGGAGATAGTTAAAAGGAAATTTTAATCGAAGTGAGACAAACAGCTCTACACAATGAAAAGTACTTCATTGGCTGTAAAGCACTTTGGGATGCCCTGAGGTCATGAAAGGTGCTATAGAAATGCAAGTCTTTCTTTTTTTGACTTATCCACTTTTCTGAATGTCTGTACAAGCTCAGCCGGATGGTACACAACCTTGAAATCCTATCCCAAACAAAATCCCACTCAGCTGTTGTCCGGATCCTGCTCGACCTGTATTGGCTCCCTGTAACACAGTTTAGCACATTCTTTTACTATCCACCTCGTCAAATCTCTCCAAATTGCCCTTCCTATCTCTGTAATCTCCTCCCGCCCCACCTCCCTGCTTGCAGCCTCCACTCCAATCAACTGCTCATTGTCAACTCTTTCATTGGGCAAACCCTTCAGCCATCATCATATCCACCCACAAACTCCCTCCCTAAATTCCTTTGTTTTGCTACAACTCTCCCCAGCTCAAACGCCTCCTTTAAACCGACTTGTTCAACTTTGTTGTTCATCACTCTCCTACTGCTGCTGCCTGAAGTCCAGGAGTGAAATGCCTTGGAACAAACACACTGCTACATTAAGGGCACTGTATAAATGTTGCTGTATACTACAATCCAGCTCATCACAGCATAGGTGATGCATTACTAGTTAACACATCAAATTGTAAGTTAAACTTGCTGATCTCATCTCAATACCAGCAACAGAAATACATCTTGTATTTTAATGCTTATTTAAATCATTGTAAACAATGTTTGATTTCACTACCAAGAGTGGGGCGATACAGAAATGCTGATGCCCCAATGGTTCTTCTGCTCTCTGTCTTTCTAACCCGCATTTCCAAGTGTGTCTGCCATCTCACTGTTATCCTTTCACAGTGGCATAGTATCGTGTAGAATCATAGAATGGTTGCAGCACAGAAGGAGGCCATTCGGCCCGTCCAGCCCGTGCCGGTTCTCTGCAAGAGCACTTCAGCTAGTCCCACTCCCCCGCCCTTTCCCCGTAGCCCTGGGCCAATGTTTATTCTTCAATCAACATCACTGAAACAGATTATCTGGACATTATCACATTGCTGTTTGTGGGAGCTTGCTGTGCACAAATTGTCTGCCGCGTTTCCTACATTACAACAGTGACTACACTTCAAAAATACTTCATTGGCTGTAAAGCGCTTTGGAACGTCCTGAGGTCATGAAAGGCGCTATATAAATGCAAGTCTTTATCATACAATGCTAATAATTCTTTTTCCATCACTACAAAAAACATTCACCAAAGAAGGCAATTTTCAACTGAAATACTTCCATTGAACCTTAGTTAATTATTTCTCTTCACTTGGGGGATAAAAACCTAATCACATTTTTTGTACTGCAGTAAGTTAGTCACCTTCAGAACTTCCAGTACTGAAGTACCTGTTCTCTTGATTTAAAAGGCTCCTGCCCTGTTTGATTAATAATTAAGCTTTGCATTTAGTAGTCATGTAAACAATCAACCTTCCACACCAAAAACTCCCAATTACTTTTGAACTTTGACCTGCAAGCTGTTAGAGTAGAACTTTTCTTCTGTCAATAAACACATATTAAAGTTAATACCATAGGTCGAAACAGCCATAACATATACCTTTTGCAACTCATTACTTCTGCCCCCTGCCCAAAGCCTTTATGCCATTTAATCTCTCTCTCTCTCTCTCTCTCACTAAGTCTCCCTCCATCATGTACAAAACTGACACAAAAATAAATCAAGCAATTTGGTCCCAGACATACGTCAATGCCTTTCTTTATCTGGCTTTAGGCAGGACCACAAAAGTGAGTCACCTGGATGACTTGCCCGTCAATGTGCCATTGTGCACTCATTCTCCCACCCCTGCCTACCCCGTTCCCCACGGGAAAGTGCTCAATCTCCATTCCGTTTTTTTCCTTCAGCAGATGTGGCAGTAATAGCGCAGATAGAAATTAACAGGTTTGATCTAATAGCCATAACGGAGATGTGGTTGCAAAGTGGCCAAGGTTGGGAACTAAATATTCCAGGATACTTAACTTTTAGAAGAGATAGGCAAAATAGAAAAGGAGTAGGGGTAGCCCTAATAATAAAGGATGGAATAAAGACAGTAGAGAGAAAAGATCTTAGCTCGGAAAATCAAGTAGAATCAGTTTGGGTGGAGCTAAGAAACAGCAAGAGGCAGAAAACATTGGTGGGAGTTGTTTACAGGCTCCCAAACAGTAGTTGTAATGGAGGGCAGAGTATAAATCAGGAAATTAGAGGCGCATGTAACAAGGGTAATACAGTAATCATGGGGGACTTTAATCTACATATAGACTGGGCAAACCAAATTTGCAGTAATAGTGTAGAGGACGAATTCATGGAATGTATGCAAGACAGTTTTCTAGATCAGTATGTTAAGGAACCAACTAGGGAACAGGCTATTTTAGATCTAGTATTGTGCAACGAGAAAGGGTTAATTAATAACCTTGTAGTAAAGGGGCCTTTGGAGAAGAGTGACCATAATATGATAGAATTTTATATTGAGTTTGAAAGTGACTTAGTTAAATCCAAAACGAGGGTCTTCAATCTAAACAAAGCAAACTACGTAGGTATGAGGGGCGAGTTGGCTAAATTAGATTGGGAAACTACATTAAAAGGTATGATGGTAGACAAGCAATGGCTAGCATTTAAAGAATTAATACAGAGGCCCAAAATTTGCAATCAGAGGCTTCCCGCGGGCAGATGACTCCAACCTGTAAAATATCTACGCATTTACCTGGTGGCCCGGGAGATATGGAGGCTTGCGATTCTGGGCCTCTCCAGGTAGAGGCCCGCATATCCCAGGGGCGCAGGCGGTTCGCAAGCGCCCCAGGGATCACGTGGGCCGGCCCAACCAATAAAAGGAGGGAATCCCCATTCATACTTATGGGAGTTCCATACGTACGAAACTCCCATAAGTATGAATGGGGATCACTTAAAAAATACACAAACACATGAAATTTTTTTTTTAATTACATATTTAAAATTAATTAAAATGCCATTTAATTAAATATTTTAAACAAAAATGTAATCTTTTGGAGAAAAAAATTTATATGTTTTAATGGGGCTAAAAATAAACTTGCCTTATTGGACAGGGTTTTTAATGTATAAATGAGTGATAAAATTTTATTTTTTTATTTTTTAAAACACTTATGCTGGTAAAAGCAGGCCTTTTACCAGGCGTAAGAATTTCACGGGCATTCAGCGGGCGGAAGTTGGGCAAATGGCGCAACTCTCCACCCGCAGAGGCCCATCTCCTGGGGATGTGGAGGATCTGTCAAGAGAATTCTTGACAGATCGCAAGTTCCGGGTTTTAGCGCATGTGCTTCGCATGCCTAAACCCAGAACTTGTGCAGCCCCTACAGGTGCGTACATATCTCGTACGCACCCATAAGGGTCGCAAAATACGGCCCATTACTTACAGTAAATATGCATTCCTTTAAGGCACAGGAAAAGTGGTCCAACCGTGGCCAACAAGAGAAGTTAAAGATAGTATTAGATCAAAGGAAGAGGCTTATAATGTTGCCAAAAAGAGTAGTAAGCCTGAGGATTGGAGGATTTTAGAATTCAGCAAAGGAGGACCAAGAAATTGATAAAGAAAGGGGAAATAGAATATGAGAGTAAACTAGCGAGAGACATAAAAACAGACTGTAAAAGCATGTAAGGTATGTAAAAAGGAAAAGATTAGCGAAAGTAAATGTGGGTCCCTTACAGGCTGAAACAGGAGAAATTATAATGGGGAATAAGGAAATGGAAGAGAAATTAAACAAATACTTCGTGTCTGTCTTCATGGAAGAAGATGCAAAAAACTTCCCGGAATAGTAGACAACCAAGAATGAGGAACTGAAAGAAATTAGTATTAGTAATAAAATAGTACTGGAGAAATTAATGGGACTGAAAGCCAATAAATCCCCTGGACCTGATGGCCTACATCCTACGGGTTTGAAAGAGGTGGCTATAGAGACAGTGGATGTATTGGTTGTCATCCACCAAAATTCCATAGATTCTAGAACAGTTCCCGCGGATTGGAAGGTAGCAAATGTAACCCCATTATTTAAGAAAGGAGGGAGAGAAAACGGGGAACTACAGACCAGTTAGCCTGACATCAGTAGTAGGGAAAATGCTAGAATCTATTATTAAGGGCGTGGTAACAGGGCACTTAGAAAATAATAATAGGATTGGGCAGAGTCAACACGGATTTATGAAAGGGAAATCGTGTTTGACAAATCTGTTAAGAGTTTTTTGAGGTTGTAGCTAGCAGAATAGATAACGGGGAACCAGTGGATGTGGTTTATTTGGATTTTCAGAAGGCATTCGATAAGGTGCCACACAAGAGGTTATTAAACAATATTAGGGCTCATGGGATTGGGGGGAATATACTAGCATGGATTGAGGGTTGGTTAATGGACAGAAAACAGAAGGTAGGAATAAACGGATCATTTTCGGGTTGGCAGGCTATAACTAGTGGGGTACCACAAGGATCAGTGCTTGGGCCTCAGCAATTCACAATCGATATCAATGATTTGGATGAGGGGACCAAATGTAATATATCCAAGTTTGCCGATGATACAAAGGGAATGTAAGTTGTGAGGAGAAAGAAAGAAAGCGCCTTTCACAACCACCGAACGTCTCAAAGCGCTTTACAGCCAGTGAAGTACTTTTGAAGTGGTGTGTCACTGTTGTAATGTGGGAAATGCACAGCAAGCTCCCACAAACAGCAATGTGATAATGACCAGATAATCTGTTTTTGTTATGTTGATTGAGGGATAAATATTGGTCGGGACACCAGGGATAACTCCCCGACTCTTCTTCGAAATAGTGCCAAGGGATCTTTTACATCCACCTGAGAGAGGTTTAACGTCTCATCCGAAAGACGGCACTTCCGACAATGCAGCACTCCCTCAAGACTGCACTGGAGTATCAGCCTAGCTTTATGTGCTCAAGTCCCTGGAGTGGGACCCACTGACTCGGAGGTGAGTGTACTACCTACTGAGCCACAGCTGACACTGCATCTGAGTGGGCAAGAACATGGCAAATGGAATATAATGCGGAGAAATGTGAAGTTATCCACTTTGGTAGGAAAAATAGAAAAGCAGAGTATTTTTTAAATGGTGAGAGATTGGGAAATGTTGGTGTTCAGAGGGACCTGGGTGTCCTTGTACACGAATCAGTGAAAGTTAACATGCAGGTACAGCAAGCAATTAGGAAAGCAAATGGTATGTTGGCCTTTATTACAAAAGATGTTTTACTGCAATTATATAGGGCCTTGGTGAGACCACACCTGGAGTATTGTGTACAGTTCTGGTCTCCTTACCTAAGGAAGGATATACTTGCCATAGAGGGAGCGCAACGAAGGTTCACCAGACTGGTTCCTGGGATGGGGGGATTGTCCTATGAGGACAGATTGAGTAGACTAGGCCTATATTCTCCAGAGTTTAGAAGAATGAGACGTGATCTCATTGAAACATACAAAATTCTTACAGGGCTCGACAGGGTAGATGCAGGGAGGATGTTTCCCCTGGCTGGGGAGTCTAGAACCAGAGGTCATAGTCTTAGAATAAGGGGTCGGCCATTTAGGACTGAGATGAGGAGAAATTTCTTCACTCACTCAGAGGGTGGTGAATCTTTGGAATTCTCTACCCCAGAGGGCTGTGGAGGCTCAGTCGTTAATATATTCAAGACAGAGATCAATAGATTTTTGAATATTAAGGGAATCAAGGGACATGGGGATAATGCAGGAAAGTGGAGATGAGGAAGAAGATCAGCCATGATCTTATTGAATGGAGGAGCAGGCTCGAGGGGCCAAATGGCCTACTCCTGCTCCTATTTCTTATGTTCTTATGAATAGGGCACTTTTCAGCACAAACTGGCAGTACCCACTCTCTGAACCAATCCTAGCATATGAGAGGGTTGATTTACCTGAGCTCTCTCCCCCAGAAAAGCTGTTGAGGCTGGGGGTCAATTGAAAATGTCAAAACTGAGATTGATAGATTTTTGTTAGGCAAGGGTATTAAGGGTTATGTAACCAAGGTGGGTAGATGGAGTTAAAATACAGATCAGCCGTGATCTAAATGAATGGCGGAACAGGCTCAAGGGGCTGAATGGCCTACTCCTGTTCCTATGTAACTGTTCATATACTTGGGCTGAAATTGGTTATGAAAGAAAACTTTTTTGGTATAGTTTCTCCGAGCCCCCCCCTTCTTTTGCCACCAATTCTTTCCACTCTCATTCTCCTCTCCTGACGGCATTAATTAATTGCTCGGGTACTGATCACCCTTAAGTGCCTCATCGAAGTGGCTGGTCTTTGTGTGTAAGCCCAGACAGCAAGTGTTGGCAGACAACTCAAATGTGCTGGCATCACAGACAATCCCAATCCTGATGTTATCTTCAGCCAATGGTTCCATACACTTGCTCATCGTGGGAGTCACTAGATAGCTATCAGCAAGAACTGGAGCAAAATTATTCATTACTAACTCAGGGATTCTGAAGCCAATTGGAGTCCCTCCATCGCTGCTCCAGCTGATCTTAATTAATTCACCACAGAGAAAATAATCTAACTCAAGACTTTACTGGTCTGTATGGGCCAATTATTCATTACTTTAAAGAAGGAAAGACCTGCATTTCTACAGCGCCTTTCATGACCTCAGGACGTCCCAAAGCATTTACAACTAATGAAGTACTTTTGAAGTGTAGTCACTGTTGTAATGTAGGGAAACATGTCAGCTAATTTGCGCACAGCAAGCTCCCACAAACAGCAATGTGATAATGTCCAGATTATCTGTTTTTAGGCATTGATTGAGGGATAAATATTGGCCAGGACACCGAGGCGAACTCCCCCGCTCTTCTTCGAAATAGTGCCATGGGATCTTTTACCTCCAGCTAAGGGTCATAACCAATTGAGTCATCGAGAAAGACCTTTTATTATTCGAATTCGATAGCATGCATCTTGCTACACTTACGACCCTTTTTCCATTTAATAACTTTTGGTCATAATAAACATAAGAAACAGGAGTAGGATTAAGCCATACGGCCCCCCGAGCCTGCTCTGCCATTCAATAAGATCATTTTTTTTATATTCGTTCATGGGATGTGGGCGTTGCTGGCATTGTCAGCATTTATTGCCCATCCCTAATTGCCCCCGAGAAGGTGGTGGTGAGCCGCCTTCTTGAACCACTGCAGTCCGTGTGGTGAAGGTACTCCCACACTGCTGTTAGGTAGGGAGTTCCAGGATTTTGACCCAGCGCTGATGAAGGAACGGCGATATACTTCCAAGTCAGGATGGTGTGTGACTTGGAGGGTCTTGGAGACTTGCTGATCATCTACCTCAACTCTATTTTCGCACCCTATCCCCATATCCCTGGATTCCCTTGGGTTCATGGGTAAATCAGTAGTATAACAACAACAACTTGCATTAATATAGTACCTTTAACGTAGCAAAAAGTCCCAAGGCGATATCAATAAAAACATTTCTGACATCAAGCCACAGAAGAGAAGATATTAGGACAGATGAGGTAGGTTTTAAGGAGCGTCTTAAAAAGGAGGAAAGAGAGATAGAGAGGCGGAGAGGTTTAGGGAGGGAATTCCAGAACTTAGGGCCTAGGCAGCTGATAGCACAGGGACCAAAGACAATGGCTTCAGTCTTCTCAATATGTATAAAGTATATCTAACATATTATTTTCCCCATAGATGGCATGACTCTGGAGTTACAGTAAAGTGGAAGCAAACAGGGCAGCTAAAACTTGGGGGGGGGGGGGGGGGTTTAAATCAAGCACGAGTATGAGCTGAATGGGATGTCCATTCAATCCAAACCATTGTCAGTGACCAACTGCTGAGATACTGTAATGCGATGCACAGTGCAGCAACCGTCTCATGATCTTTACATTGTACTCAAGAAGTGCTCCAGAAATCATTAACCCGGGTAGCACAGCTGATCAAAAAGAAGGGTTCCATCGTCTCAGCAACATTGACCTGGAGAGCGGTTATCGCAATGGAATATTCGTTGCCCGTCAAGACAATTCATTAGCAATGTCCCTTTAAGACACAAAGGAATGAGAGGGGAAAGAAGTACCAACTGCTGCTGGTATGACCTAGTCCCAGGTGTCTTGATGTTGGGCTGAGACACTGGATATTCTAAAAAGGGACACTAGAGACCTTCCAAAGAGGGAGTCCTTTGATCCAGACCTCCCTGAAGCCAGTTTGGAGGGCAGAGGGGGCGGGAAAGAGAAAAATTTGTGGTCTGTGTACTATCAACAGTGCAAACTCTTGGGAATGCGGCTTAAGAATTACAAACACTCTTAAAACATTTGGTCACTAAACCCAATAGCAGGATCACTTTTCTCTGATGGATACAAGGAAAACTAAATAAAACCATTGTGTTATAACAATGAACAAAAAGAAAATCAGTGTAAAACTCTGCTTTTCCTATAGCCAGACATGCACACCTGGTCTACAATATGTGAAACCCGGAAATAATTCTTGCTCTGTTCTGGAATACTAAAGAAAAAAAAAGTTGTAAAAAAATCTGCTGAATCGAACCTCCTTTTGGAACACTAAATGACCCAAACTGAACCAATGTTCCTGAACTCAAATTGACCAAGAGCCCTGCCATTGTTGGTCTTACTTGGAATTGGGGAGTTCATGAACTATGAAACAAACACATGACCTTCCCTCCCAAATCAAACATCCTTCAGTATATTGTGTCAGCTGTGGCTCAGTGGGTAGCACCTCTCGCCTCTGAGTCTGAAGGTTGGGAGTTCATGTCCCACTCCAGAGACTTAAGCACAAAAATCTAGGCTGACACTCCCAGTGCAGTACCGAGGGAGTTCTGCACCGTCAGAGGTGCCATCATTTGAATGAGACGTTAAACCGAGGCTCTGGGTCTGCCCTCTCAGGAAGATATAAAAGATCCCATGGCACTATTTCAAAGAAGAGCAGGGGAATTCTCCCTGGGGTCCTAGCCAATATTTATCCCTCACTAAAACAGATTATCTGGTCATTATCACATTGCTGCTTGTGGGAGCTTGCTGGCTGCCGTGTTTCCTACATTACACTTCAAAAGTACTTCATTGGCTCTAAAGCGCTTTGGGAAGTCCTGAGGTTGTGAAAGGCGCTATATAAATGCAAGTCTTTCTTTCATTATGTGGCCATCTTCTGCACCCATTCCCTCCAAATTATACCAAGTTACCATGGCTGCTGTACAGTTCAACTAGAGTTAAAAAAGTGTGTACAAATGTCTTGTAGGCTGGCATTCAGATTTCTCCAGAGCAGAATTTTCGTAGTGTAGTGGTTATCACGTTTGCCTAACACGCGGAACGGTCCCCGGTTCGAAACCAGGCGGAAACATTTTGAAAAACCTTGCACATTAAAATTAAATAAATATGAACAATGGAAGAATTCATATTGTAATTAAATATTAAAGTTAAATATCTCATAGAACCCATATAGTTTCTCTGTACAATTCTGCCCAGGCTCAAACTAGAGTGATTTGATGGAGGTGTACAAGATTATGACGGGTTTGGATAGGCTAGACGAGGAAAGGCTGTTCCCACTAGTTGATGGTACAAGGACTAGGGGACACAGATTTAAGGTTTTGGGCAAGAAATACAGGGGGGATGTGAGGAAAAACTTTTGTACGCAGCGAGTGGTGATGACCTGGAATTCGCTGTCGACGGAACTGGTGGAAGCGGAGACACTCGGGCAGAAATTGGGTATCGCCCCGTTTGGGGCGCAATTATCGGCCGGGCGCAAAGTTTAGCGCCTGGTGCTAATTATCGCCTCCGACTGCAAACTTGGCTTTTTTTGCCCCTGGAGGTGATTGGAGCGCTAAATCAGGCGCTGCACACCTCTCTTAAGGCGCTAACGCCGAGGAGCGAGGCGCTACCTCAGAGCGCTGGCGAAGCTCATGTGATGTCAGTCAGCAATGGAACACAGACACACTGGTGCCAGCCAGTTCTTAAAGGGGAGGGTCGATCTTGCTCTCCATCCACACCCTGTTCATTGCAGCCTTGAATCTCGGCCTGGAGAGACCTGTACATCAATTCTGCTGGAAAGAACGATGGAGAGCCCCAGGGAAAGAGCTCAGAGTGCAGCTCCCATAGTCTCTTCTAAATCGATGCAAGGAAGATCAAATCAAAATGAACCTGCAAAGTGCTGCTCAGTACCCAAAACTCCTCAACACAGTGTTGAATATCTCCAGAAGTCTCTCTCTCTCACTCAGAATGCGTGGTGCAAAAATGTCACCGACAAAAAGAAGGCAGGAAGCGGTCGCCTTTAAATAGCGCTCCCCCAGTCCCTTCCCGACTGCAAAACGCTCCCCTCAACCTGTCATTGCTAGCGGCAGGCGGTAAGGCAGGGGGCGCCACTCAATATCCGGTCTGGGGCGTTGCACGCTCGACTGATGTCACGATCTGCGGGCGCAGGAGATCATGGCGGTAGTGCTTAGCGCCGCCGCAAAATGTCTGGTCAATTTCGCGAGCGGCGCAAACATCGCTGCGCCCGGGCGCTAGTTGGTTTGCGCCCCATTAGCGCCCTCTTAAGGCGCTAATGGGAGGCGCAAACCAACCGAATTTTTCCCCCTCAATGTTTTCATGGGGAGACTGGATAGGCACTTGAGGGAAATAAACTTGCAGGGCTACGGGGATAGAGCGGGGGAATGGGACTGACTGAATTGCTCTACAGAGAGCCGGCATGGACTCAATGGACCAAATGGCCTCCTTCTGTGCCGTTATGACTCTATTCCTTTGTAGTGAACTAACAAAGAAAGCAAATTCATTGTATGGGTTCCAAATCTGCCATTGGAGAGAGAAACCTGATGGCTGCATTTTAACTCTTTCAGCTCCAAAAAAGTGCCATAAAGCACAAGATGTTTTTTAAGCAGGGCCACTGATTGCCAATCTCAAAGGGCGCAGGAATACTGGTGTGGGAAATATCACCCTAATGCACTGAGCTTCAAGCTGAAGCACATGGTTCAGGCAGAGTACAAGCAGCTTTGCTCCACATCCTGCCTTCGCTCTGCTGGACCAAAGAGTGCTTGACACTGAGGGCCCAAAATAGAACGTATCCCATTCTTCAGCACGAATGTCCCAAAAACAAATTCAACTTTAATGAAAAGACGTACTTAAAAAAAAAACTTGTGAAGCAAAGAATTACCATAATTACAAGTTACAAAACTCCTGGCAGAGAAACACACTCTCCCATCACCTGAGAGTGCAGCTCACGACAAAACTTTAAACGAGGGTGAGGAACAGCACTCAATCTAACCACGATACCAAGCTCTTAAAGGCTAATTCTCCTCTCCTCACCCAATCCTCCTACTCTGATGGTCATTTCTTACTTGTATGTGGAGTTGATAGAACAGAAAGAATTTATTGTCTTTCATGTAACAATGGTCCAGCTGACAGATTGTAGACTGCGTCATAACCCAATTCTCCCCTCCGCACAAGGGATAGCCTGGAAAGTTGCAAACAGAAGGGAAAGACACTAACAAGAGCTTCCAATTGCTTTAGGTTCATTAGTTGACTGATTTGCGTGTACAGATGGAATGAAACCTCGATAAAGCTGGCGTTCATTGTCTTCTCAATTGAGTGTTGGCGCCACGCTGAAACATCCCCAATTCAATTAGTCCCTTCAAATAGTCTGTAGATTATTAAATTACAAAAACAAGTCAGTTGACAAAAACCCTACAAGCTGACAGTAAGAGCTATTTAGTCAAGGTAGCTATGTGTCTTGCAAGTCAGAGATAAACACAGCATTCACATGGCCTCTTTGAATAAACACACGTCACCTTCAAATGGATTTGGTTCTCCTAAAGTTTCCTTTTGCTGATGAAAAACTGCTTTACTATGGACACTTTCACATGTCGTGTAGTACCAGATTATCAGTCACATTCCAATAACCACCATGGATGCTTAATCCCAGTTTAAAAAAAAAAGTCAAAGTCTGCTTCCAGTTACCAATAAGCAACAAGCTGAATGACTGAAAACTTCTTCCACATGGAATCTCCATCTACTTACAAACACGCTCTCTTTGAATTGCACCCTAACTCCCTCCCAACAGCACTAAAGAGAAGAGCAAAGCCACTGAAGGGGGGGGGGGGGGGGGAGAAAAACAACAGACAGTTCAAGCAGGTCACCTCTGACTCACGCGTATTTAACCCTTTGGATTGTAAAGGTAATTTTGGAAAATGTCTAACACATCTGGTTTGACAAACAAACAAATCTCTTTCGTCCGTTTCAGTGGAGAAGGCAAATTAGCAAACTCGCGGAGAAGGGAAAAGAAAAAAATTGTTCTGAAATGTATCTGTTCTATTTCTTACTAAACTGTTGCAAAGTAAGAGGGAGGATGGCTGGCATTAATGCAGTCATGGGATGGAAATGATGTTCGTAGCAGCTGACTTCCAAGATTGTATTACTGTTTCTAATCCTCTACACTATTACCTTTTATGTACGGTGGAGCTTTTTAAAAATCGCAGCCACTTCTTTTAATATCAGGGGATGTTTCCAAATGATGTAGGACCTCAGAAGATATTGGGCTAATTTGGATAGCGAACTATAAAACAGTCTCCACCCACAAAATGAAACCACATTTTCACCACATTCATCTGCCTCGCTCTACCTGGCCTATTCTTTTAGTAAACCAGTCGGATTAATAAATACTTCTATGGCTACACCATTAAAAGCGGCCATGCTGCGTACAGGAACCTTGTGCAATGTTACCGTCTAATTTCTTATGAAAAGCTGCTATACTATCGCTTATAAACAGCGACAAAAATTTATAGAACAATTGTGTACAGTGCCGTTTACTGGCTTTGTTACAATTAAGTTTTGCTCTGTATTTTAAATGGCTAATTTGAATATATTATGTAGAAAAAATGAACTACTTCACCCACAGAGTGGTGAGAATGTGAAACTTGCTCCCACATGGGAGTGGTTGAGGCAAATAGCATAGATACCTTTAAGGGGAAGCTGGATAAGCATGTGAGGGAAAAAGGAATAGAAGGATATGCTGATAGATGAAGTAGGGGTGGGAGGAGGCTCGTGTGGAGCATAAACACCGGCATGGACCAGTTGGGCCGAATGGCCTGTTTCTGTGCTGTACATTATATGCAATTCTTATGGGCTAAGCCACCCATGCTAGCATCCGATTTAGCTCATGGCTCCATCTTACTTGACACCTGCTACGGAAATTTATTTTGCATAACGGACAAATGCCTAAAAATGCAGCGTGTAATTTCCATGTAATTTCTCGTTACAGAACTCTAGTTTTGGGACACAAGCAAATTGGTTGAACAGCGTGACTCCGAAAAGCCAAAGACTCAAGTTGTTGCAAGGAGAATTCTGAATTTTGTGTTCCTCAGCCACAGTATGTGTCCTAAAACCATTTTAATCACAAGTTAGCTAAACATTGAAAGTATAACTTAATTTTCCATCATTTCAATGCAAAATCCAAGCTAACAGTTGGCTTGAAGGGTTTTACAACTAAGTATTGAGAGCCTTATGACTTCACATGGGTAGAAAGTTTGACAGCTGTTGTATATAATATCGTCTATTTGCCCTTAAATGGAGATTTGTCCAGTCAAGTTCAAAACTTTGACAGCAGCAAAAGATGCAAACCAGTGTGTCAAAACTTTCCCCACTCATGGCCATATTGTATTAGGGAAACCCTCCCATCGGAAGTAGCTCTTCAACAGTGTTGATTCCTGTTGATGGTAATTCACCCCCTATGCACTGCAGGGTGAAATCAGCAATGATAGGACAATTACATGACATAGTTTGCACTTGGCAAGTTCGTATCAAAGCTGTACTCAACATTTGCTTATTCTGGCTGCGAGCATTCCCAAAGTCATCATAGCAGGTGTCAAGTAAGATGGAGCCATGAGCTAAAGTCATCACCATGTCCAGCAAGGATGGAAGCATGCCATTGGGCAGTACGAACCGGCAGGAGAGAGGTCAAGCCAGCACAGCGAGGCTCAACAGCATGTTCCACAAGTCAAAACCATAGCTTTACGACCACTGCCACTTTTTGTTGGAAGCAACCAGAAAAATCAGGGTCTTGGTGCCTCAGATGGAAGGAATATCGGGTCCTTTGCCTTACAGGGCTGCCTCGGCAGCACTCTTTCCATTAGAGGTAAACCAGTAGTGCAAAAGGCACCACTGGCTTCTTCTTATCTTGAGGAAATCAGCCCAAACTCACTCCTGACCACTGCCTACCGTGCGGAAATTGGATGAGGACATAACTTTGGGTTCAGCTATGATGCACTCCATAGTTTGACGACCTGCCAACTCTCACTATCTAGACTCACGGTTGAAGAATGGGCCACTTGGGCGAGCTATTGGAGAGCAGTCAGTGCCCATGGAATCATACTCCAGCATGCGTCAGGTCTTCAGGAAAGCAGGGGAAATAACAGTGGTAGGTGCCCACACTCCAGGTCTGGTTCAATGTTTTAAAAGTGCGTTAACATCTTGGATTCACTGAATTAATATTGTAAATGTGGCCTAACAATTGATAAAAAATATTTTTGAAATGACCATTTCTTTGGTCACAGTTATTAAATATCCCACCATAAATCTTTCATGCTCAGATCCAAATGAGAGGGGAAGAGTCATTAGTAACATTGAACAAGATATGAGGGCTGTACGTGGGTCAGGTGATTCAGCGTCAAAAGGCATGATCTGGTCATGGAAACTAACAGCCCTGACCTTGTGAACGAGCTGAAATATTCCAGATATTTAATCAATTCTGGAGTACAATTTTACTTGGAGTTGCTCCATGCAGCTGCCAAGTGCAGTTTTGCCACTTTCTATTTTAGTACATTAGTGGTCAGCTCCGTTATTGACCAGCAGCGTTACTGTGCCCTCAGGCACGGCACTGAAGATTACTTTAGTACTAGCAGGATACAGAGTGAAGCCACTAGACGCCAGTAAAAACCAGTAACCGGCCAGGAACGTACAAGCCCCAGCCACAGCGCAGTGCTGTGCCACACAGCTATACCCATGTTTCTCCACATAGTGTATTTCCAGTCCTTACCCACGCCATCAAGGGTAGGGTAGATGCCAACGTGAGGCTACATATTTTCCTCACAAGGAAGGGACTTGTGCTTTAAAACAAACACAAATGTCCACTGAGGCAGTCTTGCAACAACAACAAAAAAGAAATCCTGCAGCAGCTTCGTGCCTGTGAGAGAGCAATGAAGTGACTGTCGACATACATCAAAGGTTCCATCAAACTAGTCTCAATCCCACCATCTCGGGTCTGTTAACATTTCTTTGCCTCGTGGGCTATTATTAAGTCAGCCAGTGTGCTGCAAGCTCTCAACCTGCACCCCAGAAATAATTCCCTTGACTGTATCAGGTTACGCCTTTTAATTTCAACCACATTTTTGCCTTTTCCTCAATTTCGTTGATGACTTCAATGTAGATCTCCAAAAAGTATATTTCCTTCTATTCAGTCATCACTGCTAAGATGACCTACTAAACAGCGATTTAACTCAACCAGTGGTCAGGAATAATGACTACCTTTCTCCATATGTTTGCCCTAAACAACCAAATCAAAAACCTGGACGTCAGTTTTTGGTGGATAGAGAGCTATTACTAATTTAGGAAACAGACTAGGTAGATGTGAGATTAAATAGAGAAGGTATAAAAAGAGATGAATAAAATCATGTTGTATTGTCTACGGCTGATTTTATCTTTGTTCCGATACTGAATTCCTATATAGTTTTAGGCAAACTGTAGAGCAAGGTGGTGATGTCAGCCAAAGACAGTGTGAAAAGGAAAAGGGTCCTCATGGATAGAACTCTAGCATCAACAATAACATATGCAAATACTAAATCTAAAAATACAAAATCAAAATAGGACATGAACCCTAAATATAGTAACAAAAGCTGCCCAGGGAGGGTCTCCTCAACCAACATCACTAAAACAGATGATCTGGTCATTCTCACGTTGCTGTATGTGGGACCTTGCTGTGCGAAAATTGGCTGCCATGTTTCCCTACATTACAACAGTGACCACATAAATACTGTGGCAACACAAATACTGTGGCAACAAGAGCAGGTCAGAGGCTGGGTATTCTGCGGTGTGTATCTCACCTCCTGACTCCCCAAAGTCTTTCCACCATCTACAAGGCACAAGTCAGGAGTGTGATGGAATACTCTCCACTTGCCTGGATGAGTGCAGCTCCAACAACACTCAAGAAGCTCGACACCATCCAGGACAAAGCAGCCCGCTTGATTGGCACCCTATCCACCACCTTAAACATTCACTCCCTCCACCACCGGCGTACCGTGGCTGCAGCGTGCACTATCTACAATATGTACTGCAGCACCTCCGAAACCCGCGGCCTGTTCCACCTAGAAGGACAAGGGCAGCAGGCGCATGGAAACACCACCACCTCCAAGTTTCCCTCCAAGTCACACATCATCCTGACTTAGAAATATATCGCCAATCCTTCATCGTCGCTGGGTCAACATCCTGGAACTCCCTCCCTAACAGCACTGTGGGAGTACCTTCACCACACGGACTGCAGCGGTTCAAGAAGGCAGCTCACCACCACCTTCTCAAGGGCAATTAGAGATGGGCAATAAATGCTGGCCTTGCCAGCGACGCCCACATCCCATAAACAAATTTTAAAAAACACTCCAAAAGTACTTCATTAGCTGTAAAGCGCTTTGGGACATCCGGAGGTCGTGAAAGGCGTTATATAAATGCAGGTTCTTTTGTCTTTTTTTTCCACATTTGGTCCCGAGTTCAAAGTCCAGCTCTTCCCAACAAGGCCCATTTCACCAGTTCTCAACCAGTCCAATACAATAGAGAAAGAGAAAGGAAACCATCATAAAAACCCATCCTGTCTGCAAAGCATACATTCTGCTGTCCGATAGGAAGAAAAATTGACAGTGTGGTATCGCAGATATTGAGAAGGCTGCCACACTGCACATCCGGTTAAATGAGAACATTAGAATCAGGAAGACATCAGGATGTAAAGAAAGCTAAGGGATTTTTTTTTGTAAACTAGAAAGGCCTTAACTGTAGCTTTTAGGATTTTATAATATCGCAGGAAAAAATAAGATCAAAAGATGGAGATTTTAAAATTGCATAGTAATTTGATGTAGGCACAATTGAGACAGAGAGGCTGGAATTAATTTGGAGTCTTGATGCTACAGATGTTTCAAATTGTGTCACAGTAAGGGCAGAAATAATGTGGAACAGCCCAGCTGGCCACCGGGCTGCTTCTAGAAAACAATTAGTTGTCCGAGTTAAATTTAAATCGTCCACAACAGGATTCATTGGTGCCTTCTCAAGCTATTAGTCGCCAACACAGCCACTAACTGCTACAGCAGCAAATGACAGACCTCAATGTGCTGCTTTCAGAGTCGACCAACAGTTAAGCTGGATGTCCCACCCAGTGACCATGAATGGGAGAAAAATCTAGACCAAGTTTTTCATAAATGCCCAAATAACATTTTACTCAGCTCACAGGTGCTATTTTGAGAAGGGAAATGTGATTTCAAGTCCTGTTCACCCATCACCCCTGTGCTCGCTGACCTACATTGGCTCCCGGTCTGGCAAAGCCTCAATTTTTAAAATTCTCATCCTGGTTTTCAAATCCCTCCATGGCATCGCCCCTCTCTTTCTCTGTAAACTTCCCCAGCCCTACAACTCTCCGAGATCTCTGCACTCCTCTAATTCTGACCTCTTGCGCATCCCCGATTTTAATCGCTCCGCCATTGGCGGCCGTATTTTCACCTGCCTGGGCCCTAAGCTCTGGAATTCCCTCCCTAAACCTCTCTCTCCTCCTTTAAGGCGCTCCTCAAAACCTTCCTCTTTCATCTATCCTAATATCTCCTTACGTGGCTCGGTTTGATAACGCTCCTGTGAAGCTGCTTGGGATGTTTTACTACCTTAAAGGTGCTACATAAATGCAAGTTGTTGTTGATTTCAATCACTGGTCATACTGCTTCATAAATTTATGTAACCTGTCATTTCCATCAGTAAACAAGGAGCTGGAATCATCACGATGATTTGAGAGTACGGTGTATGTGAATATACAAACATGACTCACTAAGGATCGGTAGAACTAGTGTTCACATTCAACTCCCCATTTCTCGCCCATGTTCCCCACTCTCAGCCAGGGCAGTGAAGAGCTGTTTCTCCACAGGAAGGATCAATATTAAATAGAATTGCTCAGGTACACAGCAGCCACCGTTAACTCTGGCTTCTTTGTTGAACAGAAAAGATACAGAATATTTATCATAAGGAATATTGTTTTATCTTATTGAATGGGGGAGCAGGCTCAAAGGGCCGAATGGCCTACTCTTGCTCCTATTTCTTATGTTCTTATGTCACTCATCTGTTTATTACTGTTGAAAATTTAGTTTCAAAAAAATCTCTAAACAATTTTTGAAGCCACGTGTGTCTGTCAAGTGGGCCCCTTCAAGTGAAAATCACTTAATTTGGTGCAACTCCAGAAGCATCAAAAGATAAGTGAGCATTGTCCACAGAAAATTACCCATGACAAAGATCTCCACACGAGATAGCTATAATGCACCCATCACATCGCCACTAAAAAGTTAACTGGATAGCCTCACTTACAGAAATATTTATTGTGTTGTCATTGGGTGAAGGTATCTGATGGTCAAGCTCCTCTATAGATCCCTGCATAGCTTCCCCTTTTAGTATTTTAATATTAGACTCAAAGATTTTTGTAATGATCCACCTCCTGCTCTCTTGCTTCAACTCTCACCATACCATGCATCATTCTCCAACAGCGAAGACAAGCAGGACATCCAATTCCAGGCAACTGGAAATTCTGCTCTATCGTCATCCACTTGGACATGTGCAACTATTGCTTCAAGTGATCTACTTGCTGATCATCTTTTGTATTCAGTTTTGAAGAGCTTGTCCTCCATTCCACACCTATTCACTCTCTTCTCCAACAGCTCGACCAAGATATAGGGAAATATTACAGATTCTAACTAACGTTCTACCACACCTTAGTATAATGCATTGTTCCACTAAAACTAGTGCATTCAGGACAACAACAATTTTTATTTATATAGCGTCTTTAACGTAGTAAATCATCTCACGACTCTTCACAGAGGTGTTATCAAACAAAATTTGACACCGAAAGAGATATTAGGACAGGTGACCAAAAGCTTGGTCAAAGAGGAGAGAGAGATAGAGAGGTGGAGAGGTTTAGGGAGATAGTTGCAGAGTTTAGGGCTTAGACAGCTGAAGGCTCGGCCATCATTGGTGGAGCGATGAAAATCGTGGATGCGCAAGAGGCTAGCATTGGAGGAGCGCAGAGATCTCGAAGGGCTGAAAAAGGTTAGAGATAGGGAGGGGCGAGGCTTTGGAGGGATTTGAAAACAAGGATGAGAATTTTAAATTCGAGGCATTGCCGGACCGGAATGTAGGTCAGCGAGCACAGGGGTGATGGGTGAACGGGACTTGGTGCAAGTTAGGATACGGGCAGCAGAGTTTTAGGATGAGCTCAAGTTTAAAGAGGGTGCAAGGTGGGAGGCCGACCAAGAGAGCATCGGAGTAGTCGAGTCTAGAGGTAACAAAGGCATGGATGAGGACATTTCAAGAAAATAAAGTATGAACATTTAACCGGGAATACAACAATCTTATTTATTGTGCCTTTGTTTAGATTTTTACCTCGTGAATCTGCTTTAAAGGCTGAAACTCGGAGAGTAGACAGAGAACTAACGAATGTGTATCACGCTAATGAATGAAAGATAGATAACCTGTGGCTCGTGAATTGGAACACAGCGGTGGGGCAGTGCACTGGTAAACGGCAACAGTTGATCCCAACTTGAGTCCAATCCCACTGTAAACACGGAAAAACATTACCATTAACTTTGTTGACTCAACAATTAATGATGGCCATAAAGGTCAATCCAAAGATTGATATACTTTTGTCTCACTGTTTTGTAAATGCACCAATGCTCATCAAAAGCCCATTGTCCTGGAAACACAAGTGTTTACAACTGCACTTCATCAGATCCATTGAAGTCTCTTGCCTTTAATCTTTCACGGCGCTGTTAATTACATCTTCACGGGCTCGTGTTGCATTTCATACATTTTACCTGAACAGCACTTACTGGCTGCTTAATAAACATCTGTTCCCAGTATTTCTAGCAAAAGACAGGATGTGGTTTTACTGTGCCCCAAACAGGCTGCAGGAAAAGTAAAACTTTTGCACAAAGCATTTGCTATTGGCTGCGCCATGTGGTTTTCAGATTACTGACCGCTTGTTTAGGATGAAATCCAAATTGATATTAGCAAAACGAAACGTACGAACACAGTTTGCACAGTTAAATAGACACAATGGCTCAAGACTTCCAACTTTTTCAACTGGAACAACATGTAATTACTGCAGGAAATTAAAGGCAAGACAATGGATATAGATCTCCTTTCTTCCCCACTGATACCTGCACCGGTTAAAGACAAACATGGTTATCTGATGCTGCACCCGCACCAGAAGCAAGATTTGTTTGTGCTCGGTTTACTGCAGTTTATTTGCCTTAAAACTTAACGTTTCAAATTTCAACATTTAACTGCATCACTTGACTGCCATGCTGAACCACAAAAATGCATTTGGACTCAGTTCTAAAGTTTTCATTAAGTAAACCAAATCATTTTTTGCTAACAAGTCTCAATTTATTACTTTCAGCCACTGGTTCAGGCTCACAGAATTTCACAGAATCACAGAATCCCCACAGTACAGATAGAGGCCATTTCGGCCCATCGAGCCTGCACCGACACATATCCCACCCTATCCCCGTAACCCCACGTATTTAATCCTCCTAACACTAAGGGTCAATTTATCGTAGCCAAATCAACCTAACCCGCACATCTTTGGACTGTGGGAGGAAACCGGAGCACCCGGAGGAAACCCACGCAGACACGGGGAGAATGTGCAAACTCCACACAGACAGTCATCCGAGGCCGGATTCGAACCCGGGTCCCTGGCGCTGTGAGGCAACAGTGCTAACCACTATGCCACCGTGTCACCCTTTTCATGAATCTGGGGCCATTAAAATCAGTTTTTAACCAAACGCCATGGATAAATTTCCTGGATTTCTTTTTCAAGTGATGAATCATTGTTAAAAAAAAAATGATTTCCTCCCAAATTTATGGGGAAAACCCCCAAAGTTCCCCACGGTTCTCTTGGCGTGCTGTATGTGTTGTGCTGACCACATCTCTGGACCCAATTTTCAACAGGAAAACAAATCAGGACTGTGCAAAAAAGACCGGGCTCCTCTTTCGGTACTCCTGAGGACTGTGTTCTTTATACTGCGGAAAATGCCAGTCTGTCACTCCTGTATGGAGCAAGAACAGCAGTGCCCTGATACAATAACCACACCGATAGTCCCCTGATAACTGAGGCCATCAATCGGAGGCTAACGCAGGTCACACACATCAAGGCTTTGCTTACTAAAAGCAAAATTGCAACTATTTCCCTAGATGCAATCTTCAACAATTATTATCCCATCATCATTATGGCAGCTAAATGACAATAAATGCACCGGTTTTTCAATTTTGCTTTTAAATTAAAAAAAAACTAGGGTTTAAATGAGAGTCTGATGTGAAATCCAATCACCGTGGTAAGCATCAACTGTGTAACTAATTGTAGACTGTCACTTAGCTGAGTGATGCCCAAAATAAAAAGTGCTTTTTTATTGATTTTCTCTGAATTTAGCCAGATTTTTGGTGCCCGTTTCCTCCCCCCAACCCCATTGACTTTCTCCTGTGTTTGTTTAGGACTAAAAATAAAACCTTAAGAAAAAGTGTCCTGTTTTTAAAAAAAATACTTTAACAGATCCTTATTCATGAAACATGGAAATAGGTCAAATCAATGTAAGCAGCCAGAGTTCCTGCTCCAGTGATCCCCATCATTATTATACACGTGGACAACAGAATGGAACTTGTTTCTCCTTGACGGTCTCGACAGTTGACTAGCCTCGTCATACTCAAAGACTGTCCACTTGGGCTACTGATCTACTGAAACATACAAGTCAGCACCTTCAAGGGAGCAGGCACTATGAGGGGCAATGGGAAGAGAAATTGGGAGAGAAAAGTTAAAGGAGGAAGAAAAAGAATGTACAGCTGGATTGGCCCTGATTTTAACTCCAGGTGGATTCCCCGCTCAGGCCTGAGTTAAAATTACAGTCAGGTCTCAATGATGTCATCAGGCCGCAACATTCATATGTAAAGAAGGACCCTTCTATTCTTAAGGCTAAGGGGATCAAGGGATATGGGGAGAAAGCAGGGACAGGATACTGAATTTGGATGATCAGCCATGATCGCATTGAATGGCGGAGCAGGCTCGAGGGGCCGAATGGCCTACTCCTGCTCCTATCTTCTATGTTTCTATGTTTCTGTTGGCTCTGGGCACGTGTCCTTGCCACCTGCTCAGGAGAACAGGTTACAATTGCAGATGTTGCAGTCATGGCGGATTTCGGACAGGTAAGAGCCAAGGCAATTTGAACTGCCCACCCGCCAGGTTTCTGCTGAATGAGTAGGGTTAAAAAAAAAATCACCCCCAATATTACTACAGGTACTAGTTCAGTTTACCATCAACAGCAAGTTAAAATTAAAGTAATTCTACAATCTCAATTCTTTTTACAATTATAATGATGAAAGATATTCATTCCCATGCACGTCATCGGGATGGATTTTCTAGCAAATAACGTGAACGGATTATTCATTAAACGGTTATCAGTAACATTAGAATAAAAAGAAAATGATCAAGGCCGATTACAGTACTGCAGTTCCAGCTAACTACAATGATGCATTTCATACAACGACATTACAAAGTACCGATTATTCAAGCAAAATTACAGCTGCCATTTCTCCAAAAGAATGACTGTGCCAAAAGGAGAAAATTAAAGCTTGCTGTTGATTGTTAGAAGCCTATCATTTCCCCGCCCACTGAATTGCATGTATTATATCTTTACATCAGAACTGAATCTGCCACACAACTCAAAATACAGGCCAGCTCACCAAATTAGACTCCCAAGTTTTGAAGACACTAGTTATTGAATAAACCTGCGTCTCATCAAACACAAACCTGTTAATACTTGTCGACACACCACATGATATCACTAATTTGTTTATGTCAAAAATGTTCATTCATTACTGTCATTCAGTTTCAGTTCAAGGAATCAAAATCTGAGATTAAAAAAATATTAATTGTCGGGCGTGGTCGTCACTGGCAAGGAAGGCATTTATTACCCATCCATAGTTGCCCTGAGAAGGTGGTGGTGGGCTGCCTTGAACCTCTGCAGTCCATGAAGGTACTTCCACAACGCTATTAGGTAGGGGGTTTCATGATTTTAACCCAGCAACGATGAAGAAACGGCGATATATGTCCAAGTCAGGATGGTATGTGTGACTTGGAGGTGATGGTTTTCCCATGCACCTGCTGCCCTTGTCCTTCTAGGTGGTGGGGGCTGAGAGCATGGGAGGTGCTGCCAAAGAAGCCTTGGTGAATTGCTGCAGTGCATCTTGTATAAAACACAAAAGGAATCTGAGATGTTATTTTAGTTGTGTCAGATTATTTTCTTCTGGATTTTCAATTAATCGCCAGCCACACTAAATTGAGAGTAGTCAAGTCCAATTCTGGATACCCTCACAAGATGCTCTAATATCCACCTCAACAATAGCATATCACCTCAACAATGGCAGTGGCAATGAAGAGGTTGCCAGATCTCAGTCAGCAATTTGAAATAAGCAACTGACCAGTAAAAATAAATAGTAAATGACGGACTCCATCTGTGCTACACTGGGAAATTAAACTTAGCAAAATCAGCCTTCTCAAAATCGGCAATTCCTTGATATAGTATAGGCAGCTGCTAAATACAGCAGCCTTGGCTCAGTGGGTAGCGTCTCTCACCTCTGAATCAGAAGGTCACGGGTTCAAGCCCCACTCCAGAGACTTGAGCACATAATGTAGACTGCCACTCTTCTGCTGTACTGAGGGAGTGCTGCACTGTCGGAGATGATGGGCTGGATTTTGAATGACCCATGGAGTCGGGTTTGGAGGCGTGTGGGGGGTTAAATTTGCGGGGTCGGGGTTTCCGACCCCATCCCGACTCCATCCCGCCTCCATGCAATTTTGACATAATCAGTCGCGGGGTTCCCGACTCCGTCCTGCCTTCAAGAGGCGGGAGAGGCCATTAAAGCCCTTAACAAGCTCTAAATTGGCTCTGTAATGCCATTTTGAAACGCTGTAGCTAGTTTAACCCTCTTCTGACATGAAGCACGCCTGGTGTGAAACACTCCAGTGAAACCTGGCGGGAGCACCAGTGGATAGCTGACTATCGGCTGCAGGTCCACTATTACAACGGAGATGTTATGAAGGTAGTAGTATTAGGTCTGAACGTCGCCTCTGATGCTGCAGCATTGAATGTCTTCAGAGACTGCCCGGGAGGACTTGCATGGCTAAAATCTCTCTCTCTCTCTCCTACACACCCCCCCCCTTCATTTTTGCATCCAGGTCCACTCACATCAAAAGCCAGGCAGTCTCTGAGACTAGGCAGTCAGCAATGATGACATCATCAGAGGCGACTTTCAGACTGAAAACACTAATTAGTTCATGGGTTCCCACATGCTCCAACTCAATTGCCCAATTAAGTGAAAATTGCATCAGGCATCCACATTAATCTGGAGTCGGGGGGGAAAACACGAAATGCGGATTACACGACCCCAACCCGACCCCAAGACAAAATCCAGCCCGATGTCTTTTAGATGAAATGTTAAACTGAGGCCCCATCTGCCCTCTCAGGTGGACGTAAAAGATCCCACGGCACTATTCATAAATGAGAAGGGAGTTCTCCTGGTCAATATTTATCCCTCAAACAACAACAAAACAACAAAAACAGATTATCTGGTCATTTATCTCATTGCTGTTTGTGGGGCCTTGCTGTGCACAAATTGGCTACTGCATTTCTCTACATTACAACAGTGACTACTACACTTCCAAAAGTATATATTATTGGCCGTGAAGCAGTTTGGAATGCCCTTGAATTGTGAAAGGCATTATAGAAACCCAAGCTCTTTTCTGCCATTATTTTGTTTTTCCCCACATTTACAAAGTAAGCACCAGTAAAAGCAGAATTATCAGTCATTTCCTAGACCAGCCCAAAGTAATGGAATCACAAAATATTGTTGGCTCCACTGGAATGCAAAGGCCATCATAATGACATGACATGCAACACAATTCGGATTCCTCTGATCAGAAGGCAATGCACTGCTAAGCAGGTATCACATGTGTCCAAAGCCAGATTCAACTAGCCATTATGGTTGCCTTAAACAGGCTAAACTCTGTCCATGTATGCACGCATCGCAAAACAGTGTTTATCACCAAGACAGCACTACTCAACATGTCTCACTCTCCAAGGAAGGTTTACGTATAGGGTATAAATCACTAACACACACTTCATGCCGTGAGGGATTGCTTAGATCCCGTTCACAACTGCATAGTTTAATTGTTAACTAATTGTAATTCTTAATGGAAACTTTTACAAAATCTTCGCCATACATCATTGTTTCTTTGCACAATAAAATTTGAAGTATAAATATATTTTATTTAAAAAAAGAAAGGGGTTAACTTGGTGCCAATAGAGAAAGGAAGAGAAATAAAGTGTCTTACATGTGTTCACCATCTACCAGTGCTCCAGCTGAGATCAGAAAGCAACCACAAACCAATGTACTGTCACTCCATGGGGCAGTGGATTAACAAATGAAAACAATGCTCCATCCCAAGTCTTTGTGCACAAATGGAAACCATACTGTACCTATCCAGTTCTGTGGGCTACATTACCGGATAGTTGTCTTTCGTCGGTCTGCAGGTCTATTGATATCATTTTTTTCTCCTAATCAATTTCAGGCTTTTACAGACCCCTACCTTCACAAGTCTCTTATAATCAGTTGATTGGATCCAAAAATTAACGCTGCACACCTCTTGCAATTAATAAAATGGCATGCTCAAAATTCAGCATGTTTAAACTTCTCATTCAATTCCTGGAATGCGCTGCCTGAAAGGGTGATGGAAGCAGATTCAATAGTAACTTACAAAAGGGGAATTGGATAAATACTTAAAAATAGGAAAAATTTACAGGGCTATGAGGAAAGAGCAGGGGGAGTGGGACTAATTGGATAGCTCTTTCAAAGAGGCACGCTGGGCCGAATGGCCTCCTTCTGTGCTGTATCTTGCTATGAATTAATTTTGAAGTTTACAAAAGAACCGGGACTGGTTATCATCCACAGAAACTGACTGCCATGACATCATCCCTCTGTGGATATACAAGAGAGCCATGGACAGAGTGAGATCATCATGGTCATTGCGATCTCGGATTGACAGCCAGGATTTCACTATTGTAAGCAGCTCCATCATGCGTTTAAAAGAATAAACTAGTTATTAACTTTGAAACAGAATGCAACGGAACAGTGGATAATGTTTTTCTTGGTGAAAACATCAAAACATATCACCGTGCCACTTCGTGTGTGTGATATGCTGAAAGTGATACACCTCTCAAACAGAAAAAAATTGCTACATAATTTAAAGGGCAGTACTGCTTTAAGAATGTATGGAAAATGAACATTAATGTGCTATATTTTCATTCCCCCACCCCCCCATCATTTTCAGCTTCACAAACCTGACCTATTTGTGGCAATACTTCACAAAAGTATTTATTAAGAATATTTAAACTAGGGTAAGGCACTTGGGACTTTCTCGAAGTGCGTTGACTCAAAGACCCGGGGCAGAGGTGGGTGGGGAGGGGGGGGTTGGCATAATGCAGAAAACACCACAATAGCCCAGAGCTATAGCACTGAAACTGGATACAAAAGGGAGTGAGTAATGTCACAGTTTAACAATCCAACACAGCGCAGTGAAACGCTGTGTGATTCGGATTTGCCTACATCCCACAAAAGTCAAGGACTGAATCAGCCCTTTCACGAAACCAAAGAATGCACAAACATATTCAAACTGTGGAGAAACCGATACAAGCACCGCGCTTCCACAGATTAATGCAGTACTTCAATAATGCACAAGGACGTCATTATCTTTTAGTTGGAAACGTACCAAAACAAAATAGTGAATTAAACGTGATCAGATTGTGCCCAGAAGTGTGAACTCTGCAAGTGACTAACTCTTGGAGACACCTAATTAATCAATCAGAAGGGACAAGGGGAAGACTATAATGCCCGGCTTCCTTCACAGGTGATGTTTCCAGGTTAGTAGCTCCAATCCAGCCCACCCACCCCTCACATTCCAAAAAAAGGGGTCATCAGGAAGGTTCTTCACACAAAGGGTAGCTGAAATCTGGAACTCTCCCTCACAAAAAGTTGTTGAGGCTGGGGGTCAATTGTAAAATGTCAAAACTGAAAGAGTTAGATTTTTGTTAGGGTGAGATGAAGTAGGATGGGAGGAGGCTCCTGTGGACCATAAACACCAGCATAGACCAGTTGGGCCGAATGGCCTGTTTCTGTGCTGTAAATCGATGTAAGGGTATGAAGAGATATGGAACCAAGGCGGGTAAATGGAGTTGAGGTACAGATCAGCCATGATCTAATTGAATGGCGAAATATGCTGGAGGGGCTGAATGGCCTACTTCTCTTCCTATTTACCGCCCAGTGCTAAATCCCGGGAAGTTTGGTTTAAGGCTAAATTCACACCCCCCCCCCAACCCCCCACTCCCCCACAAAATGTTATTGGCGCGGTTCCACTTCACACTTTAAACCCAACTAAGACCCAACTATTCTCTGGAGGCATTTTATTTCATCTGGACCCAAACATCACTTTGAAAGTTTTTGTGAGACTGAAAGAAAATGGATCAGAACCAAATAATAAACCCCAATCACCCACTTAACCTGAGTGAGTGAGTGAACTGCAGTGTGTGTGTGTTAAACCCACCATGCACACAGCCCAGCATCAACCCAAATCAGCACTTCAATCTGCTGGTTCAAGTATTGCAAAAACAAAAGTTAAATGAACGCTATTTTGCAAACTCAAGGTAAAAGTTTCTCAAGTCTCAAACACAGTACAAAAAGGTTAAAAATAAAGATGCGAAGAAGCCAGGCTAACTTTGTTCCCATAAACTGTTCCTGGCATAAATAAAATAAAGGAAATGTGTAGCAAAACCAATAATAATATAGATATAAATAAATATTAAAATAGATTAAATATTAAATGATTTATAGATCGATATGAAGGCTGGCGCAGGTACCTTGGATCAGTCTCTCGCAGTCCGGGTGTCTGTTCAACTCACTCCAGCAACAACCAAGAAATGTTGAGTCCCTTTGATTAAAACAATTGACAGTAAATAATCCTTTCAATCCTGCAAGTAACTCTGCAGCCTCAATGCAACCCCGTGGACGAATAAGATCATCTTCACACACAAAGAGAGAGAGAGAGAGAAAATTCTATTTTTAATGATTATTGCTGGTCCACTCTCACAATCCTCTTGCAGCAAAAGCCGGCTCTGATAAGTGTGTCCGTAGAAGAGGTCACCGTCTTCTTATTGTTCAGTCAAGCGGCTGCGCTCCGTTTTCCTGTCCTCCGCCGCTGGCGTTCTGCGTTCTGTTTCCCGATTCTCTCCCGCTCGCACTGCGCTGCGTTTTCCGGCTCTCTCCGCTCCCTTTTCCTGCTCGCAACCGCTGGCACTGCGCTCTGTTCCCCGGCTCTCTCTCTCCAGCTGGCACTGCGCTCTATTCTCCTGCTCTATCCTGCTGGGCACTGCGCTGCGATTTCCCGACTCTCCCCCGCTGGGCACTGCGCTGCGTTTCCCGGCGCTTTCCGCCCGCACTGCGCTCCAGCTCTCCCGCACTAAAGCGCTGTGAAACTCCGCTCCCCTTAGCTGTGCGAGCCTGCCGCTGACGTCAGCCCCGTGCCGCCAGCAGGCTTGAGTTTAATTGCAAACACATTTTGGATGAAGGCAGACATACACCTCTTTTTGTTTCACAAAATCAAACCTCCCCCCCCCCCTCTAACTTATATCTTAATCATTATCTTTCAGATACCATCCGCAATACAGAGGAGGGGGGATAGAGAGAGAGATGTACTTATGTGGTAACTAGTAAAAAGAAAAGTTGTCTAAATATTCTTTAATTCATTATTGGGAAAACGTGGCGTGCCATGGCCGGTTTCGTCAACTTGGCAATGACCGCCGTTTTTTTTTCCTCCTTCCCTTCTTGAATGTCTTGCACATGTAGTTTGGAAACCTTTTAGTCAGCCAAAAACAACCCATGAAGGCTTAAATGGGAGGAGGAAGAAATAGTGCATAGACTGGGAGGTGGTGGGTTCTGTGAATTCATCGTGTTGTTGTTGTTGCATGCCCCCACCTCTTGAAAGTCGATCGAGGTCACAAATCATTTGCAACTTAAATGAAAACAAGGATGACTTGTTGTAATTTTAACAAAACTACAAAGAAAAGGAAACACAAAATAATGAATGAAACTGCATGGTTTAAGTGTTTGCAGGAATAACTGTTCCAGGGTTGTAATTGTTCGGATAAATAAGCTCAAGAGAGAAGGGCTTGTCGCTTCTGCCCCAGCTCAGTTGCACCATACTGAAGTGCATTGGCAGACACGGAGAAAGAGCAGATAAGTGAGGGCAGTGTGACGGGTGAGCAGGACAAGATGCAGGCGGGGTTTTTTTTTTAGACTGGTATGAGGTTAAGGAGGTGAGTGAGGAGGACGTTAGAGAAATGGAGTCTTGGAGTGGCAAAAGTATGGCTCAGGATTTCAGCAGTGAGGGAGCTGAGGTAGAGGCGAAGACAGGCAATTTTCCAGAGATGTTCATAAGTAGTTTTGGTAATGGGGAGGATGTGGAGTTCGAGGCACAGCTCAAGATCGAAAACGGTGCCAGGGTTTCACTCGGTCTGGTTCAGCCTGAGTGAGTGGCTGGGGAGGGAAATCAAACAAGTGGCAAAATGATGGATTCAGTCTTCCTGATGTGAAGGAAGTTGTGACCTATGCATGATTTGATGACTGACAAGCAGTAAACACCTCAATTGGATCGCCCCTTAATCTTCTTCTATACTCAAGGGAATACAAGCCTAGTCCATGCAACCTGTCCTCATAATTTAACCCTTTCAGTTTAGTAAACAGTTTGACTCTAACATGAACAATAAAAAAAAACAACTGATCCATACAAACACAGATGGACATTTTGCAATGGAAGTGAAATAATTTTGTTAATGACAACGGGAGGAAAATCAGCCAGAGACAACCACTGTGAGAACTAAATTTGAGCTCTGTGTTAGTGTTCCAATCCTGATAACTCAATTGCTCATCCATCCACTGCGCTCCACACCTGTTGGGAGTTTGTGTGTGTGTGCAGTCATGCCAACTAGGGTTTTATGGCACAGATTGGAATATTAAATTGATATCATTGTTTTGTCTTCAATTGCTTCTGGGAATTCAGAAGAATAATTTTTAAAACTTCCCTAAGGTTATTCATCCACTTCATATATCAAGTGGAATACTCTCCAAGATGCACTGCAGCAACTCGCCAAGGCTTCTTTGGCAGCACCTCCGAAACCCGCGACCTCTTCCACCGAGAAGGACAAGGGCAACAGGCACATGGGAACACCACCACCTCCAAGTTCCCCTCCAAATCACACACCATCCTGACTTGGAAATATATCGCCGATCCTTCATCGTCGTTGGGTCAAAATCCTGGAATTCCTTCCCTAACAGCACTGTGGGAGTACCTTCACCACACAGACTGCAGCAGTTCAAGAAGGCAGCTCACCACCACCTTCTCAAGGGCAATTAGGGATGGGCAATAAATGCTTGCCAGCGACGCCCACATCCCGTGAATGAATAAAAAAAGGTGTATATATATTAGTCGCGGAGAGTTATGATAGTGAAAATTGCACTTGGTCCATTTGGAAGCAATGTGCTTAATGAGCTCAATGGTCATGTTTCATGCTGTGGTTCATCGTGACAAAATAAAGGCAAATAAATAAAGGCAGGTGTGCATAACACAATATGTAAGTTTTATTACCTAAATTTCTGTTCTGACGAAAGGTCATCGACCTGAAATGTTGGTCACAATTTTGCTGACCTGGGCGGGTCCGTGGCGGGCGATGTCGGTGGCGGGTCCCGACCCCACTGCTGGCTCCATCCCAGCCTCTGAAATTACTTTCCGTTGATAGGGCTTGTTAAGCCCGCCCAGTGCGTTTCCCGGCCAATTAGAGGAATCGGGTCTGGTAACGTCATTTGATGACGTGTCATCAGCCGGTTTCCTTCATGGACCATGCCAAAATTTAGCTTGATATTTGTGCTGTCAGTGTTCTACAGCATTGAGGTGCTGCAAACACTGACAATGACTATGACTTCCTCCATATGCTTATATGGAGGGAGTCATGGAAGAGACCTCCCCAGGACACCAACACAGCCTGGTTGCACATTGCACAGGAGGGCACAAGCAGGGATGTTGTCAGGAGGACCTAGTTGCAGTGGCACAAACCTTTCAATGGTCTCTTTAGATCACGAAACATTGGTACAAAGCCACACTCAAGCTCATCCTCTTGTGCCACTCATCATATCCCCATCACTCTGCCTTCCCTACCCTACTCCTGCACATCCATACTCACACCAACTTACCTTGCACCTCCACCCATCCCTCTCTATCTACATTATCACATCCCCATCCCACTAGCCACCCCTCACACTCACCCTCATCCTAGTCCAATCATACCAACTAACAACACACAAGGGTAGCCACTTGGGTGTTTTATCCAATGTTCATGTAAAGTTTCTGTTAATGAGCTGTCAAACATTGAAACCTTTATTTTCAAAACTTTGTGCGTTCTTGGGCAGATTTGTGTGCACCTTTGGAAGTGTCTTAGTGAGCTGCAGTGAATGGTGAAACATAACGGTACTGCCCGCAATGCAGATGAGTGTGAAAGGAACGGCTTGGGCATTGTAGGGTTGCTTTATGGTGTTGGTGTGGGGTGATGCCAACCTGGCGCATCATGTAGCAGCCAGGGTGTACAGCGTCAAGTGAAGTAAATCTGGCCATGATGAGGCCATCCCTGGCCTCCCGGGCAGCCATGTGCTCGGGTGCTGATGCCCTCTGTCCTGTGCAGCATCAGTTGATTGCGGAGAAGGTTGGTCGTGTTGTTGGTGTGCCTGGAGCTGCTGGTGTTGGGGCTCATCGTGGTCAGATTCTGAGGACCAAGGTGAGAGAGTATAAAGGGCACCCATGCTGATGGAATAGATGGCAGGTGAAGTAGAGATTACAGAAACGATCTCTCAATGGTGAGAGAGGTAATGAGGTCAGACTGGATGGAGACTTGTGTAAAGACTTACAGCATGCTGAATCTGTTGTGGAAATGCAGTGAGGAACAGTTTGTGGCTGAGGGAAAGTACCTCTGTCAGGTGGGTGCTTTTACTTGACATTGGAAGCTGTCAACTCATCAGCTGATTCAATGGCCACTGACCTCCCGCCTCAGCTTCACAGACATGGTCCAGCAACAGCGTGAAGCCCATGGGCGAGCTGTCAAATTCAAAAGGTAAGTTTAAAACCATTGTTAAGTGGCTGTAAACAAGCCACTAATCATTTAAATTGGCTCCCTCGCCGCTGCCTGCCGGGTCTGCTCAGCGCTGGCAGACCCGACATTGGGAAAGGCAAGTGTGCACAATTTGACAGCGGGTTGCCGACCCACTGTCAATCAATTCACATTTACCTGCCAACCCACCACCAATCCCATCCGCTGAGCACCAGCAAAATTCCAGCATTTTCTGTTTTTAATTCTTTTCCAGCTTTCATTCCAGCACTACAACCCTCTGAGATCTCTGCGCTCCTCCAATTCTGGCTTCTTGCACATCCCCGATCTTCATCGCTCTACCATTGGCGGCCGTGCATTCAGCTGTCTAGGCCCTAAGCTCTGGAATTCCCTCCACAAACCTCTCTCCCTCTCTCCCTCCTTCTTTAAGACGCTCCTTAAAACCTACCTCTTTGACCAAGCTTTTGGTCACCTGTCCTAATATCTCTATGTGGCTTGGTGTCAAATTTTGTTTAATAATCACTCCTGTGAAGCACCGTGGGACATTTTACTACATTAAAGGCGCTATATAAATGCAAGTTGTTGTTTTCCTTCATCCTTTCCTGAAAGTGCTCACTTATTATGGTTATGTTAGATTATGGTTCCACAAGCATCCGCAGTAGTTTGGTGCCTCACGCCAAGTGACCATTACTCACATGCGAGCCTAGATGGTGAGTTGTCAGTAGGCTATTCAAATTTGAGGGTTATCACAGCCCAGCCCAATTCTGTTCATATTTGACAGTTATAAGTCGGCCTGGCTAGGCTGAGCAAAATCAGCCATGGTTTCCATTCCTGATAATTATCCACTGGCCCTGCCACAAACAACAGAGGTCCAATGAAGACAGAATGAGGTTTGGCTGTAATGCTGTCTCAGTGCTGTTGAGTGCACTGCCAATTCTCTCGGTCGAAAATGTCCGCTGGGCACGACAGTGCCTGAAAAATTGAAGTGAAAGTAGAGGAAGAAGGAAAAAATAGAGAAAAAAAACTGGGGTAATTACAAGGCAATAATTTAACCAGAAGTTACTTGTGTCATAAAGTACGAAAGCTGAAACACTTTTAACAGTCATCTGAATCTTGAGATTAGATTACAACCAAGAACTCCCTGTTACAATGTTCTTTACAGTCTATATTGTTTCATTTATATGTTTTTCAATTGGCAGTAGGAATGCAAACTGACCATGTGCTCCTTCCTATTATGTCCTTGATGTCTGATGATTTTCAAACAAGAAAAATAGCAATACTGCTATGGGTTTATCGGGCAATAGACCCCAATTAGAAATCCCAAAGACAATAATATTATACATAGGATGACAAAATTTGTGTCTCAAGGCAGTCATTCTTTGAGAATTTGGGATAATGTTAGCCTCTTTTTCTTCTCTCCCTTCTTGAATAGATGTGTTACATCAATCCTTCTTCGGCAGCACCTCCCAAACCCGTGACCTCTACCACCTAGAAGGACCAAGGGCAGCAGGCACATGGGAACACCACCACCTCCAAGTTCCCCTCCAAGTCGCACACCATCCTGACTTGGAAATATATCGCCATTCCTTCATCGTCACTGGGTCAAAATCTTGGAACTCCCTCCCTAACAGCACTGTGGGAGGACCTTCACCACACGGACGGATCACCATGAAGGGTTTTGATAGAGTAAATAAGGAGAAATTGTTACCAGTGGCAGAAGGATTGGTAACCAGAGGATACAGATTTACGGCAATTGGCAAAAGAACCAGAGTCGATATGAGGGAAAAAAATGTACGCAGCGAGTTACGATCTGGAAATCTCTGCCTACAGGGCGGTGGAAGCAGATTCAATAATAACTTTCAAAAGGGAATTGGATAAATACTTGAAGGGGAAAAAAATTTGCAGGGCGAAGGGGAAAGAGCAGGGGGGATTGGGACTAATTGGATAGCTCTTTCAAAGAGCCAGCACAGGCAGGATGGGCTGAATGGCCTCCTTCTGTGCTGTATAATTCTATGATTCTGTGATTCTGTGATCAGTAACCCTCCAATCTGCTGGCAAAATCTGCATGTTAATAAAAGGATGCCAATCAAATTGCCCTGAAAAGTTTTTGGAAATCCTTTCAGCCGCCACTTTTCTTCCTACTGCAGAATGAAGTTTGTAACCTAACAAAGGCGTTAAAGAATCACAACATACATGCTTAAACTGAACTGTAAAATTGTCTTTGAGTGTTTTCATTGGCATTTTTATTCAAAACTTCAGCCACTGTGGAAAAACATAGGCTACGACTTGATATTCTTCCCAGAACAGTCACTGGCATCTGTAAAGATTTAGCAACTCCAACTCCTAGCCTACAATTCCCATTGTATCGCAGTCTTAGGTTTGTGCACTGCGGAGAAATCTCCCATCGTGCACCAGTATGCTTCTTTCAGTTAGTCTGTGCACAACCCAAAGCTTGTGATTCCTCAGCTCTAAGTGTGATTCTAAACTTGTTTCTCCAAGTGACTGCAAAACAAGCACAAGTGTGAACCTTAGAAACTTTGATGTAAATCTGGACAGGTAAAGTGCTTATACAAAAGCAAAATACTGCGCCTGCTGGAAATCTGAAATAAAAACAGAAAATGCTGGAAATACTCAGCAGGTCAGGCAGCATCTGTGGAGAGAGAGAAACAGAGTTAATGTTTCAGGTCGGTGACCTTTCATCAGAACCTGAAACGTTGGCCGCGATTTTGCCGGTGCTCAGAGGGCGGGTTTGGAGGCGGGTCAGGAGTTAAATCCAAAATGATTGACGGCGGGTTGCGAACCCACCGCGAACCCGCCTCCACGTGACTTTCCAAAGTGTCGGGTCTGTGACTCCTGATCAGACCCGACACCAAGTGACGGGAGAGGCAGTTAAGGTCATTAACAAACTACCTGTTTAATGCTATTTTGAGAGGGCTTTTCAATGTTGCCACATTTTCAGCGTGTTCCACGGCGTTGCAGAAACACGCCAGCTGATTGTGCCGGGTGTTCCAACAAGCTGAATAGTTGAAAGCTGCAAGTGTAGCATTAAAGCTAACCTGCCACATCAGTTCAATTTCAAATGCCAGAACTTTCTGATTTCAGGATTTGGAAGACATGTGTATTGAGGTTGTAAGTGTGTGTTGTGAGATCTACATGCACTGTGACCTCCTTGGAATAACCTCTCTCCACTTTGACTGAGCGCTTATAACATCTCTTCCTCAACTGACATATATACCAGCAGAATGGGAACCATTTATACCGTCTCATCATGGTCCTCAGATTCCGAGGATGAGCAGCCGCGGCAGCAGCAGAACCAGACACACCAGCAACACCAACAACAGGAGCGCCAACCTTCTCCTGAGCCACCTGATGCTGCACAGGGCAGAGGGCGTCAGTGCAGGGCTGCACAGCGCCGCAGGAGATACCCCCAACACAGGGTTTACAGGCAGAGGATGAGCTTCCTCAACATGACTGAGCAGCAGTGCCAAAGGAGGCTGAAAATTTCGCGAGAGGTGGTCGCAGACATCTGCACAATGCTGCACCAAGACCTGCAGCCCAGAGGAGCGGGTGGACACTCCTTACCAGTGGCTGTCAAAGTCACCACCGCACTCAACTTCTTTGCATCAGGGTCCTTCCAGGGATCAGCAGCAGACATCAGCGGCATCTCCCAGTTGGCCACACACAGATGCATCACGCAGGTTACCGATGCCCTGTTTGGCAATTCGGCCAATTACATCCACTTCTCCACGGATGAAGCAAGTGTTACCACGTGGGCGGTTGGGTTTGCCAATATGGCAGGCTTCCCAAGGGTTCAGGGCGTCATCGACTGCACACATGTGGCCATCAGGGCACCCCATCACAACCCAACTGTATTTGTGAACCGCAAGGGCTTCCACTGCCTTAATGTCCAGCTGCTGTGTAACCACAGGAAGAAAATTATGCATGTTTGTGCCAAGTTCTCTGGCAGTTGCCATGACTCATTCATCCAGTGGCAGTCCACTGTGCCTCAGCTCTTCAATCTGCCAACCCAACTTTCTGGATGGCTACTTGGAGACAAGGGCTATCCCCTGAAGATGTGGCTAATGACACCGATGAGGAGGCCATCACACGAAGCTGAGGAACGTTACAATGAGAGCCACATTTCCACCAGAAGCATCATAGAGCAAACCATAGGCTTGCTCAAAATGCACTTCAAATGCCTGGACAGGTCTGGTGGAGCCCTACAGTACGCACCAGCCAGGGTCTCCAGAATCATCGTGGTCTGCTGTGCCCTGCACAACATCGCACTGCAGCGTGGCTTACCGTTGCCTGAGGAACAAGTGGCTCAGCGCACAACCTCCTCGGAAGAGGAGGAGGAGGAGGAGCCAAATGAGACTGCAGATGAGGAACACCTGGCGGAGGCGGCTGTCCCAGTGCTACCAGCACGCGACCTCATTGCTGGCCGTGAGGCAAGGGATGGACTAATCCATGCTAGATTCGCGTAACTTTACGCTGCACATACATGTGGCTGGCACATGCCCATGAGGGTTGGCAGGACCTCCATTCCACACAATACAGTATCTGTACAATGAACTGTGAATTCCTATCACTCTCCCCACCATCACTGCAGCTGAAAGGTGCCTTCACCCCTTACTGAGCCACTTCCAATTCTGAGCACACATAGGGCAACACATTGCATCATTGACATTGCATTACTTTAATACACTAGAAATAAAGATCACAAACGTAAATTGGTATAATATGAAATCACCCAAGTGACTACCCTTGTGACTATTTGTGTTTTAGCTTTCTCTTACGCATGCTTCTACGTGGTGCTTCCCCTGTGGCTTCAGCAGATGTAGAGGCACCTTGCTCACTTCCTTGCTGTGCCTGCTTAGATGCCTTTGGTGGTCGTCCTCTGGGTTTGGAAGCCTGGGAGGGCTCCTCCACAGTCTGCTCCTCCTGTGTATGTGCAGGGGCTAAGACGGCCATCTTAGTTGGGTGAGGCATCTGGGGCTCTATCCGAGGGCTCTGTAGTGGCATGGGAGTGTAAGCGCTTGGAGAGGAGCCCCCACATCCTTGTTGTTGACCACCACCATCCCTCTCATGGATCACCCGCACTTCACTGCTAGCAAGTAGCTGGAGAGCACCTTGCTGCACATCATTGGGGCCATGAGGACCCATTTCTGTGCTGACATTCCTCATAACAAGGACGTCCATGCATCTCTGGTTTCTCTCCTCAATAGATGCCGATCTATCCTCCATAGATGACCATCTATTTAGAAGTGTTACCATGTTCTCTGAGTCTGGCGATTTATGTCCTCCATGGAGGTTGCCATCCTTTCCATGGCAGCACCTACATTCGCCATTGAGTGCACCACGGCAATGCTCATGTTTGACATGGACTCCTCCATTCTCTGCACACTCGCAGTTACCGTGGTTGCAAACCCTGTCAGAGCCTCCTGCACTTGTTCCTGAAGTTCCAGCACTGCTCTCTTTCTGGATGGCTCCAGAGGCACAGCGTCTACATGCAGCTGAGCAGAGCTAGGAGCATCCTGCGGCCTCCGACGAGGACTCTCCACTGCTGTCCCTGTCTCCGTCATCTGCTGATGCTCACTTGTGAGCTGTGATACACCAGGTGACAACACTACTCTATCTCGCAAACTACCCACCGAGGTGTGCGACTCTGTGCTGGTGCTGGGTGCGCTCATTTCTGCTGATGCTGCTCCCTCAGAGGCTGCAGGTTCCTCTGAGGAGTCCTCCGGCTCTTCCTCATGGACAGTGGGGAGGGGGGCTCTCGATGGTCCTGTGGGGGAGTAAAGGCATGAGTTAGACGTGTGATATTTAGGTAGCAGACACATCCCATTGTGCAGATGATCAGAACTCAATTTCTATGAGCATCAGATGCCATATCAGTCACTCATGAAAGCAGAATCATAGGGTTGCAGATCAATTGTGTCACCAGCTTGCTGTACTGTGCTCACCTCTCCGTCCCCCACTTCCAGCTCCTCCGCACCACCGACGATCTCCAGAGCTGCCTCCTCAGCGTTCACTAGATGCGCCGGGGATGGTGGGCCTCCCCCTCTCCCTCTTATTGTGGGCTCTCTTTTCCTGCAATGAGGGACACAAGTGGAGTTTCAGCGAGATTGATGGAGTGAGTGTAAAGAATGGATAACAAATGTTTAGAAGGAGACAAAGATGGAGTGAGGTGCCAATACCAAGGTCCCTCCCTGTGCGCTGTTAGTTGTTGTCATTGCATAACAGTGACAGTGAGTGTGAGGGGTGCATAGTAGGATGGTGAAGTGATTCTGTACATAGAGAGGGATGGGTGAGGGTGCAAGGGATGTAAGGGTCAGTTGGGATGTGCAGGAGTAGGTTGACAATGCAGAGTGATGGGGATGAGAAGAGATGGGGAGCAGATTGAAGGTAAGTGTGATGTTATACTCACTTTTGCTGAGCGCATCAGGTCATTGAACCTTTTTCTGCACTGCACCCAGGTGCGTGTACACACCGACCTTGCACTGACCTCCTCAGCAACTTGCAGCCAGGCTGCCTTTGTGTGCTGAGGAGACTTCCTCCGTCCATCGGAAGGGAAGAGGACCTCCTTTCGTCCTTTTACTCCCTCCACAAGAGCATGGAGGGAGTCATCATCAAACCTGGGAGCAGCCTTGAACCGTTGAGCTGCCATGCCTGCAGCAGCCAGCATTCGGAAGCAGAAGAAAGCAAGTGAGAATCAAAGGGGTCATGGCCCCCTTAAATAGCCAGGCTCCGAGCGCGTCATCAAGCGCGTGCAGCCGACCCGCACCCGCCGATTGGGCCGGCTAGCGCGCACATCGGCCTTAATGAGGCCAATCTCAGGAAAATCATTAATGGAGGGCGGCTGCAACCGGGAGTGGGGCCGGAACCCGCTGAAGAGCGAACCCGCCAGCATCCCGCCTCCGGGCGGAAAATCTAGCCCGTTAACTCTGTTTCTCTCTCCGCAGATGCTTCCAGCATTTTCTGCTTTTATTTCAGCAAAGGTGCTTATTTTTTTTATCTCAAAGAAAGGCTGAAATAAGAACAGAGGGGAGATAGAGAGGCACAGTACATGTGGCTCATGTGCACATTTAATTTATCAGCAAATTTTCATAAATCCCCCCCCCCCCCCAAAAAAAATTTAAATCCTTTCGACAATCAGTTTTGGCTTTCTCAATAACTGAAATATATACTGCTGAAAATATTTGTTTCTAACATAAATGCGTAAAAAAATTGAATTTTTTACAAGAACACGATTAAACTTACCTATAGGATTGTTTTCCATGTTTTTTGAGTGCCATCATTAACATTTTAACTTGGAAACCTCAGCTTTTCTGAAAAGCCTAGTTGATATTTTTTCTAGTGCCGTCAGTGGCAACTACACCTGACTGTGAGGTCCTTTGCCAATATGCTACGGTTTGAGTGTGCATTGTGAACAAACCTTCCAGCATGTGTCCATAAGATTCTCAAGTAATCACTGCATAATAACTCCTAATTATGAGTTTATTTTTCTGAATGACTTCAAAACCAGCTCAAGCATGAACTTTATATCCTTTTCGAGGTAAGTTTTGGCAGGGAAACTATTTTCAAAGGCTTATTTTTTTTTGAACTTCACACAGAGAGAGGGGCCGGCTGAGAGAAAGAGATGAAGCCAACTCCAGGGACCAATCAAACACACAAAATTGATGGGCAGGAAAAGACCAGCTGGTCCATCCAGCCTCCCCCTCCCCCCCCCCACACTTCATGATGGCCAGAGCATCGCGACGAATCACTTCTTGCCTCCCCTCCATCTCCCACTCATAGAAACATAGAAAGTTAAAGCACGGAAGGAGGCCATTTCGGCCCATCGTGTCCGCGCCGGCCAACAAAGAGCTATCCAGCCTAATCCCATTTCCCAGCTCTTGGTCCGTAGCCCTGCAGGTTAGAGCATCCCAAGTGCACATCCAAGTACTTTTTAAATGTGGTTAGGGTTCCTGCCTCTACCACCCTTTCAGGCAGTGAGTTCCAGACCCCCACAACCCTCTGGATGAAGAAATTTCCCCTCAAATCCCCTCTAAACCTTCCCCCGATTACTTTAAATCTGTTTCCCCTGGTTTTTGACCCCACTGCTAAGGGAAATAGGTCCTTTCTATCCACTTTATCTATGCCCCTCATAATTTTATACACCTCAATAAGGTCTCCCCTCAGCCTCCTCTGTTCCAAGGAAAACAAACCCAGCCTATCCAGTCTTTCCTCATAGCTAAGATTCTCTGCTCCCAGCAACATCCTTGTAATTCTCGTCTGTACCCTCTCTAGTGCACTCACCCCGGCAGCCATATAATCTCCAGGTAGAAGCAAAAAAACAGAGAAAAAAACCCAGGGCCAATCTGGAAAATTCCTCTTCGACTCCTTCAGGCATTCAAAACCAGACCAGGATATCACAAGTTACCAAGTGCGATCTATAAAGACACTTCCCTTCTATATGATGCGATCTCTGCGCTAGTCAGGAACCGGTCCAGCTCCCTCTTGAAGGCGAGCACAGAGTCAGCACCCACCACACCAACCGGCAATATATTCCAGAGGCTCATTACTCGCTAGGAAAAGACGAACCGCCCACCATCCAGTCTATTGCTACTCTTACATAGTTAAAACACATGTACCCTGGTCCTCTCCAATCTGTTAAACTGGAATAATCTATCAATAGGCACGCTGTCCAGCCCTTGAATTATTGTATAGACCTCAACCAGGTCACCTCTAAGTCTATGCTGCCATGGTGACTTGGCGACACATCCCTTCTATATGTAGATAGATATATTAGCCACAACAAAGTTGGGCAATAAAGATAAGGAGCTGCTTGTCCATATTACAGTGAGACATTTATTTATTCACAAGTATGGTTTGAGAAGGAACACATTTATTTACCTACATGCATTTGGATAAGCACAATGCTATTTATTTTCCAGGAACGAATCAAAAAACACAGCACTGTCATTGGGAATAAAAACAGAAAATGCTGGAAATGCTCGGCAGGTCAGACAGCATGGGCTGTAACGTGGCGTGTGAGGACCTCGCATCTGTCTGGATCCTGGCCTCCAACAAGATTTTCCATTGATGAGGCTTGTTAAGCCCGCCCTGCGAGGTTCCCAGCCAATTAATCGGAAGCGGGTCTGATGACGTCATCTGATGACGCATCATCAGCCGGTTTCCTTAAAGGGGCCATGTCCAAATTGATTTTGACTGTTCTGCTGTCAGTGTTCTGCAGCATTGAGGTGCTGCAAACATTGACAAGCACTGCACAGAGGTGCACGGCTGCACCCAGGCTCTCCCATGACACGCTCCATATGCTTATGGAGGGAGTCACAGCACGCAGGGAGGCTTTCTTCCCTTCCACTGGGCGGAAGAGACCTCCCCAGGAGACCAACGCAGCCTGGTTGCACATTGCACAGGAGGACACAAGCAGGGGTGTCGTCAGGAGGACCTGGCTGCAGTGCCGCAAACCTTGCAATGATCTCAGTAGATCACGAAACGTTACTGCAAAGCCACACTCAACCTCGTCCTGCTGTGCCACTCATCACATCCCCATCACTCTGCCTTCCCTACCCTACTCCTGCACATCCTTACTCACAGCAACTTACCTTGCACCTCCATCTGTCCCTCTCTATCTATATTATCACTTCCCCATCTCACTAACCACCTCTCACACTCACCCTCATCCTAGTCCAATCATACCAACTAATAACACACAAGGGTAGGCACTTGGGTGTTTTAGCCAATGTTCGTGTAAACTTACTGTTAATGTGTTGTCAAGCATTGAAATCCTTATTTTCACTACTTTGCGTTCTTGGACAGATTTGTGTGCACCTTTGAAAGTGTCTTAGTGAGTTGCAGTGAATGGTGAGACAGAGTGTCCCCCCGCCCCTCCCCCCAATGGTGATGAATGTGAAAGGAATGACTTGGACATTGTAGGGATGCTGTATGGTGCTGGTGTGGGGTGGTGCCAACCTGGTGCATCATGTGGCAGCCAGGGTGTACAGTATAAAGTGAAGCAAATCTGGCCATGGTGAGGCCATCGCTGGCGTCTCGGGCAGCAATGTGCACGGGTGATGATGTCCTGTGTCCAGTGCAGCATCAGTTGATTGCGGAGAAGGTTGGTGTGGATGTTGGTGCTGCTGGTGTGCCCGGTGATGCTGGTGTTGGGGCTGATCGTGTTGGGATTCTGAGGACCAAGGTGAGATTTTTTCAAGGGCACCGATGCTGATGGAATAGATGGCAGCTGAGGTTGAGATGACAGAAGTAATCTGTCAGTGTTGAGAGAGGTTGTTCCAAGGAGGCGACAGTGGATAGAGAGATTACTCCAAATGCTTCAAAAGTGCATAAAACTCAAAAGTGGGTTCCAAATACTGAAGGCTGAAGCTTCTGAGATTGGAAAGTGACCAGCTGTAAAATTGTAGCTTTTAGATCACTTTTGCAGCTGTCAACTAATGAAAGAAATGGAGAGTTGTTCAGAACCCGACACACTTACCCGGCGTGATCCCCGAGTGACGGGAACCTCATGGAAAACTTGGGAAAATGCTTTGTACCTGGTAAAATGGGGATTTAATTTCTTTAAACACCCTCCTAACAAACACATGATGCGGAGATGCCGGTGTTGGACTGGGGTGGACAAAAGTGAGAAGTCGCACAACACCAGGTTATAGTCCAACAGTTTTATTTGAAATCACAAACTTTCGGAGCTGCTGCTCCTTCGTCAGGTGAAGTGAAGAAAAAACACAGAGAGAGAGAGAGAGAGAGAGAGAAAGAACCAATGTCAAAACCTTCAGACCCTGGCTGTTGAGCATTCGGACGGTGATTTCATGGATCCTGCCAAATGAAAGACAAATGTTTGCAGAGCATCAGAACCAACAACTTGTATTTATAGAGCACCTTTACCGTAGTAAAACATCCTGAAGCACTTCACAGGAGCGATATCAAACAAATTTTGACACTGACTCACATGGGATATTAGAGCAGGTGACCAAAAGCTTGATCAAAGAGGTAGGTTTTAAGGAGCGTCTTAAAGGAGGAGCGAGTGGCGGAGAGGTTTAGGGAGGGAATTCCAGAGCTGAGGGCCTCGGGAGCTGAAGGCACGGCTGCCAAGGTTGGAGCGATTAAAATCGGGGATGCTCAAGAGGCCAGAATTGGAAGAGTACAGAGATCTCAAGGGGTTGTAGGGCTGGAGGAGGTTACAGAGATAGGGAGGGGCGAGGCCTTGGAGGGATTTGAAGAAAAGGATGAGAATTTTAAAGATGAGGCATTGCCAGGCCGGGAACCAACGTAGGTCAGTGAGCACAGGGGTGATGGGTGAACAGGACTTGGTGCAAGTTAAGATACAGGCAGCAGAGTATTGGAAGAGCTCACGTTTATATAGGGTGGAAGATGGGAGGCTGGCCAGGAGAGCATTGGAATAGTCAAGTCTAGAAGTAACTAAGGCATATGAAAGCTTTGCGGAAAATGACAGGGAGGGCGGCAAAGTCTAATGCCATCCTTTGCACCACTATCAGAGATGACTTCGCTACAAGGAAGAGCATTCTGGAACGAATGGTAGCTCCAGCATCTTCTGCACACATCCCATAGAATACAAAGGCCTCCGAGTACATAACTGCATGGATATATTGAGTAATGGTCTTCTGGATCTATGCATCCTGGTGGTTGGTTCTCTGTAGGAGAGTCTAGATCACTTGTAGTGATGTCTTATGAGCCTCGATTTCAGTTGTTCCTCCTCCTCTTCCTCCTCCAACAAATAAATCATGGAATCCCCAAGGGGAAAAACATTTTGCAGCCTTCCCCTTCATTTTCAGGAAATTCCCCAAACAAGAAACAGTCTTGAGGGAAACTTCTAAATGAAGCTAGGGGCCTCAAAAGTAAAGAGCAAAATAAATTTGACAAAGGGCCAATCTAGAGTAAAGTTATGAGCATCTGTCGAATAGCACAATAAAACATGGCAGTTCACCTTTAAGAATCCAGGAGTTCCTCAGGGCAGTGTCCTAGGCCCAACCATCTTCAGCTGCTTCTTCAATGACCTTCCCTCCATCATAAAGTCAGAAGTGGGGATGTTCTCTGATGATTGCACAGTGTTCAGTTCCATTCGCAACTCCTCAGATAATGAAGCAGTCCGTGCCTGCATGCAGAAAGACCTGGACAACATTCAGGCTTGGGCTAATAAGTGGCAAGTAACATTCACGCCACACAAGTGTCAGGCAATGGCCATCTCCAACAAGAAAGTGTCTAACCCCTTGACATTCAATGACATTACCATTGTCAAACCCCCCACCATCAACATCCTGGGGGTCACCATTGACCAGAAACATAACTAGACCAGCCATATCAATACTGTGGCTACAAGAGCAGGTCAGAGGCTGGGTATTCTGTCGCGAGTGACTCACTTCCTGACTCCCCAAAGCCTTTCCACCATCTACAAGGCACAAGTCAGGAGTGTGATGGAATACTCTCCACTTGCCTGAATGAGTGCAGCTCCAACAACACTCAAGAAGCTCGACACCATCCAGGACAAAGCAGTCCGCTTGATTGGCACCCCATCCACCACCTTAAACATTCACTCCCTCCATTACCGCTGCACTGTGACTGCAGTGTGTACCATCAACAAGATGCACTGCAGCAACTCGCCAAGGCTTCTTCGGCAGCACCTCCCAAACCCGCGACCTCTTCCACCTAAAAGGACAAGGGCAGCAGGTGCATGAGAACACCACCACCTCCAAGTCCCCCTCCAAGTCACACACTATCCTGACTTGGAAATATATCGCCGATCCTTCATCGTCGCTGACTCAAAATCCTGGAACTCCCTCCCTAACAGCACTGTGGGAGTACCTTCACCACACGGACTGCAGCAGTTCAAGAAGGCGGCTCACCACCACCTTCTCAAGGGCAATTAGGGCAATAAATTTTGGCCTTGCCAGCGACACCGACATCCCGAGAATGAATTTTAAAAAAGGATCAGATTTCCTGAGTTGCCGTTGTAAGTTTCACTTGTTTTATCGTGGTCTATGTTAGATTGGCAGACCCTAGGGAGGAAATGACAGAATGAGGATTTCACTCTGGCCTAAACCCCTCAATTGTTTGCTGCACCTTAGCTAGGGCAGGTGCATCTTACACCCTCCATCACTTCCAATGGCATTTAAGGCAAAACTTAAATGGGGCGTAAAACTGGTGGATCCAGTCTTAGTTCCAAATTTGGAGCCAATATTGATTTAGAGTGCTAATTCTTTAAGATTGTCAATCTCTACAGTGGAAAGTCAGCAGAGACTAGCAGCACTGCATGTGTAATCATATTTCCAAGGATACATAGCCAACATAGAACAATGCAATACTTACATTTTGACCTTGTGTTCGATTGCACTATCTTGCGATTTATTACATTTTTGAACATTTGTGTCCATGTTCTATTGATAAGTTTATGAATTCCTCACAACATACAGTAACAATATCGCTGTCAATGTGAAGTCGTGTTATAGCAAATTTGGTATCATCTCTCAGTTGTAGGCTGATTGGGGTGCATTACTCACAGGATAGTTATGTCAAAAGTTTTCTGTAATCTCAATATTGTTGCCATCCTGAAAATATCATAATAAATCACCACAACAATTATATTATGGAATAGAAGTGCTTGTTTCTTTTGACTTGTGAGAACTTTTCAGTGCATAGTTGTTTGAGGTCATGCTCATTAATCAGCTTCATGGTTAGTCATGGTCCCCTATCCCATTTTATGTAGAAATTAACACCACACTGTGAAGTGATTAGTTACTGTATATATCCACTTAGAAAGAAAGAACTTGCATTTATATAGCCCCTTTCACGACCGCAGGACGTCCCAAAGCCAATGAAGTACTTTTTTGAAGTGTATTCGCTGTTGTAATGTAGAAAACGCAGCAGCCAATTTGCACACAGCAAGCTCCCACAAACAGCAATGTGATAATGACAAATACTTGAAGGAGAAAAAATTGCAGGGATATGGGGGGAGAGTGGGACTAGATGGATTGCTCTTCGAAAGAGCTAGCTCAGGCTCAATGGACCGAATGGCCTGCTTCTGTGCTGTACTATTCTATAATTCTATGAATGACCAGATAATCTGTTTTTGGCAGAGGGATAAATATTGGCGACCCATGTATAAGATGACTGTGAAAGCAAAGAGTTTGGTGACTTGAGATTATTATACAATAAATTGATGTACGTACTGCTGAACATCCTGCTGAAAAGATCCTGTAAAGTACTTAGCCTGTTTGCAATGTTTTTGCTCTCGAAGGCTGAGCATGTTTCAGACAAGCCTGGAGAGTTCTGTCGAAAGGTCATCGACCTGAAACGTTAACTCTGTTTCTCTCTCCACAGATGCTGCCTGACCTGCTGAGTGTTTCCAGCATTTTCCGTTTTTATTGGAGAATTCTTTCTACTGTTCTCACAGATTGTGAGCATGTCCAGGCTAATTGGCTGTGTTTGTTGTATTGCACCCTTCATTGTGACTGTTTCTTTCCAATACTACATTTTATCAACTCTTGGTGCCACATACATGAAGGGGAGGGAAACCAGCTGTCACAGTTGCCTGATTCCTCATGAGATAATTTTGGCTTGTCTTCTTTGATCAGCTAAGGCAATAATATTAAAACCCAGGGAGGACAAAACGAACACGATCAGAATAGAATGAAGGAAGTTCCACTTCAGAGATAACAAAAACACCCAATTGGAATATCATATATCTGTGATGTGAGAACAGCAAAGATACTAATACATTTAGTATTTGGAATAGATACTAACCCTGTTAACAACAACAACAACTTGCATTTATATAGCGCCTTTAATGTAGTAAAACGTCCCAAGGTGCTTCTCAGGAGCATTATCAGACAAAATTTGGCACCGAGCCACATAAGGAGATATTAGGACAGGTGAACGAGGTAGGTTTTAAGGAGCGTCTTAAATGAGGAGAGAGAGGTGGAGAGTTTTAGGGAGGGAATTCCAGAGTTTAGGGCCCAGGCAGCTGAAGGCACGGCCACCAATGGTGGAGTGATTAAAATCGAGGGTGCACAATTAAGAAAAAGTTAAAAAAAAGAAATAGGAAATGAATATGGTGGCACAGTGCCTTGAAGGTCAAATGTTCTGCGCTATTGAGTGGTGCTGTTCAAAGGGTCACTTTGATATTGGCATGTTGCTATGGGGAGGGGTTGAGCAGAAGCCAGGCAGCTCCTCGTGAAGAGAGTGGAAGCCCAGAGAAAACGCTGAGAACAGCTGTTTGTGCCATTTCTTGGGGGGTGGGGTGGGCGTTCCTACGGTTTCCCACCAGAGACCAGTAGAACCCAAATGGAATTTCAAGGCCCCAGGTTCCACATTATGCTGACAAGCGACAGTGAGATCATACAGCTGTTGGCAGATCTTCCGCAGGGTTTTCACTGGGGTGCACCTACAAACCGTAGGGTCTGCAATAAAAGATCAAAACAGATGCTGACCCTTTCGCACCCCCAACAATGACAACTTGCATTTATATAGCACCTTTAACGTAGTAAAACATCCCACTATCATGGTCTGCTGGAGAGTGATGTGCACCTACTTAATTTGCCCTTTGAAAGTGTCCATTCCAATGGGCAGTCTGCTAACGGCCAGACAGTTTTTGAAATTGGCCAAGTAGAGCACAGGAGAACATCACACAACTGATCAGAAAAAGAAAAAAAAGGAAGACTTGCATTTCTATAGCGTCTTTTGTGACCTCAGAACGTCCCAAATGCTTTACAGCCAATGAAGTACTTTTGAAGTGGCGGGGGGGAATTTTCCCAGCCCTGGGGAGGCGGGTATGGAGGCGGGACTGCCGGGAAAATGGCAGAAACTGGGAACGGGAACCAACCCCGCTCCCAACCCACCTCCGTGCCATCTTCCCGGGAGGCGGGTCCCCGAGTCGCGCAGGGACCCGTCTCCTCGAGGTGGGAAGGGGATTAGAGCCAATTAACTGCCTGTTAAGAGGTAGTTAACAGGCAGTTTTGAGGCTTTTCCCCATTTTACGCCTGCAATTGCAGGCTTCCCGACGGCTACAAACCTTGCCAGGGTCAGCGAGGCGAGCAGTGGGTCTGCGGGGTGAGAGGGGTTGAAATGTCAGCTGTAGAGGTGAGTGATGGGTGCAAGTGTGGACAGGTAAGTATGAGAGGTGAGTGTAAAGTGTTGGAAAAAGTTCCCTTACCTTTGCTTCTTTCAGCAGGTTTCAACCTTTGAGGATCCGGAGGTGCCTCATCTCAACGGCAGAGATGACAGAATGGCTGCTGCATTCTCAGATGCAGCAGCCATTTGCTTTCTGCTGAGGAGAGAGGTCTTGGTGAGCCTGTGTGCAAGGGCTCACCTTAGAACAGAGATTGTCAGTGTTTGACAGCTTCTCAAAGCTGTCAAACGCTGACAATTCATCTGTCAAAAATTTTTCGACAGATGAAGCGTCATACGCTGATGTCATCTGTCACCGGCTTTCCCTTAATTGGCCGGTAAGCCCGCAGGGCGGGCTTAACAAGGTTAATCAAGGGAAAATAGCGTGGGTTGGTCAAATGTTGCTGGGGGCGGGACTGAAACCCGGAAACCAGAAGTCCCGCCTCCAGCACGTCTCCATTGAGAAAATCCAGCCCGGAGTCACTGTTGTAATGCATGAACATGCAATTCAACATAAATTAACTGGATCCTCTTCCTACTTCGATTAATGACTCAACAGGTGTATTTAGTTAACAGTGTTAAACATATACCCACCAACACCATGGTAAATCTATGTCCCACTTTGTGAAGTGGTGTTTATACCACCCAAAGAGTAATCTAATGCAAGGACTCATTACTGAATGCAATAAGAAAGAAGTTGCATTTCTATAGCGCCTTTCATGACCGCTAGACGTCTCAAATAGCTTTACAGCCAATGAAGTACTTTTGAAGTGTAGTCACTGTTGTAATTTAGGGAAACATGTCAGCCTAATTTGCGCACAGCAAGCTCCCACAAACAGCAATGTGATAATGACCAGACAATCTGTTTTAGTAATCTTGATTGAGGGATAAATATTGGCCAGGACACTGGGGAGAACTTCCCTGCTCTTCTTCGAAATAGTGCCGCGCGATCTTCACATCCAACTTTAGTAAGAAAACACTAAAAGCTACTAACAGTCCACGTGTACTCTTAAAAGAAAGGGAGCTTTTTCAGTAAATTACGACATCCTGTGTAACCAATTGGTGGAGTTTGGTTTATCTGACCAGGTCATGCAATGGTTTCATTTCAATCCAGTAAACAGACATGGAAAGATTTCATTTGGAAACGTTATCTGATTTTAATCCTGCTTAAAACTAGAGACCACACATTACCCTTCAAGATCATGTGTTACCAAGCAGATGACCAAGATAACAACAAAGAGGATTTTCTCAACATATCAGGCCCTGCTCAACACAAAGAGCAACAACTGCACCACAGAGCCCAACCCACATTCCACTTAATGAGGCAGAAATTCTGGTCCCTACGGGTGTGTACGCGCTGTGTATTCACCCGTAGGGTCAACGGAAATGCCGGTTTTAGGCATGCACTGCGCATGCACTGGAAACCGGCATTTCCGATCTGTCAATCTTGACAGATCCTCCGCCTGCCCGGGAGCAGGGCCTCTGCGGGTGGAGTGTTCCGTTTTTTGGAGACCCTCTGCCCGCAGAAAACACTTACAATTCTTGCGCCTGTAAAAGCAAGCGCAAGGCCTGCTTTTACCAGGCTAAGAGTTGAAGAAAGTAAAAAAAAAAAAAAATTTCCCACTGATTTATCATTTTAAAATACTTTAAAGAAAGGTAAGTTTATTTTTAGCCCTGTTAAAAACTTTAATTATTTTTTTCAAAAATTTAAATTTTTGTTTAAAATAGTTAATTTATGTAATTTATAGTCATTTTAAAAATGTGATTTTTTAAAAAATGTATTTGAAGTTTTACTTATGTTTTGGGGGTGATCTCTATTCATAGATTTGACAGGTCTTCCTGTCAAATCTATGAATGGAGAGTCCCTGCTCTGATTGGCTCCCCATGACCCACGTGATCCCAGGGACACTGCGAACTACCTGCGCCCCTGGGATACGTGGGCCCTGCACACCGGCAGTTTGAAGAGGCACAGCAACGGAACTGTGCGCCTCCCGGGAGCCCTCCGGTCCAGGCGGAGATTTTTCCAAATCGCAGGCCTCCGCCCGCGGGGCTGCGAACGGAATTTCTGGGCCATAAGTTGCAGTTTCCTGAGAACACTTCTTAAGTCACAAACATGGCCCTGCGGTCAGGTGCAGCTTGCAGCTCTAACCATACGTTCAGCAACTTAAACATCAAACAGACACTCCACAATGAAACCTTGCTGTTCCAAATTACAAGAACAAAAGAATTCCATCGCCGGTTCAGTAAATGTTGCCTCTCCTGCAATTACGTTCCAGCAGCAATTTAGGGCACGTCTGCGGACGGTCAAAGACTTGCATTTGTATGGCGCCTTTCACCACCTCAGGACATCCCAAAGCTCTTTCCAGCCAATGAAGATCTTTTGAAGTGTAGTCACTGCTGTAATGTAGGAGAGGCAGCAGCCAATTTGCGCACAGCGAGATCCCACAAACGGCATTGAGGTAATGGCTGGATAATCTGTTTTAGTGATGTTGGTTGAGGGATAAAGATTGGCCCAGGACAATGAGGAGGAGACCCTTGCTTTTCTTCGAAATAGAGCCGTGGGATCTTTTACGTCCACCTGCGAGGCAGACGGGGCCTTGGTTTAACGTCTCATGCGAAAGACGGCACCTCCGACAGTGCAGCACTCCCTCAGTACTGCACTGAGAGTGCTGCCTAAGTTAGGAATGGAGACTTAGGTGAGCTCCCTTATGGGTGATTGATCACCACACCTGATTTTCCTCTATGTGCTGCGCCCAGGTGCTCCAACACACCCAGTTGCTGTCACAGGAGAATTGGCCTTTACGTCTTATAATGGTGTATATATTTTTTGGCAGCCATGCCTTTAGCTGCCTGGGCCCTAAGCTCTGGAATTCCCTCCCTAAACCTCTTCGCCTCTCTCTCCTCCTTTAAGACGCTCCTTAAAACCTACTTCTTTGACCAAGCTTTTGGTCGTCTGTCCTAATATCTCCTTATGCGGCTTGGTCTCCAAATTTGTTTGATAATCGCTCCTGTGAAGCACCTTGGGACGTTTTACCATGTTAAAGGCGCTATATAAATGCAAGTTGTTGCTGTTGTTGGAGGTAATGTATTGCCAGAAAGGGTGGTGCAAGCAGATTCAATAGTAACTTTCAATAGGGAATTGGATATATACTCGAAAAGGAAATATCTGCAGGGCTATGGGGAAAGAGGGGGGAGTGGGGCTATTTGGTAGCGCTTTCAAAGAGATGGCACAGGCACGATGGGCTGAAGGGCCTCCTTCAGTGCTGTATGATTCTATGATTCACCCTCTGATCTTTTTGAAATTAATATTTTCCTACTCATTCCTACTAGGAAATATCTCGGCTCACCACTTCCCACTGAAGTGGGAAATTCACTACTTGTGGAATCAAACACAGCATCACATGACACAAAAGTGCAATGTCACTGGGATACCACAGAAATGTGGTACTTGTTAAGAGTGTCTCTTTATGGGATCTGAATTACCTTTCGCTGTTACTTAACCATATGCCGCCTATGTTTTTATTTCTGCATAGTTCATTGGACTAAACACGATGGACTAAATTCGAAGCCTTTTCTGTTCCGGACGAGACTGGAAGCTCAGGGAACGAGGATTGAGAGGTGTGTGGCTGTGAGGTAGGATATCGGCCATTATACCTTAATGTGTGCGCTGTTTATTTACTCTCTTTAAAATGAATGTGATGCTGTTTAACACAAACAAAAGTGTAAAAACTGTTGTTCCAAAGGTGATGCCAAATCTCCCCTATCCCTACAACAACTATGCATTTAGATGACATCTTCAATGTAGGAAAATGTCCCAAGACACTTCACAGAAGCATAAGCAAAGAAAGACTTGCATTTATATAGTGCCTTTCAGGACCTCAGGACGTCCCAAAGTGCTTTACAGCCAATGAAGTACTTTTCAAAGTGTAGTCATTGTTGTAATGTAGGAAACGTGGCAGTCAATTTTCGCACAGCAAGCTCCCACTAACAACAATGTGATAATGAGCAGTAAAATCTGTTTTCGTGGAGTTAGTTGCGGGATAAATATTGGCCCAGGATACCGAGTAGAACTCTCCTGCTCATCTTTGGAATAATATTATGGGATCTTTTGCGTCCACCTGAGAGGGCAGACGGGGCCTCGGTTTAGCGTCTCATCGGAAAGACGGCATCTCCGACAGTGCAGCGCTCCCTCAGTGTCAGCCTGGATTTTGTGCTCAAATCTCAGGCAAAAATGGACACTATGCCAAAGAAGGAGAGATTAGGAGAAGTGACCAAAAGTTTTGTCAAAGAGGTGGGTTTCAAGGAGGGTTTTAAAGGATGAGAAGGTGGTGGAGAGGTTTAAGGGCAGAATTCCAGAGTTTGGGGGCGAGGCAGCTACAGGCACAGCTGCCAATGTTGCAGTGAAGGAGTGGATATTCACAAGAGGCGAGATGGGCACAGATCTGGAAGGCAGCAAAGATTTTGTAGAGACCAGGAAGGTTGAAGATTGGGCAATATTTTGCATGCTGCAGCCACATAAGCAGTTGAGAATCAACACTGTCTACGCCGTTGAGTATTGCATTCTCCAACAGACATTGGAGTTTTCTAAAAGAAAAAGATAATTACGGAGTCTTTGCAATGTAGTTCATTAACTCAGAGGATTGGACAAACCAGAAGCATATGGATGTCTGCCTGCGGGTTTTGGTAAATTATCCTGATTACATTTCCATAGTAAATCAGTTGAATCCTCCGCAACCCTGGAGGTATGGGGTAGAAAGATATTTTGGACATTGTCTAAGAGACATTCATATTGAGGAAGTTGAATTTAATACCAGTTGCATTTAACTTTCGAAATTCCAGATTACATCCAGCAGGATGACCAGGGATTTGGGGAAATATAGCCCTTATCTTTAGTGTATTGAGTAAGATGTAAGATGTAGTCATAACACGCTCCCCCCGACCCCACTCTGCACCCTCCCCACCTCCCTGTAAATATCGGGGCCTAAGAATTATTTAAAATAAAGAACGACTTACATTTATATAGCGCCTTTCACGACCTCAGGACAGCCCAAAACGCTTTACAGCCAATGAAATACTTTTTTTGAAGTGTAGTCACTGTTGTAATGTAGCAAACGCGGCAGCCATATGTGCACAGCAAAATCCCACAAACAGCGATGTGATAATGACCAGATAATCTGTTTTAGTGATGTTGATTGAAGGATAATTATTGGCTGGACTCCCTTACTCCTCTTCAAAATAGTGCCACAGGATCTTTTACGTCCACCTGAAAGGGCAGATGGGGACTCAGTTTAATGTTTCATCCGAAAGACTGCACCTCCGACAGTGCAGCACTCCCTCAGTACTGCACTGGACTGTCAGCCTAGACTTTGTGCTCAAGTCCCTAGAGTGGGACTTGAACCCACAACCTTCGAACTCAGAGGCGAGAGTGCTACCCATTGGCACACGCTGAAAAGGGTGTTCCCTTTTCCTTGGCTCTGTTCCTCATTATAACCTGTGTCGTAAGAATGAGCCTTACGCGTGGTAAACTTAATGTAAGCTTTAATCAACTTAAAACGGTGCTGCATACAAAAGAGGTCTTACCCTATGCCTCTTCCAGAGCTAACTGATCAGTCCAGTATTTATCCTGGACTGATTACAGGAAGTGATGTCATACAGGAAGCTGAAAAGTGTTACCACTTTCTCCCCCCCCAAAACATTAGGAGGCCGGAATGCTCCCTCCATTTCGTAGCCGTTGGATGAGGGAGAGCCGCACCCGTTTGGGTTCTCGTAGCGGTAGAGGGCCCCTAGCCCGTTTACCCGCTGCGGGCCATGGACCAGAGTCCGAGTGCTCCAGCCCGCTCTGTGAGGGGTCAGAACGATCCTGACTGTGTACTGGTACCCGAATGGGTGTCGGGCAGGGCTGTGGCAGATCCGTTTGAGCGTACGGTACAGGGTTGATCGTGGCTGCGCGTGCGAGCCCCGACGGGCTCATAGTCAGTCTGCCCCAGGTCGGCACGCTGGAGTGAGGTACCAGCCGGCGTCAGATCCCGATCATGATGAGAGGCACCTGGCAAGCCCAGAGATGTGCCTGGTACGATATCATCCCCTGGTGTCCCTCTATGTTTCGGCGGGCAGGGAGCCAGATCCCGCAATGACACGGTAGATTCCCGACCGTCAGGATACCGAATATAGGCGTAGGTAGGGTTGACGTCAGTGAGCTCAACCTCATCTACCAGGGGGTCATTCTTAGACGCCCGGACATATCTTCGGAGTAGCACTGGTCCCGGTGCAGTCAGCCACGACGGGAGAGATGTCCCATAGGATGAGCGACGCTGAAATCGGAAGAACCGTTCATGAGGCGTCGTATTTGTGGCGGTCGAAAGGAGGGACCGTGTGGAGTGTAATGCGTCTGGAAGTACTGCTTCCCAATGCTGGTTGGGTAGGCCCCGAGATCTCAAAGCCAGACGTACCGCATTCCAGATGATAGCGTTAAAACGCTCGACTTGCCCATTCCCAACCGGATGATAAGGCGTCGTTTTGCTGGCAGCAATACCCCGTTCCGAGAGATAGGCCTTGAGTTCTCCCGACATAAAAGAAGGGCCCCGATCTGAATGAACATAGGATGCCATGCCACAGAAAGCAAATACCTGTTCAAGGCAGCTGATAACCGTGGTTGTCAGCATATTGGGGCAGGGAAAGGCAAACGGAAAACGAGAATACTCATCAACCATTGTTAATAGATAAGTGTTGCGAGTCGAAGAGGGCAACGGCCCCTTAAAATCGATGCTAAGCCTTTGCATTGGCTGGGTCGCATGTATGAGTATACCACCCGAGGGGCGGAAAAACCGAGGTTTCAATTCCGCACAGACTCTGCAGTCCGAGCACATCTTCTTTACATCCCCGGTAGAGAATGGGAGATTTCGGGACCGCACGAAGTGCAGCATGCGAGTAACGCCTGGATGACACAACCCATCATGGATGTCTACGAGCGTAGAGGGTGCCATGGCGGAGCAGAATGCTCGTGTGAGGGTATCCGGAGCCACATTCTCCTTGCCAGGTCGATAGTGGATGGTGTAACCAAAAGAGGCCAATTCCAGCCGCCAAAGCTGGATTTTATTATTTTTAATTTTGGTCCGTTTTCGATTATCGAGCATGAAGGCGACCGATCGCTGGTCCGTGATTAAGGTAAAGTGCTGGCGAGCCAGGAGATGACTCCACTTCCGTACTGCCTCTATGATGGCTGTAGCTTCTTTCTCGACTGGAGGATAATGTAGCTCAGCCCCTTGAAAAGTCCTGGACAAAAATGCCACCGGACGACCTTCCTGATTCAGAGTGGCTGAGATTGCCACCTCCGAGGCATCACACTCAACCACGAAAGGAAGACTCTCATCGATGGAGTGAAGAGCCGCTTTCTCCAACTGCTTTTTCAGGAGGTTAAAGGCTGCAACAGCCGTTGTGTCTAGTGGGAATGTGCTGGCCTTCAGTAGAGGTTGGATTCGGTCCGAAAAGTTAGGAATCCATTTCGCATAGTATGCAAACAGGCCGAGGGCCCGGCGCAAGGAGGCCGGATTCTTAGGTGGCGGGAGTTCTTGGAGTGGGCGAAGCCTTTCAGGGTCAGGTTTAATGATGCCATTGCCCACACAATAGCCAAGGATGTTGATAGTTGGTTGTGACTCAATGGATTTAGCCGCATTCAATGTCAAATTACGGTGCTGGAGTGCATCCCAAAATCGTTGGAGATTGGCGTCATGTTCCCGCTGATTGCGACCTGCGACAGTAATATTGTCCAGATAAGGAAACGTATCCTTCAAGTCTTCCTGTTTGACCAGGTCATCCATTGCTCGCTGGAAGACAGCCACTCCATTAGTGACCCCAAAGGGGAGGCGACGAAATTGATACAGCCGCCCATTGGCTTCAAAGGCTGTATACTGCTTGTCTGAGACCTTCAAGGGTACCTGATGATAGGCGCTTTTCAGATCATAAGTCGAGAACACCGTGTACTCAGCCAATTTATTAACCATATCATCGATGCGCGGCAATGGGTATGCGTCCAAGTCCGTATACTGATTGATGGTCTGTGAATAGTCAATGCACAGCCGTTTCTTGTGAGGTTGTAGAGGGTTCTTAACAATAACGACCTGGGCGCGCCATGGCGACGAACAAGGCTCGATGATATCCTCTGCTAAAAGCCGAGAAATCTCAGCCGCAATAAAAGACTGGTCTTCCTGACTGAAACGGCGTGACTTTGTTATAATCGGTTTGCATCGAGGAGGGATACTGGCAAACAGTGAGGGTTCATCCAGTGAAGCTGCTGACAAGGCACAGAACGGTAATCGAGGTCGTATATTAGAAATAGTGAGTTCAGGTTTGGATCCGCCGAACTCAATGGTAAGCTTCTTATGCTGCTTTTGAAAATCCAGCCCTAAGATAAGATCACTACATAAGTCCTTGAGCACCGAAAGCCGGGTGGAGGGATACCTGTGACCTTTAAGCATTATTTCAACTACACAGAAGCCAGAAATTCTGGTATTAAGTGATGACTGAGCCATCGCAACTGCCTGGTCCGATGGAAAAACATGTAGCTTTAACTGTGCAACAGTCTGTTCCCTAATGAAACTATCAGTGCTACCTGAGTCAATTAAGGCATCTAAAGTATGTCCATTAATTGATGCTTTTGTAGCTGCATGGAATAGATTCTGAGGACAAGCAGCTGTAATTGGTGTCGTTGCACAAAGAGTGGCTGAAATTCTAGGTGTGTTTCTTCGAGAAAAAACCCGAGAGGAAGCACGATAGTTTTTAGTTGGAACATCCTGATAGGCCCTTACTGGGGCAGTTCGGTAGGACTTAGCTTGATAAGCCCTCGTAGAGGCTCTTGATAGGCAAACCTTTACAAAATGACCCTTTTTGTTGCAATGACTGCAAAACGCATTGCGAGCAGGGCAGAATCTCCGAGGGTGAAACTCATCACCACAAAAAAAGCATTTCTTAGATTGCCAAGAGGCTGCCACAGTGGGGTCATCATCCTCTTCATCAGTGAAGTCATCAGATCGATCGTCAGGGATAAAGTCCTCCCTAATAGAGTTCACCTGTGGCCTCTTAAATTGCCTGACTGTAGTTAAGGCAGCAGACCGAGGTCTGGGCACTGTAAAAAGGTCTGCATTTCTTTTTGCCAGATCTAGAGAGCAAGCCAGGTCATAAGCTCTCTGCAGCTCAAGTGTCTTACTTTCCAGTAGACGCTGGCGTATAAATGGGGAGGCAAGCCCGCAGATGAACGCATCACGGATCATTTCTTCGCGGTATAGCTCAGCTGAGGCTGCCCGAAAGTTACAGTCCATACTAAGTCTGCGAAGCTCTTGGAGGAATTTATCAATGGATTCCTCCGGCCCTTGTTGGGCTGTAGCTAGTAGATGTCTAGCATAGACCTCATTCGGTGTCTTAGTATATAGTCTCTTAAGCGTCTGAATTGCCTCCTCATAACTGTCCCAGTCTTCCACATACTGAAATACATTCGGGGTGACACAGTTGATGAGTATCCGCAACTTTGAGTTATCATCAGCTTTGCAATACTCAAGAAAATTCTCAAACGTGCGATACCAGTGTTTCCACACCTTACCGGCTGCTGGGGTGTTTGGGTCCAAGTCAAGACGCGATGGTTTAAGGATGTTTTCCATGATGGGTGATTCCCTGGATCCTTAGCTCCGAGTTCGTCCAAAAAGTTTGAGTGCGAAGTTTTTCAAAAGTTGATTAAATTGTCGTAAGAATGAGCCTTACGCGTGGTAAACTTAATGTAAGCTTTAATCAACTTAAAACGGTGCTGCATACAAAAGAGGTCTTACCCTATGCCTCTTCCAGAGCTAACTGATCAGTCCAGTATTTATCCTGGACTGATTACAGGAAGTGATGTCATACAGGAAGCTGAAAAGTGTTACCACAACCTGCACATCAGTAATACCGTCCGGTTCTGACAAAAGGTCATCTTCACAGATACTGCCTGACCTGCTGAGTGTTTCCAGCATTTTCTGTTTTTATTTCAGATTTCCAGCGTCCGCAGTATTTTGGGTTTTGTATTAAAATCCATTCTGCCACATACTGTGCAGCAAATAAGTTAACTGTTCCTCTAATATGAAATATGGCAATAAACTTTAATCATGCAGCACAAAAATCCAGGCTGACACTCCCAGTGCAGCACTGAGGGAGTGCGGCACTGTCGGAGGTGCCGTCTTTCGGATGAGACGTTAAACCGAGGCCCCGTCTGCTCTGTCAGGTGGACGTAAAAGATCCCATGGCACTATTTCGAAGAAGAGCAGGGGAGTTCTCCCCGGTGTCCTGGCCAATATTTATCCCTCAATCAACATCACAAAAAAAACGCGTTTCTTACATTACAACAGTGACTACACTTCAAAAGTACTTCATTGGCTGTAAAGCACTTTGGGGCATCCTGAGGGCGTGAAAAACGCTATATAAATGCAAGTCTTTCTTTTTTTTATGTAACCTCAGTGTCCTATATTCAACAGTTACAATCATGAAGAACAAAAGGTCCTATGCCAATGTCTTAGTTTTAAAAATACTTTTTGTGGTTCTGGCTGAAAGCACTAAAGTGAAGACACACTTGATAATCTGATAAGATAACTGTAAGATCAAAGCTTCCTGTGTACTATTTGCAGACCAGAATTTAAACAAAGCCAGTGGTGAAACTCTTTATTCCAAATGGTCCAAGCAATATTCAAAGCTTGTGTGCGAGTATAGTTCTCCACATCATGAACTAATTACTTCGTTTTCTTTCTTCTCTTGCACTGTATCCCTGCGATGAGTATTAATATTTGATTTACAACATTAATTTGATGTTAGCTGATTGTCTTTGTGATCCCTGTTTTTATTGCTTAGTTTTACAGATTGTTGAGCTTTTAATACCAGGATGGGTCGTGGCTCATATAAGAGTATTGTGTTCACTAAAAGGAGCTTCTAATCACTGACTTTTCTCATCTGCTTATGAGGAAGTAGATAAACAATTTTGTACAGTTGGATAACACCACTACATCACTAAAACAGATTATCTGGTCATTATCACATCGCTGTTTGTGGGATTTTGCTGTGCACATATGGCTGCCGCGTTTGCTACATTACAACAGGCACGTAGATGATTTTGGTATGTGGTTACCTCTTTGATCAAGCTTTTGGTCACCTGTCCTAATATCTCCTTATGTGGCTCGGTGTTTAATTTTGTTTGCTAACGCTCCTGTGAAGCACCTTGGGACGTTTTACTACGTTAAAGGCGCTATATAAATACAAGCTGTTGTTGTCGTGGTCGCAAGTGTGGTTGAGAAAAGGGGAAGTTGGAGCGGGGTGTATTTTTTACAGAGCGTGAACAGAAGCACGCCTGGGGTATTTAGTTACTTTCAGGAGAGCAGTAGCAGAATTGATGAATCATAGGAGCCTGAGTAGTCCATTCAGCCCTTTGAGCCTGTTCCGCCATTCAATGAGATCATGGCTGGTCTGTATCCTAATTCCATCCACCCGCCTTGACTGGGTATCCCTTAATACTTTTGGCTAGTAAAAATCTATCGATTCCAGATTTTAAATGATTAATTGAGCTAGCATCTACTGCTTTTTGTGTGGGAGATGTCCAAACTTCTACCACCCTTTGTGTGAAGAAGTGTTTCCTAACTTCTCTCCTGAATGGCCTGGCTCTGTTTTTAAGGTTATGTCCCCTTGTCCTAGACTTCCCCACCAGTGGAAAAGGTTTCCCTCTATCTACCCTATCAATTAGTTTCAAAATCCTACAAATCTCAATCAAATCACTCCATAACCTTTTATATTCCAGGGAATACAAGACTAGATTATGCAATCTCTCATCATAATCTAACCCTTGGAGCCCTGGTAACATTCTGGTGAATCTGCGTTGCACTCCTTCCAAGGCCAATATATCCTTTCTAAGGTGCGGCGCCCAGAGCTGTACACAGTGCTCCAGATGTGGTCTAACCAGGACTTTGTCTAGCTGTGGCCCTGCATTTTTATAGTCTTGGACCGTCAGCTGTCTGGGCCCTAATCTCTGGAATTCCCTCCCTAAACCTCTCCGCCTCTCTGCCTTTCTCTCCTTTAAGACGCTCCTTAAAACCTACTTCTTTGACCAAAATTCTGGTCACCTGTCCTAATATCTTCTTATGTGGCTCAATGTCAAACATTGTCTGATAACACTCCTGTGCAGCGCCTTGGGACATTTTACTATGTTAAAGGCACTATATAAATGCAAGTTGTTATTGTAAGAGGTAACATGGAGAGAGCAAGTGCAATAAAAACGGAAAATGCTGGAAACGCTCAGCAGGTCAGGCAGCATCTGTGGAGAGAGAAACAGAGTTAACGTTTCAGGTCGATGACCTTTCGTCAGAACCGGAAAAAGTTAGATATGTAACAGGTCTTAAGCAAGTACAGAGGCAGGGAAAGGGGGAGGGGAGGAAAGAACAAAAGGGAAGGTCTGTGATAGGATGGAAGACAGGAGAGATTAAAAGACAAAAGGGATGATGGTACAAGGCAAAAGGAGATGGTAATGGGACAAGTAAAGAAACAAAAGATGAGTCTAGAAGAGGTGTAAATGGGAATGGCTGAATCATCAACGGCTGTCGTCCGAAAAAATGGGGGCAGAGATTATGGTCTGAAATTGTTGAACTCGATGTTGAGTCCGGAAGGCTGTAAGGTGCCTAATCGAAAGATGAGGTGCTGTTCCTCGAGCTTGCGTTGAGCATTATTGGAACAGTGTAGGAGGCTGAGGAAAGAGAAGTCAGAGTGGGAGTGGTCCGGAGAATTAAAGTGACAGGCGACCGGAAGCTCGGGGTCACGCTTGTGGACTGAACGGAGGTGTTCCGTAAAGTGGTCACCCAAAGTGTAGAGGAGACCGCATCATAAGCAGCGAATACAGTATACTAAATTGCAAGAAGTACAAGTAAATCGCAGTTTCACCTGGAAGGAGTGTTTGGGGCCCTGGACAGTGGGAAGAGCAAGTGCAAATTGCTGTATATTAATGTATTTATTACTTTTCAATGTCAATATACAGAAGGTTTGGAATATGTCTGGTTTCGGTGTTAGTAGTTGGGTTTGGTTGACACCAGTGATATTTATTTCTGCCTTTCACTCCACAAGATTGTCATGCCAAGAATTCTGTTGCAGCCCACCCAAAAATCTGGAAAACATCAATGGAAAGAAATTCAGGAAAGCTCTTCAGTGACGAGCCTCCTCTAAAATGAACCAGATATGACACAATACAAACATATTCCTCATTTGTTAACATTGTTAGGTCCTTATCATTTAGCCGATTCCAGATGCGTTTATACCAGTTGGTGAACACTCCAAACATCCTGGTGGCCATTTCTGAATAATAGTGGAAAATGAAATGATGGTCAACGGAAGGCACAATGTTCGTGTATTGAAATGAGACGCTCAGCCCCAGTGTGGATAGGTGACTTCATCACCGTCATAGATCCAAACATAAATTTATCTGCCAGCCTTTATGCACCTTGGAAGTAAAAAGGAAAGAAAGAAGTTGAATTTATATAGCGCCTTTCACAACCTCAGGGCGTCCCAAAGTCAATTACAGCCAATGAAGTACTTTTGAAGTGTGGTCACTGTTGTAATGTAGGAAACGCGGCAGCCAATTTGTGCTCAGCAAAGTCCCACAAAAAGCAATGTGATAATGACCAGATCATCTGTTGTTTTAGTGATGTTAGTTCAACCTGAGAGGGCATATGGGGCCTCGATTTAATGTCTCATCCGAAACACGGCACCTCCGACAGTGCAGCACTCCCTCAGTACAGCACTGGAGTGTCAGCCAGGATTATGTGTTCAAGTCTCTGGAGTGGGACTATGAACCCACAACCTTCTGACACTGAGGCGAGAGTGCTACCACTGAGCCACAGCTGTAGGGTAGGGTAAAAAGCATGTATACAGGCTCTCCCAATGTCTTTCTGGGAAGATGTACAGCCTGGTGTGACACTGAGCAATAAAGAACAGAAAAATCCCAATTCTGTGCTGAGATAGTTGATCTATACAAAGGTGACAGTAAAGCACCTATAATTGGTCTCCATGTGCATGGGAAAAATCAGCCAAAGTTTCTGCGGCTGACGACTCTGATTGGAAAGTGCCTTGGTGCCGATGTCTGGCGAGGACAGAATCAATTTGCCTGTAGTGGATCACATGATTGAGTAGTCAGCCTACACTTATTACCCAAACTCACATATGAAGAATCAGCACCTGGACAAGGTGCCTGGCGCTAATGATTCTAGGCTCAGACATTGTGGTGTAACCTCCTCCAGCCCTACGACCCTGCGAGATCTCTGGCCTCTTGTGCATCCCCGATTTTCACCGCTTTATCAATGGCGGCCATTTCTTCAGCTGCCTGGGCCCTAAGCTCTGGAATTCCCTCCCTAAACCTCTCCGCCTCTCTACCTCTCTCAAGACGCTCCTTAAAACCCACCTGTCCTAATATCTTCTTATGTGGCTCAAATCTTTCCTGATAACGCTCCTGTGAAGCGTCTTGGGATGTTCTACTACATTAAATGCGCTATATAAATACAAGTTGTTGTTGTTGAATCAACCCCTTTGGGAACGGAATGGCAACATTAAATTGTGGATCCAACACTGTGTACACCAATGAGAACTCTGCGTTTAGGGCAGTTAAAATAAACAAGGTTTCATTTGTTGCAGCTGCAATATGAACTAGTATCGTTTATCATGGCAACTTGGAGCTAAATCTCCCTTTCCTTCCTGGCTGTTTAGCCGCCGATTCCAACTAATTGGCCGTGTGTTTAACAACTAATGGTGGCATAGTATATAGCACCTTTAATGTAGAAAATGTCCCCAAGCATTTTACAGAGAGGGGAGACAAACAAAATAGATAAAGCAATCATGGAGGGAGAGCTAAGAGAGGTGACCGAAAGCTTGGTGAAAAAGGTGGGTTTTGAGAATATTTTAAAGATGGAGAGAGAAGTGGAGTGGCAGAGGGGATTAGGCATGAAGTTCCAAACTGAAAAGCCAAGGCAGCTGGAGATTCTGCCACCAATGGTGGGATGAAGGGAGGACAGGATGCATAAAAGGTTAGAGTCGCCAGACCGAAGAGTGTGTACATGAAACTGGAGGAGATTGCAGAGATAGGGTGGGGGAAAGACCATGGCAAGGATTTGAAGCTGAGGATGGGGATTTTAAATTCAATCCATTTGGGGGACATGAAGCCAAAGTAGGTCAGCGAGGATAGGGGTAATGGCAAGAGGTACTAAATGCAGGATAGGATATGGGAAACTGCATTTTTGGAAAAGTTGGAGATTACGGAAGGTGGAAGATGGGAAGCCAGCGAGGAGGACATCAGGTCTAAAGATGACACTCTCCTGCAGCGCCATCATCGTTTCTTCATTTGTGTAATGGGAGTTACAGCCTTGGCAAGAGTAAGGTTGTTCATGGAATATGAAGTAAGTTGGTCCATACTGTGCACAGTTCATAGCCCACATGGGCAGATTAGCATTAATGCTCATTGTGGCAGTAAGCTCTGATTGTGCTTGAATGATGATAAAGTTATAACTAGTCTTTTTTCACTGTACATTTCCAATGGTTTTCGCGTGACCCAGTTATAAATAGAATGAATGGCGATGAGCTGAACCTAAATATGGTTCTGTGCTGAGTGATCTTAATCTCTGCTATCCTTTCTGAGTGGTGCGACCTCTTGATCTAACGCTTGATTTCCCCCTATATCTGATGGAATTTGCTTTAAAAGGGTAATAACAAGATGCTTGAATGATTTACAAAGATTAAGGTTTAATTAAGGTTTATAAGAACAGCACTGGCAAAGAGGGGTCAACGCAAAAGATCTTTAAGAAGTGTGAAAGATCATGTAAGACTGAACAGAGATGGTCTTTCCCACAACTGGAATGTCAAGAAAGCGAGGACATGTTAAGCACTGTTTGCTTATAGGGATTGAACAGGACTCGTATTCCTTTCAATTATCAAGCCTTTATAAACCGGGCTGTAACATTCTGTTTGAACCTCAATATACATCGTAGTACACTTTGAACCTCTAGTACATCGATAATTATGTTTTGGTAATTTAGATTTAACCATTTGATTTAATATGTAAAAACATATATTCCAACTAATTTCCATGCACTTGGTGTTTTGTTGACAAGTTTGGTTGATAAATAGGAAAATAGGAACAGGAGGAGGCCATTCAGCCCCTGGAGCCTGTTCCGCCAATTCATTAGATCTCATGGAATATTGCCCAGCTCTGTAATTTTTTTTAGACGTCTGGCATATGCATAAAACCAGTAAAACCTAACAACGTAAAACACTATCTGCCGCAACCAAAACTGGTCGGTCAGTTCAGTGACTACACCCACTGTTTGTATGAACACCAGCAGCCGTTGACACATATTAAAGAAGTGTTTTTGGAAGGTGGCAGCAAATGCCTTGATCTTCTGACTAAGAAACAATCATGGTAAATCACTGAGTATAGTGCAAACTCCCACCCCCACCCCACAAAAAAAGAGGGGGATATATAATTTACGCCGATTCTAAAGTATTAAAAATGCTCCTAAAATTTACCAGCCAGGGTGGGGGCATATTATATACAAAATTTATGATATATATGCCACTGAATCACTGGCCTCAGTTATTTGGTTTAAGTAGGAAAACCAGCTCACAACAAATGGTGCAATCATCTGTCGATGAAGGGCAGTTTTGTACCACAGGCATGTTGTAGTAATCAAGATTTACATATCAAAGTGAGCATCGCAGCTTTGTAGCAATGGTGCAAAATTTAAATTTACCAGGGAGGTTGGCAAGCAGAAAAGCCAAGGAACCATCTGCTTTTTAAACAGCCCCTGTGCACTTTTGCCTCTTGTCTCTTTATTCTTCGCTGCTTCTCAGCTTTCCTGCTTCCTTTGATCCTCTGGAGTGTTGGAGCACCTCCCACATCTCATCTGAATTCCCCCCTGAGTTTAAAGTTAAACTTTGAACCAAGGCACATTTCCTCCGGGAAGAATTTAAGTTGTAGCTTTTGTCAGATGAAAGAAAAAGTACGTCTTGTCAATCTAATTCTTGAAGGTTAGCACTGACTTGTTTGTTCATTTTGTTTACAATTACTGTAGCTTAATCACTAAAAAAAATCCTCTGCCCAGTGTTCTGGGCCATGTGTTGCTGTATTGAAAGAAAGAAAGACTTGCATTTCTGTAGCGCCTTTCACGACCTCCGGATGTTCCAAAGCACTTTACAGCCAATGAAGTACTTTTGAAGTGTAGTCACTGTTGTAATGTAGGAAACGCGGCAACCAATTTGCACACAGCAAGCTCCCACAAATAGCAATGTGATAATGACCAGATTATCTGTTTTCTGAAATGTTGATTGAGGGATAAATATTGACAATGACACCAGGGATAACTTCCCTGCTCTTCTTCGAAATAGTGCCATTGGGGTCTTTTACATCCACCTGAGAGGGCAGATAGGGCCTCAGGTTAACATCTCATCTGAAAGACAGCACCTCTGACAGTGCAACACTCTCTCAGTGCTGCACTGGGGTGTCAGCCTAGATTTTCATGCTCAAGTCAATGGAGTGGGACTTGAGCACACAACCTTCTGACTCAGAGGTGAGAGTGCTACCCACTTTTTAAAAATTATTTATTAAATATTAAAAACATTTACAGTATCGTGATCAGTCCATTGTATCATACAAATCCATTCCGCCGCTCTTCACAGCCATTCTCCCACCACATATTAACATCAAAACCTGAAGTTTAATTTGTCTCCCATAACATATACTAATCTATTGTACTTTAAAAATTGATCAGTAATCATGGCTCCGAATAAGGGAAGTGTGCCTGATAATCCCCCCATCATTTAATCTCCGGGCCTCCTCTCATGCTCCTTCCCAACTTTTTGGGCAGCTGTTACTTTCTCCTGCAGCCTCCAGCTCTTTTTCACCTCCTGTTTAAACCTGTCCTGCAGTTTCAGCCTCTTCCTTACATTAGGTTTGGGCCGAGGAGCTGCCCCTTCTCCCTCCTTCTGCCACTCACTAACCTTTCCCTTTCCACACGATGCCACCCCACCCCCCACTTCCATGTCTCTGTCCCCCTCTGACTCTTCACTCTTGAGCTCTTCTGTAACCTCCCGTCCCTGCTCCCCGTCAGATACATAGGGGGAAAAATTTGATTGATTAGCACCTCCCATTAGCGCCCTAAGAGGGCGCTAACGGGGCACAAAGCAATTAGTGCCCAGGCGCAGCGATGTTTGCACCGCTCGCGAAATTGACCAGACATGTTGCGGCGGCGTTAAACACTACCGCCACGATCTCCTGTGCCCGCAGATCGTGACATCAGTCGAGCGTGCAATGCCCTGGTAGAGCCCCGGACCGGATATTGAGTGGTGCCCCCTGCCTTTCCGCCTGCCACTAGCAACGACAGGTAGAGGGGAACGTTTTGCAGTCGGGAAGGGACTGTGATGCGGAGATGCCGGTGTTGGACTGGGGTGGACAAAAGTGAGAAGTCGCACAACACCAGGGTATAGTCCAACAGCTTTATTTGAAATCACAAGCTTTCGGAAGTGACTGGGGGAGCGCTATTTAAAGGCGACCGCTTCCTGCCTTTTTTTGTCTGTGACATTTTTGCACCACGCATTCCGAGAGAGAGAGAGAGACTTCTGGAGAGATCCAACGCTGTGTGAAGGGGTTTTGGGTACTGAGCAGCACTTTGCAGGTTCATTTTGATTTGCCCTTCCTTGTATCGATTTAGAAGAGACTATGGGGACTGCACTTTGAGCTCTTTCCCTGGGCCTCTCCATTGTTCTTTCCAGCAGAATTGATGTACAGGTCTCTCCAGGCCGAGATTCAAGGCTGCAATGAGCAGGGTGTGACTGGAGAGCAAGATCGACCCTCCCCTTTAAGAACTGGCCGGCACCAGTGTGTCTGACATCACCTGAGCTTCGCCAGCACTCTGAGGTAGCGCCTCGCTCCCCCGCGTTAGCGCTTTAAGAGAAGTGTGTAGCACCTGATTTAGCGCTCAAATCACCTCCAGGGGCGATAAAGGCCAAGTTTGCAGTTGAAGGTACTCGGTAAAATAATGAGACTCAAGGCGGATAAATCACCTGGACCTGATGGCTTACATCCTAGGGTCTTGAGGGAAGTGGCGGTAGGGATTGTGGATGCATTGGTAATAATTTTCCAAAACTCCCTGGACTCAGCAAAGATCCCGGCAGACTGGAAAACTGCTAATGTAACACCCTTATTTAAAAAGGGCAGTAGACAGAAGGCTGGAAACTATAGACCGGTTAGCCTAACATCTGTGGTAGGTAAAATTTTGGAGTCCATTATTAAGGAGACAGTAACAGGACATTTGGATAATCATAATTTAATAGGACAAAGTCAGCATGGTTTTATGAAGGGGAAGTCATGTTTGACAAATTTGCTGGAGTTCTTTGAGGAAGTAACATACAGGGTGGATAAAGGGGAACCAGTGGATGTGGTGTATTTAGACTTCCAAAAGGCATTTGACAAGGTGCCACACAAAAGATTATTGCTTAAGATAAAAAATCACGGGATTGGGGGTAATATTCTGGCATGGATAGAGGATTGGCTATCTAACAGAAGGCAGAGAGTTGGGATAAATGGTTCATTCTCAGACTGGCAATCAGTAACTAGTGGTGTTCCGCAGGGGTCAGTGCTGGGTCCCCAACTCTTTACAATCTATATTAACAATTTGGAGGAGGGGACCGAGTATAACATATCAAAGTTTGCAGATGATGCTAAGATGGGAGGGAAAGTAGTGAGTGAGGAGGACATAAAAAAATCTGCAAGGGGACTTAGACAGGCTAAGTAAGTGGGCAGAGATTTGGCAGATGGAATACAATACTGGAAAGTGTGAGGTTATGCACTTTGGCAGGAAAAATAGTAGAGCAAGTTATTATCTAAATGGCAAGAAACTGGAAAGTACTGAAGTACAAAGGGATCTGGGGGTCCTGGTGCACGAAACTCAAAAGGTTAGTATGCAGGTGCAGCAAGTGATTAAGAAGGCCAATGGAATGTTGGCTTTCATTGCTAGGGGGATAGAATATAAAAATAGGGAGGTATTGCTTCAGTTGTACAAGGTATTGGTGAGACCGCACCTGGAATACTGCATACAGTTTTGGTGTCCATACTTAAGAAAAGACATACTTGCTCTCGAGTCAGTACAAAGAAGGTTCACTCGGTTAATCCCGGGGATGAGGGGATGAACATATGAGGAGAGGTTGGGTAGATTGGGACTCTACTCATTGGAGTTCAGAAGAATGAGAGGAGATCTTATTGAAACATATAAGATTGTGAAGGGGTTGGATCGGGTGGATGCGGGGAGGATGTTCCCGATGATGGGTGAAACTAGAACTAGGGGGCATAGTCTTAGAATAAGGGGCTGCTCTTTCAAAACTGAGATGAGGAGGAACTACTTCACTCAGAGGGTGGTAGGTCCATGGAATATGCTGCCCCAAAAAGCTGTAGAAGCTACATCATTACATAAATTTAAAACAGAAATAGACAGTTTCCTAGAAGTAAAGGGAATTAAGGGTTACGGGGAGCGGGCAGGAATTTGGACATGAGTCTTGGTTCGGATCGGCTATGGCCCTGTGGGTAGCGGAGCGGGCCCAGGGGCCATGTAGCCTGATCCTGCTCCTATTTCGTGTGTCCAATTCTGTTAGATTCAGGAGATGGTTCTGTGATAGTAGATTGGCGGTTAGGATCAGATCAGCCATGATCTTATTGAATGGCGGAGCAGGCTCGAGGGACCAATTGGCCTACTCCTGCTCCTATTTCTTATGTTCTTATGTTCTTAAGGCGATAATTAGCGCCAGGCGCTAAACTTTGCGCCCGGACGATAATTGTGTCCCAAACGGGGCGATACCGAATTTCGCCCCCATAATCTCCCTTAGAGAGTTTTCCTGCTATCACGGTTTCTCCAGTAGTGCCACTCCCTTCGGCCTCATCTCCACCGCTGACCCTTGCTCCCCATTTCTTCTCTCCCTGGGACAATGGTGCATCTGCACCTATTTTGCTCTCTTCTGGTGTCTTTGTCTCCCCGCTCCCATTCTGCTGCCCCTTTAAGGCTCCTGCCTCTTTCACCCTCTCTTTGTCTTGCCGCCTCCTGCTCCCCGAGATGTCCAACTCCCCGTCTTTCTTTGCAATTCTTACACTTACTCCGCTCCCGCCTCCTCTCCCCCCGCGGACACCAGATTCTTTAGGGAGAGCCAAGCCATATTATGGCACGACTCTGCCCTCAACCCATGCTGCCCGCTGCTGTCTTTGTCCTTTTCCAACATACTTGGTGTGTTTTCCACCATTTCCATCCTGTTCACTTCTCCACAATTTTCTGCCTCTTCCTGCGCTCTTTTCTCCTTCCATTCACCAGCTGTGTCCTCTGCCTGCTCTGCTCCTCCAGCCGCTCCACTCACACCTCCTGCTCCTTCTCCTTCTCCCATCTCCTTGTCACTCAAGGGGCTTCCTTCTGCCACACACTCACAGCGGGTGGGGCCTTTGTGACACACACACCACAGCTCTCCACCTTGCAGCTCGGAGCGATGTGTCCAGACTCACCGCAGTTATAACAGTACAAGTCTGGACAGCTTCTTACAAGATGGTCGTGTCCAAGACAATAATAACAAACCTTCACCTGGTTATCATGCAGTACCTGGAAGTACTGCACTCCTTCCATTGTCTCAAATTTGATACTATACGGCAATGACTTCACCCCCTCTGGGAACCGTACCTTTACATAATGGGTTCCATCTGCTACCCGTGTTCCTGGATAGTATCTCCTCTTTATTGCCGAGCAAATTTTAATGTCCCACGACTTCAACTTTTTTATTAGCACATCGTCCTCACTATAAACCGGCAGGTTTAAGAATGAGACCACCACCTCTTCAGAATATAGCAGAGTTACCTCCAAGAACTTATCACCAACCTTCAAACTCAGTAAAATTCTTTCCACCTCCTCTCGGTCACTGACCGTCACCTTGAACCCAACATTCGGCTTTGGTCAGCAGGCAAAGCAGCTTCCCTCGCCACAGTCCTCGTACCCCCTGGATAATATCCCAAGCTCGTATCTCCTTATCCTCGCACTGAACCACCACCGTGTTTTCTTTTCCAAACCTCCTGGGGTCCCGGCCCAAATCTTTGGGCCTTTTTTCTCCCTTCCCCCAACATTTTGTCCCCTGATTAAATTCATCCTGGGAACATTGTCCTCTGAGGAGCCCGGTATTCCGGGCCCCTCAGCAGCCATCTGGCTGCTGTTTAAGGACCAAAAAGGCCCTGAAACCTGGAAAAAAGCCCAAAAACCCACCACCAACTTTTTACAAACTCACTCCAACTCCCTGCAGTAATCAAGCACCCAGCAGCACCTGCTCTCTCCTAGCCCCTCCCACCTAGAGTGTGCTACCCACTGAGCCACGGCTGACACACAGAAACCCTGTTGTAGTGTTCTCTGCTGGGAGAGTGTCATTGCCTTTTCTTTACACCATGTATTCTGAGCAGGATGATATTATTGCAACTACCTTTGAGTTACATAGTTGTGCTATAAAACTTTTGGCTCAATGGTTCTATAGGATGAAGAAGCAATAAAGAAAGAAAGAGTTGCATTTATATAGCACCTATGTTCATAAACTCAGGATGTCCCAAAGCACTTTACAGCCAATGAAGTACTCTTGAAGTGTTGTAACTGTAGCAATGTAGGAAACGTGGCAGCATTTTGCACACAGCAAGATCCCACAAAGGAGCAATGAGATAATGACCAGATTATCTGCTTTAGGGATGTTGGTTGAGGGATAAATATTGGCCGGGACATCGGGGAGAACTCCCCTGTTCTTCTTCAAAATACTGCCATGGGATCTTTTACGTCCACCTGAGAGGGCAGACGGGGCCTCAGTTTAACGTCTCATCTAAAAGACAGTAGAGACTGTGGGAGATAAATACTGAACATTTGCAATGATTGCAGGGAAGCATTTCCAATTGATGAAACTGATTATCTGGTCATTTATTTAATTGCTGTTTGTGGGATCTTTCTGTGTGCAATTTGGCTGTCGTGTTTCCCTACATTAAAACGGTGACTACACTTCAAAAGTAATTCATTGGCTGTAAAGTGCTTTGGGATGTCCTGAGGTGGTGAAGGGCGCTATAGAAATGCAAGTCTTTCTTCTTTAATCATTAACGTGAGAGTTTTCCAGTTTGTTCCCATTCCTTTTAGCATGGTTCCTCACATCTAGTAACCCTCCAAGTCTAGACAGCGAGTGGTTAGGCAAACAATGCAACAGGGGCCGATTATTGCAGGAGGTACTGATCGTGTTCTCATCCGACATCCACAAATACCCACTTTTCAGCAGGAGCCATTGGATGGCAATCAGGAATTGGAACACTGGCCGATTTTGCCCTCTCTGGACAGAGTCACTGAGGGAAATTGTAATGTCCCCACTGCTGCCTTGGTTGCGATCAGCAAATTCTGCACAGACCTGGGACCTGCCTAGTTTTTACAGCTTAGCGGTACAATACTTTCTAAAAGTAATTGCCATCTCTCGTCTCTCCCATTCATTGTCAATCGTGTCGGTAACCAGAAGGTACAGATTTAAGATAATTGGCAAAAAAAGACAGCGGGGGAGATGAGAATTTTTTTACGCAGCGAGTTGTTATGATCTGGAACGCACTGCCTGAAAGGGCGGTGGAAGCAGATTCAATAGTAACCTTCAAAAGGGAATTGGATAAATACTTAAAAAGGAAACATCTTCAGGGCTATGGGGAAAGAGCCGGGGAGTGGGACTAATTGGATTGCTCTCTCAAAGAGGCAGCGCAGGCACGATGGGCCGAATGGCCTCTTTTTGTGCTGTCTGATTCTACGATAACTGTGAGAGTGTGTGAATTGTTGGTTCCTTTGACTTAAACATTCCAATGGTGTTTTGTTCTTTCCTCCCTCCCCCCTTTCCCTGCCCCTGCACTTGCTTAAAATCTGTTACATCCCTAACTTTTTCCAGTTCTGACGAAAGCTCATCGACCTGAAACATTAACGCTGTTTCTCTCTCTGCAGATGCTGCCTGACCTGCTGAGTATTTCCAGCATTTGCTGTTTTTACTTCAGATTTCCAACATCCGCAGTATTTTGCTTTTGTATTTGTGTCTTTTGAATGTTCCCCAGAACCTCTTCCCCAAACCACTCAACCCCTTCACTTCTGTCTCCTATGAAAACCTTCTCAAAAACCGTTTTTCGGACATCTCTCCGAATCTCTCCCTTCCTAGCTCAGCATTGTTTGCTAATCTATTTCTATTTTGTGAAGCACCTTGGACGGTTTACTGCATTGAATGCACTGTATACAGACAGTTTACTGCATTGAATGCACTGTATACACACAAGTTGTTGTCACTCTTAGATCGGACTGACTGGCTGAGTTCATTAGCAGATGCACAAAATTTCCATTCTGACAACTGTATGCGTATTTGCATCTTATTTTTTTCTATCTCGACAAACAAAATCGTATATTTCCCTTCTGTATGTGATGAGATCTGTCTACTAGATTGAAGGCAAATTCTACACGTGTTTACTGTAACTAACTGGATTCATGCATGAAGTGTTATTTGATTTGTTGTACTATTCTATGTTCATCAGAGATTTTGATGTTTTCATAGAATCATAGAATAGTACAGCACCGAAGGAGGCCATTCAGCCCATCGAGTCTGTGCCAGCTCCCTGCACCTTTTTCTCCTTCAAGTATTTATCCAATTCCCTTTTGAAGGCTACTATTGAATCTTTATCCATCATCCTATCAGGCAGTGCATTCCAAATCCTAACCACTCGTTGCATAAAAACATTTTTATCACGTCGCCTCTGGTTCTTTTGCTAATCACCATAAATCTGTGCCCTCTGGTTATCGACCTTTCAGCCACTGGAAACTGTTTTTCTTTATTTACTCTATCTAAACCCTTCATGATTTTAAACATTGTGATTTGGTCTTGGCAAGAGACTTAGGGGGAGAAATTCGGTATCGCCCCATTTGGGGCGAAATTATCGGCCAGGGCACAAAGTTTAGTGCCTGCCGCTAATTATCGCCTCCGACTGCACACTTGGCTTCTATCGCCCCTGGAGGTGATTGGGCGCTAAATCAGGCGCTACACACCTCTCTTAAGGCGCTAATGCCGAGGAGCGAGGCGCTGCCTCAGAGCGCTGGCGAAGCTCATGTGATGTCAGTCAGCAATGGAACACAGACACACTGGCGTTGGCCAGTTCTTAAAGGGGAGGGTCAATCTTGCTCTCCATCTACACCTTGAATCTCAGCCTGGAGAGACCTGTGCATCAAATCTGCTGGAAAGAACAATGGAGAGGCCCAGGGAAAGATGTCAGAGTGCAGCCCCCAAGTCTCTTCTAAATTGATGCAAGGACAATCAAATCAAAATGAACCTGCAAAGTGCTGCTCAGTACCCAAAACTCCTCAACACAGCGTTGAATATCTCCAGAAGTCTCTCTCTCTCACTCAGAATGCGTGGTGCAAGAATGTCGCCGAAAAAAAGGCAGGAAGCGGTCGCCTTTAAATAGCGCTCCCCCAGTCCCTTCCCGACTGCAAAACGCTCCCCTCAACCTGTCGTTGCTAGCGGCAGGCGGTAAGGCAGGGGGCGCCACTCAATATCCGGTCCAGGGCGCTACCGGGGCATTGCGCACTCGACTGATGTCACGATCTGCGGGCGCAGGAGATCGTGGCGCTAGTGTTTAGCGCCACCGCAAAATGTCTGGTCAATTCCGTGAGCGGCGCAAACATCGCCGCACCCGGGCGCTAGTTGCTTTGCGCCCCATTAGCGCCCTCTTAAGGCGCTAACAGGAGGCGCAAACCAACCGAATTTTTCCCCCTTAGGGTTCCTGGAGATGTTGGTTTTGAGACCTGCTGAGTTAAAAGCAGACCATATCAAAAACCCCAACACAAGCTTCAGTTCAGAATGGATTGTGAAGTTCTCAGCAAGTTTTAAAGCTTTTAGCTGGAGTGGGGACAGACATTATCAATAACTTTGATCATCAAATTGACACATACTTGAACTAAATGAGAAGCTGTTCTTCCTTAGGGTAATTACCCCATTACACAGATTTTCATTGCATTGAAAGAACTGTTGGTATTTGCTGACTATTATGCCTCATTTTGCTGTTGATTTGTTAGCAAAGTGGCTTTAAAACAACAACTTGCATTTATATAGCGCTTTTAATGTAGTAAAATGTCCCAAGGTGCTTCACAGGAACATTATCAGACAAAATTTGACACCGAGCCACATAAGGAAATATTGGGATGATAGCAAAATACTGCGGATGCTGGAAAATTGAAACAACAGCAGAAAACGCTGGAAAAACTCAGCAGGCCAGGCAACATCCGTGAGAGAGAAACAGAGTTAACGTTTCAGGTCGAAACCCTTCGTCAGGAAATATTGGGACAGGTGAACAAAAGCTTGGTCAAAGAGGTAGGTTTTAAGGAGCGTCTTAAAGGAGGAAAGAGAGGTAGAGAGGCGGAGAGGTTTAGGGAGGGAATTCAGAGCTTAGAGCCTCGGCAGCTGGAGGCACAGCCGCCAATGGTGGGGTGAAAGAAATTGGTCTGCAATCCTCTGCTCTATGTAATAACAATTGCCACTTAAAAAAATGTTAAGTGGCGTGGTGTTAAATTACATTAATCCAGTAAACAGATTACTGCAAATGGGGCAATTGTTAGCTATTGGGACATAGCTCTGCTGGGAAAGAGAGTACAGCTCCCTAATCACGGCAGCAGAAGATCTCACCAGCTGTTAGACTGCTGAAAGAGAAGAACAAGTTTAAAAACACACACAAAATTGTAACATATTCCTACTACTGGTTTTATGATAGCGCTCCATTCTCTGCTGTCTCCATTATTGACAACATTTTTTCCTGTGTTTTTTCTTTACTTTCACTAATGAGTTTTAATACAGTCAAGCCCATATACAATATATATAATGCAACTGATGTAAGCAAGTTTTAAGTCATGCCCTGATCTATGCAAGTTCTTTTAAAGTGACAATTTCACTCAATAAATTGCAAATGTCACTCCATTGGTGAAGATGGGAGTGTGGGACAAGCCAGGTAGGACAGACCTGTCTGTTTAACATCAGTTGTGGGGAAGTTACTGGAATCTATCATCAGAGGCAGATTGACTGAGCACTTGGACAAGTATGAGCTGATCAAAGAGAGTCAGCATGGATTTGTGAAGGGTAGGTCATCTCTGATTGAGCTAGTTTACATTTTTGAGGAAGTCACCAGCGTGGTGGTCAGGGGAGTCCCTATGGATATTGTCTATATGGACTTCCAAAAAGCACCTGATATGGCTCCACGCAAGAGATTATTAGCAAAAATTAAAGCACACGGAATTGGATGTAATCTTGTGACATGGGTTGGTAATTGGTTGGGAGGTAGGAGACAGAGAGTAGGGATAAAGGGAACATTCTCTGATTGGCAGGATGTGACAAGTGGTGTTGCCCAGGGATCTGTGCTAGTAGAATCATAGAATCATAGAATGGTTACAGCACAGAAGGAGGCCATTTGGCCCATCGAGCCCATGCCGGCTCTCTGCAAGACCACTTCAGCTAGTCCCACTCCCCCACCCCTTCCCCATAGCCCTGAAATTTCTTTTCCTTCAGGTACTTAGCAAATTTCCTTTTGAAAGCCACGACTGAGTCTGCCTCCACCACCCTTTCAGGCAGTGCATTCCAGATCCTATCCACTCGCTGCGTAAAAAAGCTTTTCCTCATGTCGCCTTTGGTTCTTTTGCCAATCACCTTAAATCTGTGTCCTCTGGTTCTCGACCCTTCTGCCAATGGGAACAGTTTCTCTCTATCTGCTCTGTCTAGACCCCTCATGATTTTGAATACCTCTATCAAATCTCCTCTCAACCTTCTCTGCTCCAAGGAGAACAACCCCAGCTTCTCTAGTCTATCCACATAGCTGAAGTCCTTCATCCCTGGAACCATTCTCATAAATCTTTTCTGCACCCTCTCTAAGGCCTTCATATCCTTCCTACAGTGCGGTGCCCAGAATTGGACACAATACTCCAGTTGAGGCCGAACCAGTGTTTTATAAAGTTTCATCATAACTTCCTTACTTTTGTACTCTATGCCTCTATTTATGAAGCCCAGGATCCCGTATGCTTACTTAACCTCTTTTTCAACCTGCCCTGCCACCTTCAATGATTTGTGCACATATACCCCCAGGTCTCTCTCTTCATGCACCCACTTTACGATTGTACCCTTTAGTTATATTGCCTCTCATTCATCCTATTAAAATATATCACTTTGCACTTTTCTGCATTAAATTTCATCTGACATGTGTCTGCCCATTCCACCAGCCTGTCTATGTCCTCTTGACGTCTATCATTATCCTCCTCACTGTTCACTATACTTCCAAGTTTTGTGTCATCTGCAAATTTTGAAATTGTGCCCTATACACCCATGTCCAAGTCATTAATATATATCGAGAAATGCAGTGGTCCTAGTACCGACCCCTGGGGAACACCACTGTATATGTTCCTCTCGTCCGAAAAACAACCATTCACCACTACCCTCTGTTTCCTGTCACTTAGCCAATTTCGTATCCATACTGCCACTGTCCCTTTTACTCCATGGGCTTCAACTTTGCTGGCAAGCCTATTATGTGGCACTTTATCAAACGCCTTTTGGAAGTCCATGTACACCATGTCAACCGCATTGCTCTCATCAACCCTTTCTGTTACCTTATCAAAAAACTCGATCAAGTTAGTTAAAAATGATTTGCCTTTAACAAATCTGTGCTGGCTTTCCTTGATTAATCTACACTTGTCCAAGTGATTGTTAATTTTGTCCCTGATTATCGTTTCTATAAGCTTCCCACTACCGAGATTAAACTGACTGGCTTGTCGTTGCTGGGTTTATCCTTACACTCTGTTTTGAACAAGGGTGTAACATTTGCAATTCTCCAGTTCTCTGGCACCACTCATGTGTCTAAGGAGGATTGGAAAATTATGGCCAGTACTTCCGTGATTTCCACCTTAACTTCCCTCAGCATCCTAGGATGCATCCCATCCGGTCCTGGTGACTTATCAACTTTAAGTACAGCCAGCCTTTCTAGCACCTTCTCTTTATCAATTTTTATCCCATCCAGTATCTCCACTACCTCCTCTTTCACTATGACTTTGGCAGCATCTTCTTCCTTGGTGAAGACAGATGTAAAGTACTCATTTAGTACCTCAGCCATGCCCTCTGCCTCCATGTGTAGGTCTCCATTTTGGACCCTAATCGGCCCCACCCCTCCTATACTACCCGATTACTAGTGCCACAGCATTTCACCATATATATCAATGTTTTGGATGAAGGAATGGAGAGTTGTATATCGGAAGTTTGCAGATGAGAATAAGTTGGGAGGTACAGTAAGTTGTGCAGATGGGAGCAGGAAGTTACAAAGGGGCACAGACAAACTAAGTGAGTGGACAAAACTATTGCAGATGGATTTCAATGTGGCAAAGTGTGAGGTCATCTATTTTGGATCCAGGAAAGATAAATTGGAATATTTTGCTCATGGTGAGGGACTAGGAGCTGTGGGGAGCAAAGGGATTTGGGTGCCTATGTGCACAAATCACTAAAAGGTACAAAAAGTAATCAAAAAGGTCAATGGAATGTTGGCCTTTATCTCAGGGGGCTGGAATACAAAGGGGAGGAAGTGATGCTTCAGTTGCACAGAGCCTTCTTCAGACCCCATCTGGAGCACTGCGTTCAATTTTGGGCATCGAACCTCAGGAAGGATATATTGGCCTTGGAGGGGGTCACAGCGTAGATTCACCAGAATGACACCAGGGCTGAAAGGGTTAAATTATGAGGACAGGTGGCAGAAACTTGGCTTATATTCCCTGGAGTTTACACGGTTGAGGGGAGATCTGATCGAGGTGTTTAAAACGATTAAGGGATTCAATAGAGTCAATACAGAGAAACTATTTCCTCCAGTGGGGAATCCAGAACAAGGGGGCATAACCTGAAAATTAGAGCTAGGCCGTTTAGGAGTGAAATCAGGACAAATGACATTGGAAATCTGAACTCTCTCCCATAAAAGGCTGTGGATGCTGGGTCATTTGGCATTTTCATCTGAATACAATAGATTTTTGTTAGGTAAGGGTTTCAGGAGATATGGAACAAAGGCGGCTAAAAGGTGGTGGTGAGCCGCCTTCTTGAACCGCTGCAGTCCGTATAGTGAAGGTACTCCCACAGTGCTGTTAGGGAGAGAGTTCCAAGATATTGACCCAGCGACGATCGGCGATATACTTCCAAGTCAGGATGGTGTGTGACTTGGAGGGGAACTTGCAGGTGGTGGTGTTCCCATGCGCCTGCTACCCTTGTCCTTCTAGGTGGTACAGGTCGCGGGTTTAGGAGGTGCTGCCGAAAAAGCCATGGCGAGTTGCTGCAGTGCATCTTGTAGATGGTACACACTGCAGCCACAGTACGCCGGTGGTGGAGAGAGTGAATGGTTAAGGTGGTGGATGGGGTGCCAATCAAGTGGCTGCTTTGTCCTGGATGGGGACAGTTGGGGCAGAGACTCCATCTCCCCCAAAGAAGGCCAGTAGCTGAGAAGGGGTTGAGGTCGGGGGGACTCCCAATGCCAGGAGTTCTTGTGCCCCTATACTCATAGCAAATTGAGGTAAGGTGAGCAGTTGGTAGGCTCAGTGAAACACATGTGGGAACTACTTGGGGCTCCAGGCTGGGGATGTGGCCTGGGCCCCCCACCCCAACCAATCCCGAGGAGTTTTTATAGAATGATACGGCACAGAAGGAGGCCATTCGGCCCATCGTGCCTGTGCCAGTGACTTTGTTGGAGATTTTTCAATCCACTTGCAAAGGGAGCTGATAGGAACGGTAACATCAGCTTTCGGTCTTTGGAGGAAGGCAGATGTCACAGATGTGCCCCTAATGGGGCAGGACCCCATCATTGGATGTAAATTAAGGGATCGGCCCCATGACCCTATGGGGGAACAATTCAGTTGGTTGCGCCTACCCATTAGCGCCTTAAGAGGGCGCTAATGGAGCGCAAAGCAACTAGTGCCCGGGCGCGGCGATGTTTGCACCGCTTGCGAAATTAACTAGACATTTTTCGGCGGCGCTAAACAGTACCGCCACGATCTCCTGCGCCGGCAGATCGTGACGTCAGTCGAGTGTGCAACGCCCCGGTAGCGCCCCGGACCGGATATTGAGTGGTGCCCCCTGCCTTACCACCTGCCGCTAGCAACGACAGGTTGAGGGGAGCGTTTTGCAGTCAGGAAAGGACTGGGGGAGCGCTATTTAAAGGCGACCGCTTCCTGCCTTTTTTTGTTGACGACATTTTTGAACCACGCATTCTGAGAGAGAGAGAGAGAGAGAGACTTCTGGAGAGATTCAACGCTGTGTGAAGGAGTTTTGGGTACTGAGCAGTACTTTGCAGGTTCATTTTGATTTGCCCTTCCTTGTATCGATTTAGAAGAGACTGTGGGGGCTGCACTCTGAGCTCTTTCCCTGGGCCTCTACATTGTTCTTTCCAGCAGATTTAATGTACAGGTCTCTCCAGGCCGAGATTCAAGGCTGCAATGAGCAGGATGTGGATGGAAAGCAAGATCAACCCTCCCCTTTAAGAACTGGCCGAGGCCATTGTGTCTGTGTTCCATTGCTGACTGACATCACATGAGCTTCGCCAGCGCTCTGAGTTAGCGCCTCGCTCCTCGGCCTTTGCGCCTTAAGACAGATGTGTAGCGCCTGATTTAGCGCTCCAATCACCTCCAGGGGCGATAAAAGTCAAGTTTGCAGTCGGAGGCAATAATTAGCGCCAGGCGCTAATCTTTGTGCCCGGCCGATAATTGCACCCCAAACGGGGCGATACTGAATTTTCCCCCTATGAATATTGGCAAAGTCAGCAGTGGAATTTCTGATCCCAACATTTATGCTTGGGTCCCCCTCCCTGTCCAGAACAAGGGGGCATGACCTTAAAATTAGAGCTAGGCCGTTCAGGGGTGATGTCAGGAAGCACTTCTTCACACAAAGGGTAGTGGAAATCTGGACCTCTCTCCCCCAAACAGCTGTTGAGGAAAATTTCAAAACTGAGATTGATAGATTTTTGTTAGGCCAGGGGTATTAAGGGTTACGGAACCAAGGTGGGTAGATGGGAGTTAAGATACAGATCAGCCATGATCTAATTGAATGGCAGAACAGGCTCGAGGGGCTGAATGGCCTCCTCCTGTTCCTACGTTACCAGACTTTCAGCCACAACATTTTTGCCTTTGCTGATCTATTGCATACGGTATGATTTATTACCTTTACAGTGGAAATTTTTGAGGTGGTTATTTTCTCTTTCCTGTGATTACGCCCTGGCACAGATCCACACGGAAATGGGATTACTCCTTCTCCGAGTTGGACTTCCTGCTGTCGTCTTTCCCACAGTTTCTGCTGTCAATAATGGCACAACGCAAGCTGGGCAGAAATGTAATTATTTTAACATCAGGCTTAAAGTCAACAGTGAAAATGCCCACTCATATAAAGATTCATATTTACAGCCAGCAATCAGTTAATGCCAGCCCATTGGAAAATTCAACCAGCACGTCCACTTAGCAACAGGACAGCTGCTAGCATGGTGACACATTCTTTAGTTATCACACGGATCATTGATAATTGCAGGTTCTATTTATCAATTAAAATCTCTCCTTTAAAATAGCACATATCATTAGTATTATTATATTATTAGAGGCGACAGAGAGAAAAAATATCAGGAGAAACTTCTTTACTCAGAGAGTGGTGAGAATGTGGAACTTGCTACCCCATGGAGTGGTTGAGGTGAATAGCTGAGATGTATTTAAGGGGAAGCGAGATAAGTACATGAGGGAGAAAGGAATAGAGATCGTTTGAGATGAAGTAAGGCGGGAGGAGGTTTGTGTGTAGCATAAAGACCAGAATAGACCTGTTGGGCCAAATGGCCTGTTGCTATGCAGTAACGTCTATGTCATTCTATATATTACTTTGACATGATAACAGAAAACTGGAGGGTTTCCGAAGAAGAGTAACCAAAGGTTACAAATTAGACGTAGAGCAGGGAAGGTTAAGGAGAGATTTAATCGAGGTGTTCCAAATTATGAAGGGTTTTGATAGAGTAAATAAGGAGAAACTGTTTCCAGTGGCAGAAGGGTCAGTAACCAGAGGACACAGAATTAAGGTAATTAGCAAAAGAACCAGAATGGAGATGAGGAGAAATATTTTTACTCAGCGAGTTGTTGTGATCTGGAAGGGTGGTGGAAGCAGATTCAACAATAACTTTCAAAAGGGAATTGGATAAATACTTGAAGAGGAAATATTTACAGGGCTATGGAGATAGAGTAGAAGGAGTGGGGCTAGTTGGACAGCTCTTTCAAAGAGCCGGCATAGGCACGATGGGCTGAATGGCCTCCCTCTGTGCTTTATGATTCTATTCTTTGAGGAAAAGGAAAATATTTGCCCTATATTTAAAAAAAAAGTTAAAATTCATCATTCTCTGCGAATCCATGTACAGATTAGCATACAGATAAACTGTGGGCGTTGGCAGACGTTAACCCCATGTGAAGAAAATTCAGTTCCATCATAACTGGAACAGAGAGTGTATTATGCAGTCTGTAATGCATGCACTATTAAGCACTGAGCCAAGGGAGGAGTCTCCAGTTCAGTATACAAGGCAAAGTAAGTCCAGTTTGAATGACACAAGAGCTGCATTGATACTTGTAACCCCCGTAGAGATGACATTTACTTTGGGTCAAGGTGGCCCAAAATGAATCCAATCCCCCGCCCCCCGCCCCAGGGTCTCCGTTATACGGAGAGCTGCCCTGAGCCAGTTCCCCTGCACAGGGAGGTATTTCATTACTGTTATTGAATTACTTGCACGGTGCATGTCTTCTTGATGTTTGATCTGCGCCCAAGTCTTGCATAAGAGTCAAAGCAGCTTCAGCTACAGTAAATAACTCCCAAATGTGCACACAGTACTTTTTATAGAATCATACAGCACAGAAGGAGGCCATTCGGCCCATCATGTCTGTTTTTGCACTGCGTACAGGACAAATCTGCCCACTATTCAGCCCCAGACTCTTCCAAAGGGAAAACAAGGGACAAATCGATCCCTATTGGTTGTACTTGCCCAGTTCCTGCTCTTACGATGCTGTTTTACAACAAATGTTAAGTTTGAATGGGGAGCGGGGAGAGAGGCAGTGGCCTGTGAGTGTGCTTTGTTTGATTTCAGTCTCTCAAAATCTGGTTTAAAAGCCCTGCCTTTATCCACGTATGTATGGCCTTTGAATTATAGGGAGTGTCAAAGGAATTGTGTGAAGCGATTTGTACACTGGTGTGATTTGTAGGCTATTTACTGAAATAAGTGCATGACACTACATGGGTGGAACCAATGTGATTAGTTTATCATATAAATTTTGACTCATTCACATATCAACATGGCTCAAATCCAAGCCCTTATTTTGCAGCAACATTGAACTGGAGTGTCCCATTAAGTTTTAACAGGACAGTTTACTCAAAACAACAGTAAATTGATCTGTACCAAGCACTGAATACGCTGAGCAGTTGGGTGCGTAATTAGGTTACTAATAATAATCATCTCACTTATCTTTCAGTGGCTGAATGTATACCAACTACAGTGAAGACAGACAGAGTCATTTCATGCCTGCAATTAGCATGCCATCCAAATCCACTAAATAACTCCCAAATGTGCACGCAGTACTTTTCATGGAAACTTACAGCACAGAAGGAGGCCATTCTGCCCATCGTGCCTGTGCCGGCTCTTTGAAAGTGCTGTCCAATTAGTCCCACTCCCCCTATTCTTTCTCCATAGCCCCTGCATATTTCTCCTTTTCAACTATATATCCAATTCCCTTTTGAAAGTTGCTATTGAATCTGCTTCCACCACCCTTTCAGGCAGTGCATTCCAGATCATCACAACTCACTGCATGCGCAAAAAAAATTCTCCTAATTTCCCCCCTGGATTTTTTGCCAATTATCTTCAATCTGTCTCCTCTGGATTCTGGACCTCCTGCCACTGGAAACAGTTTCTCCTTATGTATTCTATCAAAACCCTGCATAATTTTATATCAGATTTCTACTCCAGAGACATGTCAGCAAAGAATTAGAAAAGTGAGTGAGTTCAAATGCTTTGTGTTGACCCAAGTTTTTCCCCTGTGAAAGGAAATGTCAACCGATTGTAAACATGGTAACGCGACAGCATTTTCATTTGAATGTAGTACTGAGGGAATGCTGCACTGTCGGAGGTGCCGTCTTTCAGATGAGATGTTAAACCGAGGTGCTCTCTCAGGTGGATATAAATAATCCCATGACACTATTTCGAAGAAGAGCAGGGTGTCCTGGCTAATATTTATCCCTCAATCAACAGCACTAAAAGCAGATTATCTGGTCATTATCAGACTGCTGTGTGTGGGAGCTTGCTGTGTGCAAATTGGTTGCCACGTTTCCTACCTTGCAACAGTACTTCATGGGCTGTAAAGCACGTTGGGACATCCTGAGGTCATGAAAGGCGCTATATAAATGCAAGTCTTTCTTAAAGTGAAAGTGTTTCAAAGAAATTGAAAAACACTCAGAACAGGTTTGAGGGGCTGAATGGCCTACTCCTGTTCCTATGATTATGAAATGTTGGCGACCCTTAGCACACTCTGTAATGTTGCAGTATATGACGTATTATGGTAAAGTTACAGAATTACCATATGTAATGCCAGGGACTAATAAATCCAATGCAAGGAGGATGAACCAGCAGCTTTGATATACAATGGTTTCGGACAGTGTTGTCCAAGGTAAATATTGGTAACTACATCCGTGTAAAGTTGATGCTACAACTCTGTGTCGTTGGGGTGGAAACAAGCTCTGTTTATGTATCAATGTGTCATAGCTGTGATTGGTGCCATTATAAGGTGCCTGTAAATATGCCCACAACTGGTGCAAGTGGTTTTGTATTATTAATTACAGTTGTTTTGTTTCTACGAGTGAGGCTCCCACTTGCAAAGATATTTTGTTCTCTCTTTTTGGGGCTTGCCCTGTGCCAGGTGAGCGCATGGACAACCAGCTCTCAGACTTCTGCCGACACTACTCCGAAATCAGTCACAAGGAGGTGTGAAGCCAAATGGAAACGGAAATCGGAAGGGGTGTAAATGGGTAGCCGAGCTGACATCACCCATTGTACACTGTCGCTGAAAGTCAAAATTACACCCCCAATATCTCAAAAATGACATTACTGAGGAGGTGTCGGTGTATCACAGCCTGTCACTGTGTTGGATAGTGTGGTATTTGTGTTCAGGAATTTCTAGCGACTAGGTAGCGATTTTACATAGACATAAACGTGGCAATGCTCCTTTAAAGCCCCAAGACACTTGGAAAGAGACTCAATACTGCACAAGTGGGCCTACTTGTGGTCTGCTGCAAAGTTCACCTTTTAATATGACCCTTTGGCAAATACCAGATGTGAATGTGAATAGCAGTGGTCTCTCCTGGGGAATAGACCACTTTAGAAGTATCAGCAGGGAGTATGTCCAGCGCAAGCATCAAGCAAGATCAGAGCCAGGCCTCCTCATTTCGATTTTTTTTCCCAAAAAAGTTTTTACCAACTTTTTAACAAAATGTATGTATTAGTTGAACTTGCAGATAGACACCCATCCAACCAAATACAGTATAGGAGTGAATTTTCAATACTTTCTGAAAACTTTTTGTGTGGCCTTGACACCCCGACTGTGGTCGTTACTCTTAGTCTTACATGTAGGAAGGATATAGCTGTTCAGAAACACAGAAAATACCAGCCCAGCCCAAATTCTGTCAACAGACATTTTCTCTCGCCTCCCCTTCTCCCCCACAATGTAACAGGACAAGTCTGCATTTCATGCCTTAATAGAGAACTACATAGATTGTACAGCATAGAAACAGGCCATTCGGCCCAACTGGTCATTGCCAGTGTTTATGCTCCACACCAGCCTTCTCCCACTCCTCTTCATCTAAGCCCATCAGCATAACCTTCTATTCCTTTCTCACTCATGTGTTTAAATAGCTTCTCCTTAAATGTATCTTTAAATGCATATTAACCTATCTAGAATGAAGAAGGAAACAAAAGCAAGCTTTTGCTGCCTTCTGAACCATGCACTTGCATAAGAAGACAGCATAATATGGTATAATCCATTGGTAATCCTACCAACAGCTAAAACAGATTATCCGGACATTTATTGCGTTGCTGTTTGTGGGAGCTTGCTGTGCGCAAATTGGCTGCCGCATTTCCTACATTACAACAGTGACTACACTTCAAAAGCACTTCATTGGCTGTAAAGCGCTTTGGGATGTCCTGAGGTGGTGAAAGGCACTAGGTATAAAATTTGATTTTTCTTTTTGCAATATGTGTTACCTCAAATAACTGTCTAATAAAGGGCACAACAATTCCTCAGAAATATCACTGAACTTTGCCGAGGTAATTCAACGTGGGTTTTTTTTGTAATACACATAATTAAAGGGAGGGCTTTGAAAAGAAATGCCATCACTATCTCACGTCTGTGTTTCTGCGTTTCATAATGCTCTTGGACACCATTTGCACCAAATTAGACACATTCTTTTGTTTGTTTAACCTGACCCTACCGCTGCTAATCCCCCCCCCACCCCTTCATTCACCATCTGAGATTTCACAGTTGGCAGGAGCTGCTGCAGCCGCCTAAGGGAGCTAGGGTTTCCGCAGAGAAAAACCCTTATGTAATGCTTATGTGCTCCACAACATTCCAAATCATTCCTTTGATATTACATGGAATTACATAGAATTTACAGCACAGAAACTGATCATTCAGCCCAATGCCGGTGTTTATGCTCCACACGCGCCTCCTCCCACCCCTACTTCATCTCACCCTGTCAGCACACCCTTCTATTCCTTTCTCCCTCATATCTTTATCTGGCTTCACCTTAAATACATCTATTCTATTCACCTCAACCACTCCCTGTGGTAACAAGTTCCACATTCTCACCACTCTCTGAATAAAGAAGTTTCTCCTGAATTCCTTATTGGATTTGTTAGTGACTAGTTTATATTTCTGGCCCCTAGTTCTGGACTCCCCCCCCCCCCCCCCCCCCCCCCCCACCCCCCAAGCGTAAACATTTTCTCTACGTCTACCCTATCGAACCGCTTCATAATTTTAAAGATCTCTATTAGGTCACCCTTCAGTCTTCTCTTTTCTAGAGAAAAGTGTTCCAGCCTGTTCTGTCTTTCCTGATAGTTATAACCTCTGAGTTCTGGTATCATCCTGATAATTATATATTACACATCTTCACCTCAGAATAGAATAGTCAGCAGAATGTGCTTTTAAGACTGAGAGGTGACCTGATGGAGATCTTTAAAATTATGAAAGTGTTCGATGGGATAGACATAGAGAAGATGTTTCCACTTGTAGGGAGTCCAAAACTAGGGGCCATAAATATAAGATAGTCACTAATAAATCCAATAAGGAATTTGGGAGAAACTTTATTTAGAGAGTGGTCAGAATGTGGAACTCGCTACCACGTGGAGTGGTTGACACGAATAGCATCGATGCATTTAGGGGGAAGTTAGATAAGCACATGAGGGAGAAAGGAATAGAAGGATATGCTGATAGGGTGAGATGAAGTCAATTGAGAGGAAAGAGGCTCGTGTGGAGCATAAGCACTGACATAGATCAGTTGGGCCGAATGGCCTGTTTCTGTGCTGTAAATTCGACATAATACTATGTATCCCCGCTGAGGATTCCTCCCAAAGCTCTTTGTACATTGATTGGTAACATCTGAAAACACGTGATTTGCATGAATTATTGGTGAAAGAATTATAAGCTCAGTTTGTATCTCTGCCCTCAGTTCAGCACTTCAACACAGTTTACTGCCTACAAGAATGTTTGCACTGATAGATTAGTTCTAGTTAACGGTGATTTATGAATGGAATTTCTTGTACTTATAATCTGCATAAATCAGATATATTTGTTCCCTACTGAAATTAATTAAGTTTCCTCACACTATGCTTAGTAGGGGTGTATTTGTGTTATAGGTGCCAGTTTGAGACCAGTAGTTGCAGTATAAGTTCCTGTCACACAGTACCTTGTTTGTACTGCCTGATTCCAAATTGAATTCTGGCCTGGAGAAAAAAAGAAAGACTTGCATTTCTATAGCACCTTTCACGACCTCAGGATGACCCAAAGCCAATGAAGTACTTTTGAAGTGTAGTCACTGTTGTAATGTAGAAAGCACGGCAGCCAATTTGCGCACAGCAAGCTCCCACAAACAGCAATGTGATCATGACCAGATACTTTGTTTTTTAATGATGTTGGTTGAGGGATAAATATTGGCCAGAGCACCAGGGTGAACTTCTTCAAAATAGTGATTGCGGGATCTTTAAGTCCACCCGAGAGGGCAGACGGGGCCTCGGTTTAACATCTCATTCAAAAGGCCACACCTCGGACAGTGCAGCACTCTCTCATTACTGCACTGGGAGTGTCAGCCAAGATTATGTGCTTAAGTCTCTGGCGTGGGACTTGAACCCACAACCTTCTGACTCAGAGGCCTGAGTACTACCATCTGAGCCATGACCTGTTTGTCAAAAAGCTGTGCGCATGGACACATATACGTATGCACAGAACTAGGGGACATAGTCTTAGAATAAGGGGCTGCTCTTTCAAAACTGAGATGAGGAGGAACTACTTCACTCAGAGGGTGGTAGGTCCATGGAATATGCTGCCACAAAAAGCTGTAGAAGCTACATCATTAAATAAATTTAAAACAGAAATAGACAGTTTCCTAGAAGTAAAGGGCATTAAGGGTTACGGGGAGCGGGCAGGAATTTGGACATGAGTCTAGGTTCGGATCGGTCATGGCCCTGTGGGTAGTGGAGCGTGCCCAGGGACCGTGTAGCCTGATTCTGCTCCTATTTCGTGTGTGCAATTCTGTTAGATGCAGGAGATGGTTCTGTGATAGTAGATAGTAGATTGGCGGTTAGGATCAGATCAGCCATGATCTTATTGAATGGCGGAGCAGGCTCGAGGGGCCGATTGGCCTACTCCTGCTCCTATTTCTTATGTTCTTATGTTCTTATGTTCTCCACACTGAGTCACGACATTTTAAATGTTTTGAGTCTCAGTACATTTAAATAAGTTCTAAGAAAGTTTAAAAAGTGCATATCAGCTCCCAACGATCCCCTGAGCACTGCTAAAGCCCAGTTTTGCACCACATTGTAGCTATAATCCATACAGTATAAAATACTCTTCTAATCCTAACGTTGCAATATAAACACGGCCAGTTCTGATCATGATCTAATTAGACTGGTGAAACAAAATTTTTCCAAAAATTGACCAAAAGACAGAAATAAGCAAATTAACATTAATCCTTATCCTACCGACCTTTATTAATATATTTTTTAAAACAGCTGTTGGCGTTTCTCACTTTAAGAGGTACCATTTTGTAGCCTTTGCCTCTGCAGCTTAAGTCAGTCAGGCTTTGTTTTTATGCTGATTGCATTCTCAAATTCTAAAATGGATGTTCCTGTGGACTGTCGAAACATTCCCATCGATCCTACAGACTCTGGCCTTCCCCTGTATATTTTCTGTATGTCTGTACAACACGAAATTGGACATTTTAGGTGTAGGATTGGAGTATTTCACATTTTTTTAAGACAAAAGTATCAAGGTCTAACATTATGAAAGAAGTCTGGCAGTAGTTTTTGTAACTTAAAACAATTTATTAGTTCTGTGTACTGTCATAAAAATAAATCATCGCTCTTCTAACAATACAGGAATTGTGAGGCAATACAAGGTCTTAGCAGAGGACTTTAATAAAGAAAAACATAAAACCACTTTTAGAAATCACCTGTCTACCTGTATTTAAAAGCTATGTACTGCGCATCATACATCACATGGTTGCAGGTGCGGTGGCCGGGGAGATGGTGGGGTGAGAGGGTAGAAAGTGTGTCGTCACAATGCTCCGGCGATCATGAGGTGTGGGCCAGGCTTGATGGACCAGTTGCTCTTTCCTTGCCCGTCATTCTCATACATTCGTAAATCTTTTCTCACTGGCTCTGGGTGACCTAACCATACTGATTCACTGAAATATAGACGTTGGAGGCCCATATCTTTCATATGCAATAAGGTGTGTAATATTTACCTTGTGTCCGTCATCTGATATACTGCTTCAATACATTTTTTTAAATATTCGTTCACAGGATGTGGGGGTCGCTGGCAAGGCCAGCGTTTATTGCCCATCCCTAATTGCCCTTGAGAAGGTGGTGGTGAGCCGCCTTCTTGAACCGCTGCAGTCCGTGTGGTGATGGTACTCCCACAGTGCTGTTAGGGAGGGAGTTCCAGGATTTTGACCCAGCGACGATGAAGGATCGGCGATATACTTCTCAGTCAGGATGGTGTGTGACTTGGAGGGGAACTTGGAGGTGGTGGTGTTCCCATGCGCCTGCTGCCCTTGTCCTTCTAGGTGGTAGAGGTCACGGGTTTGGGAGGTGCTGCCGAAGAAGCGAGTTGCTGCAGTGCATCTTGTAGATGGTATTGCTGTATTACGTCAATGGGCAAGCTGCTCTCGTGTTGAGATTGCCATGGGGACCACATTAAGCATCAGAAACCACCCTTCAGGTCCCAGTGGCAGTGCCATCGGAGGTCTACTAGTATTCGCTAAATTGCTTCTCATCAGAAACAGGTTGACTCCACATAAATTCTAACATTCATCATGAGACTGATGCATGGAATTGGAAAGCCTCACCTTAAGAAAGTGTTCAGCTGTCTGCTGTCTTCTTGTTTTTTTCTGATTTGCTTCACTGAGAAAGCATTCCATGTCAGCATTCCCTCCCAAACTTTCCTGTGAACTTCGCCTCTTCCTCAAACAGCCCCCATTTACCGCAACCCTCCTCTGCCCGGCTGAACCTGCTCTCGCGTGGGACACTTTTCCTTTAACGCCACTCACTTCCTTCAGATAAAAGGTAGAGCTACAGGAGCACGCATTGATCCTAGCTATTCCTGTCTTTGATGACTAATAGCCACTTGGGTGAGGTGCAGCAGGTCAAGAGGTCAAGTTGAGACAGAACCAAGAGAAAATTGGTGAGAAGCCTCTCCCATGAGATTACATGGCTGCGGCAGTAAGTGTGAGGTGGGTGTGGCATCCAGAAGCAGCGTTGCAACTTCGCACAGCCTATGAAAGCGAGGCTGTGATTCGAAAAGCATTGTGGGATCTTAAAAGGATACACCTTCTGAAATGACGAAAAGAAAGGCAGTTTTTAACCCTTACAGCTCAACTGCCTTCGAAAAAAAAATTAACAGTTAAAAAAAATTCCCAAATGGGAGTCTTCAGCTCTTAAAGCTGAATTCCCGTCCGCACCTAAAAAAATGGGAAACGTGCTTCAGCACTAACACAAATGGCTCAGCAAGCCAGGGAAGGAGCACCCAGGATCTCACACGCAGCACTCCAGCTTTGTGCAGGGGGTCAACACTGCAAGAGAGGTCTTCTACCCACAGGGGCCAGGAGGCCCTCCAGACAGTAGGAGGTGGGACCAGATCACCGAGGCCGTCACTGCCACCAGTGTCATCCCCACCGCCTGGCTCCAGTGTCCAAAGAAGCTTCATGACCTCAGACCAGTGGTCACGGTCAGTGAATGCATCTTCAAAAGCCGTCTCCTACCAACTGCACCACTAGCCTCGCACACTTCTCAATGCACAACCCCCACCGCCAATCACTCACCTACCAGTAATCTGTACCAATCACGAGACACACCTCCTATTCCTAGCTTTACCTGACCCCCTTGGAGGAGACGGTGCTGACAATTTTTGGCAGGGGCATGGCTGAGCCATTGGCCAGCGGCAGGGCTGAAAGGATACAAGATGCTGGTATCCTCATATGTTATCCTCCTTCTTGCATGCACCTTTTGTTTCCTGCCCTCTCATCACCACAACTGCACCCTGGTGCCTTCCTCATTTCACACACCCAAGAAATGCAGCCTGCCCAGCCAATGGCTGACCAAGAAGAGGGATAGGAGAGTGAAGAAGAAGAAACACCTTCACTCGATTTCACAATCCCAGCCACTAGCTTCTCAAGGTCGACCAGCAAGGCCATCTGCAGTGTCCCCCACTGAAAGTCAACAGCCTTCCACCAGCCATGCTGCAGCCACTGGGGTAGCACTGCGTGACATCAGTAGGATAGGCAAAGGCACACACAAGACATAAGAACATAAGAAATAGGAGCAGGAGTAGACCAATCGGCCCCTCGAGCCTGCTCCGCCATTCAATGAGATCATGGCTGATCTGATCCAACCTCAACTCTAAAGAACACAAGAAGCAGGAGCAGGACCAGGCCACTCGGCCCCTGGGCCCGCTCCGCCACCCATAGGGCCTTGACCGATCCGAACTCAAACTCATGTCGAATTTCCAGCCCGCTCCCCGTAACCCCTGATTCCCTTTACTTCTAGGAAACGGTCTATTTCTGTTTTAAATTTATTTAATGAAGTAGCTTCCACAGCTTCCTGGGGTAGCAAATTCCACAGACCCACTACCCTCTGAGTGAAGAAGTTTCTCCTCATCTCAGTTTTGAAAGAGGAGCCCCTTATTCTAAGATTATGTCCCCTAGTTCTAGTTTCACCCATAATTGGGAACATCCGCACCGCGTCCACCCGATCAAGCCCCTTCACAATCTTATATGTTTCAATAAGATCGCCTCTCATTCTTCTGAACTCCAATGAGTAGAGTCCCAATCTACTCAACCTCTCCTCGTATGTCCACCCCCTCATCCCCGGAATTAACCGAGTGAACCTTCTTTGTACTGCCTCGAGAGCAAGTATGTCTTTTCTTAAGTATGGACACCAAAACTGTATGCAGTACTCCAGGTGCGGTCTCACCAATACCCTATACAACTGCAGCAATACCTCCCTGTTTTTATATTCTATCCCCCTAGCAATAAAAGCCAACATTCCATTGGCTTTCTTGATCACCTGCTGCACCTGCATACTAACTTTTTGATTTTCTTGCACCAAGACCCCCAGATCCCTTTGTACTGCAGTACTTTCCAGTTTCTCGCCATTAAGATAATAACTTGCTCTCTGATTTTTCCTGCCAAAGTGCATAACCTCACATTTTCCAATATCGTATTGCATCTGCCAAATCTCTGCCCACTCACCCAGCCTGTCTATATCCCCTTGTAGGTTTTTTATGTCCTCCTCACTCTCTACTTTCCCTCCCATCTTTGTATCATCTGCAAACTTTGATATGTTACACTCGGTCCCCTCCTCCAAATCGTTAATATAGATTGTAAAGAGTTGGGGACCCAGCACCGACCCCTGCGGAACACCACTGGCTACTGGTTGCCAGTCCGAGAATGAACCATTTATCCCAACTCTCTGCTTCCTGTTAGATAACCAATCCTCCACCCATGCCAGAATATTACCCCCAATCCAGTGATTTTTTATCTTGAGTAATAATCTTTTATGTGGCACCTTGTCGAATGCCTTCTGGAAGTCTAAATACACTACATCCACTGGTTCCCCTTTATCCACCCTGTACATTTTGTCCTCAAAGAATTCGAGCAAATTTGTCAGACATGACTTCCCCTTCATAAAGCCATGCTGACTTTGTCCTATTAAATTATGTTTATCTAAATGTTCCGTTACTGTCTCCTTAATAATAGACTCCAAAATTTTACCCACCACAGATGTTAGGCTAACTGGTCTATAATTTCCAGCCTTCTGCCTACAACCCTTTTTAAATAAGGGTGTTACATTAGCAGTTTTCCAATCTGCCGGGACCTTTGCTGAGTTCAGGGAGTTTTGGAAAATTATTACCAAAGCATCCACAATTCCTACTGTCACTTCCCTCAAGACCCTAGGATGTAAGCCATCAGGTCCAGGGGATTTATCTGCCTTGAGTCCCATTATTTTACTGAGTACCAATTCCTTAGTGATTTTAATCGTATTTAGCTCCTCCCCCACTAGAGCCCCCTGTTTGTCCAGTGTTGGGATATTCTTAGTGTCCTCTACCGTAAAGACTGAAACAAAATATTTGTTCAGCATTTTTGCCATCTCCATGTTTCCCACCATTAATTTCCCGGTCTCATCCTCTAAGGGACCTACGTTTGCCTTAACCACCCTTTTTCTTTTTATATAACTATAGAAACTCTTGCTATCTGTTTTTATATTTTTTGCTAATTTATTTTCATAGTCTATTTTCCCTTTCTTAATCAATCCTTTAGTTACTTTTTGTTGTCTTTTGAAGACTTCCCAATCTTCTATCCTCCCACTAACTTTGGCTACCTTATATGTCCTTGTTTTTAGTTGGATACTTTCTTTAATTTCTTTACTTAGCCATGGATGGCTGTCATTTCTTTTACACCCTTTTTTCCTCAGTGGAATATATTTATTTTGAAAGTTGTAAAATAACTCCTTGAATGAACACCACTGCTCATGTACCATCTTACCCTTTAATCTATTTTCCCAGTCCACTTTAATCAATTCTGCTCTCATGCCATCATAGTCTCCTTTATTCAAGCTCAGTATGCTTGTTTGAGAACCAACCTTCTCACCCTCTAATTGGATATGGAATTCAACCATGTTATGGTCACTCATTCCAAGGGGATCCTTAACTAGGACATTATTAATTAATCCAGACTCATTACACAGTACCAGGTCCAAGGTTGCTTGCCCCCTTGTAGGATCAGTTACATACTGCTCAAGAAATCCATCCCTAAGACACTCAATAAACTCTTCCTCAAGGCTGCCCTGCCCAATTTGATTTGTCCAGTTTATATGATAGTTAAAATCCCCCATAATTATAGCTGTTCCCTTATTACATGCCCCAACTATTTCCTGATTAATACTTCTTCCAACAGAGTTGCAACTATTAGGAGGCCTATATACTACGCCCACCAGTGTTTTTTTCCCCTTATTATTCCTAATCTCTACCCAAACTGTTTCATTATCCTGATCTTTTGACCCAATATCATTTCTCTGTATTACAGTGATTCCTTCCTTTATTAACATAGCCACCCCCCCTCCCCTTCCTTCCTGCCTGTCCTTCCTGATTGTTAAATACCCTGGCATATTTAATTCCCAGACGTTGTCACCCTGCAGCCATGTTTCTGTAATGGCCACAAGATCATACCCATACATAGTTATTTGTGCCGTTAACTCGTCAATTTTGTTACGAATGCTACGTGCATTCAGATAAAGAACTTTCAAATGTGTTTTGCGACACTTACTTCCTGCTTTTTCCTTATTTAACACTTTACCTTTTACTCCATACCTTCTGTCCCTTCCTGACATGCTTTCCTCTGTCTCCCTGCTCAGGTTCCTAAGGGAATGCATAAGGGTGATGAGTTGATTTCTTGATGTCATATTGGATGAATAGATGTATAAAGTTGGATTGGAAAGTTTGCTTTGTGGTGGCTTTTATTTCAGCATTGTGGCCAAGAGGACGCTGTGATGGTCAATAGCAGAGGGAAGGGAAGGTGTGGAACTAATGTTGAAAGGGGAATTGGGGTTGTGGTCACTGGTACTGCAGTTGGATGATTCCATCCCGGATATTCCGGCCAGAAAGGGGCTGTCTGGGTTGCATCCTTTCTTCTGCTTCCTCTTCTTCTGCTTCTTCTTCTTCCCTCTGCGAGCGAATGCTGTAAATCTGAAATAAAAGCACAAAATGCTGGAAATACTCAGCAGGTCAGGCAGCATCTCAACCTGAGACATGAACTCTGTCTTTCTCAATGGATGTTGCCTGACCCACTGAGTATTTCCAGCATTTTCTGTCTTCTCAGAGGCCTTCCTTCACCATCTGAGCCCTTGGAAGTGTCCAGCAGCACTCCCTGCACTCCCTGCACAGAGATGAGGAGAAATTTCTACACTCAGAGGGTGGTGAATCTTTGGAATTCTCTACCCCCGAGGGCTGTGGATGCTCAGTCATTGAGTATATTCAAGACAGAGATCGATAGATTTTTGGACACTAAGGGAACCAAGGGATATGGGGATAGTGTGGGAAGGTGTGGTTGAGGTAGAAGATCAGCCATGATCTTATTGAATGGTGGAGCAGGCTCGAGGGGCTGGATGGCCTACTCCTGCTCCTATTTCTTATGTTCTTAAACTCCAACAGCCTCCCGCCATTTGGGGGATAATGTCCAAATCGCAGCCCCCTACCCCCCCCACCCTGCCCCATTTCCCACACCCCCCACCAACCATGACTATTTCCTCCTCGGGGCCTTGTGCTAAAAAAAGGCATTCATTAGAGGTCAAGACCACTTCCCTGGCCTAGACCCTACTAGTTGGGACCACTTTCTCTCACCTGAGGCTATTACGCCTCAACTCGCTCAGTGTACCAGCCTTCAGAGATGTATTGAGTCCATATGAACGTATGAAAATATTGAGGAAAAAACAGCTGGTCCATCTAGCCTGTCCCATATAGTTGTGATGCCCAGTGCATCATTTCACAGACACTCCCTACCCACCTCAGAGCCATGTGATCTCCAACTGAGCCAGACTAGCGAAAGCTCCAGCCTAGGAAGTCTTTGCTGTTTTCCGGGAGGTTCCGCCCATCTCCTGCCGGAGTTACAACGAAGACCAGCAGAACTCCCAGAGGATACCTGGGATGGCAGGAATGACGTATGAAGAGAGATTGGGACGATTGGGCTTGTATTCGCTAGAGTTTAGAAGAATGAGAGGGGATCTCATTGAAACTTATAAAATTCTAACAGGACTAAACAGACTAGATGCAGGAAGGATGTTCCCGATGGCGGGGGAGTCCAGAACCAGGGGTCACAGTCTAAGGATAAGGGGTAAGCCATTTAGGACTGAGATGAGGAGGAATTTCTTCACCCAGAGAGTGGTGAACCTGTGGAATTCTCTACCACAGAAGGTAGTTGAGGCCAATTCATTAAATATATTCAAGAAGGAGATAGATATATTTCTTAAGGCTAAAGGGATCAAGGGATATGGGGAGAAGGCAGGGACAGGGTACTGAATTTGGATGATCAGCCATGATCTCATTAAATGGCGGAGCAGGCTCGAGGGGCTGAATGTCCTACTCCTGCTCCTATCTTCTATGTTTCTATGTAGGAAGTTCGGCCCTAAGACTGGCAGGCAGATGCCGGCTTGGTCCTGATGGATAATAATTCATTATCTATTTCAATGAGTGCTGCTACCGGATTTCTGATCATGCCTGATCTTACCATCAGCTCTTTTCTTGCTCAGTGACAGATTTGGTCCTAAGGGGATAATTGCTTCTTCTGCAGCACCTCCCAAACCCGTGACCTCTACCACCTAGAAGGACAAGGGCAGCATGCGCATGGGAACACCACCATCTCCAAGTTCCCCTCCAAGTCACACACCATCCTGACTTGGGACATATATTGCCGTTCTTTCATCGTCGCTGGGTCAAAATCATAGAACCTACCCTACTTAACAGCACCACAAAGGAGGCTGAACTCTTGATGTAAAATTTAGAAGTTTCCTCTTTCTTGTAAATTGCAACAAATAAAAGCAGGAATGTTGTAATCTAGGAACATACAGGTGCTTCATCCTGATTGTTGCAACTTGTTTGCTCGTACACTGAAACAAGGGCCCCAAAATTCCTAGCGACACATTCCTAGGGACACAGGAGTACCTTCACTACACGGACTGCAGCGATTCAAGAAGGCGGCTCACCACCACCTTCTCAAACACTGTTCCCTGTAAGCTGCGCTTTATTCTGCTTGGCCTGTTTCTTATACTGCGCAGTCCCTTTAAATTTCTCCGCATGTGTGGTACTTACAATGGAAAAGCCAGTGAGCAGCCTGCGTGGGACCTTTCCCATTGCTGCGCGGCCGTGCAGCTTAGAGGGAACATTGTTCTTAAGGGCAACTAGGGATAGGCAATAAATGCTGGCCTTACCAGCCATGCCCATATCCAAAGAATGAATTTTTAAAATGCCAACTGCGTCTTATTTTGCCCAGATCTGGGCTGTAGTTGGGAATGTATCTTTTAGCCCCTCAATGTACTTACACAGAATGGAATCAACTTTTGGATGAAAACTGAGACACCTTTTGTGTTACAGACCTTTAGGGGCATCTGTGGCTTTGTAATCTCTTGAAAGATAATATACATCTGCGTCACTCTTAGAGTAGGACAAGCTGCTGACGGACACAGATTGGATGTCAACGCAGAAAGCTCCTCAAGCATGATTTACAGCAAGATGTAACACAAACAGCGACTATCTAACCGCTGTGTGAGTTCAGCAATTTGACATGTTAGGATTTACAGATAGGCTCTGCACAGCACAGATTGTGACCATTTTCTTTCCTAAGTCTTCACCACTGCCTTTGTCACAGCTTCTGCTATCTTGATATTTTGAGGCTATACCTAATACTGCCTCCAGGATTGGAGGGTTCAGCACCTTCACAGTATCCAGAACATAAGCTAGAGGGTCGCAGATATCAAAAGAAGCACTTAGAAAACACCAAAGTTTCTTTGAAACCTCAGGAGTCTGGCATTGTGGTCATTTTGATGTGAAGGTGACTTGCTTTCAATAACCCTAAAAGAATCTGAATAGAAATAGGAAATTTTGGCAATACACATAAATATGGGCCAGAAATTGCCATTGGCGGCTGTGCCTTCAGCTGCCAAGCCCCTGAGCTCTGGAATTCCCTCCCTAAACCTCTCCGACTCTCTACCTCTCTCTCTTCCTTTAAGACCCTCTTTAAAACCAACCTCTTTGACCAAACCTGTCCTAATAGCTCCTTATGTGGCTCGGTGTCAAATTTTGTCTGATAAACGCTCCTGTGAAGCGCCTTGTTGAGACATTTTAATACGTTAAAGGTGCTATATAAATGCAAGTTGTTGTTGTCGTTGTTGTTGAAATACAGGAATCCCTGAGCCGGTAGTCTTAATGCTGCCACAGAAATTCAACTGCAATTATACCCAGTTATAGGAAACTCCATCCGGAGTGAGGAGTAACTAACAGTGAAGTGTACAAGTGGTTGGAAACTGTTTGAACAAAATGTGATAAGAGGCCAGGAAAGGCAAACTGACGAGATAGAAATAAGTGGGGGAGACATTTTGAACAGAACTGGAACAGCGGAAGACAATGGCTGAAGTAATAACAAATGGAATACACTGATTGAGCAAGAAGGGATAACATTTCTCCGGTTACAATCAGTACCGTGAATCTTAAATAAAGAAGTTAACTGGGCTGGTGTTTTGTGCAGACCCATTGAAGATGGGAACGTAAGTGAATTTTTATTACACTTTTCAACGCCATGCCAAGATTACAGGATCAAAGTTTAACAGTGGTATGGAAATTATTATAAGTGGGTAGTCAGGGCCACAGTCTAGAGTACAGGATTAATATCAACATGATTTATTTTTATAACACTGAAACACTTAAAGGTCAGTGACGCTGACAGACGTTTATGTATAAAGTTTCTTCTAGTGCACCTAGGTTTAAGTTGGTTTTTGAACTTAAAAGGAGCAGGCTGTATTTTTTTTTTTTAAAAAAGCTTTCCTTCTCCTTCTCCTTCCAGATGGCACCTTTAAAATAAAACTTTAGCTGTAAAGAAACAGAATTGGAGGCAAACTTCTCACTGGGTGGGTTACGTATTATAGGATTGGTACTCATAACAAGCGGTCTATGGAAATGCGGGATCAGGTTGTAAGGATACAACTACAATTTCAATTAAATTATTCTGGGATAATTCACTGGTGTGTGTACGAGAGAGAGTGAGCGATTGTGCCTCAGTACAAATCAGCTTGTTAGAACTCTAGCTCGATGTTCCCCAAACACCCACAGCTTGCTCATGGTGCCTCGGCAGTGCACAGTACAGGTGCAGATGCAGTGGTCCCAACATTACTTCACTTATTCGACCCAGAGATGATTCTACTCACATTTGTTCCAGATAAAAAATAGACTCTGAGAAAGGATGAGGGTAAGTAAGTTGTTAGCGGAGCATTCTCCCCCCACTGTAACATTGTTAGACGGGGGCTTGGGAAATATAATTTGCATCCCAAAGATGCTCTTGCCTCATTTGACCATTATTTCCTCGCAGCCTGCATTTGTTTATCTCTTCCAGGAGCGAGTACTTTGATCTTCTCCCCAAACTGACAATAAAGAAAAAAAAAGACTTGCATTTATACAGTGTCTATCACAACCTCAGGACGTCCCAAAGCATTTTTGCCGCCAATGAAGTACCTTTGAGGTGTAGTCACTGTTGTAATGTAGGAAATGCGGCAGCCAATTTGCAACAGCAAGCTCTCAATAACAGCAATGTGATTTTGACCAGATAATCTGTTTTAGTGAAACAACAACAGAAAATGCTGGAAATACTCAGCAGGTCAGGCAGCATCTGTGGAGAGAGAGAAACAGAGTTAACGTTTCAGGTCGATGACCCTTCGTCAGAACTGGAAAAAGTTGGAGAAGTAACAGATTTTTAAGCAAGTGCAGGGGCAGGGAAAGGGAGGAGGGGAGGAAAGAACAAAGGGAAGGTCTGTGATAGGGTGGAAGGCAGGAGAGATTAAAAGACAAAAGGGATGATGGTGCAAGGCAAAAGGAGATGGTCATGGGACAAGTTGAGAAAAAAAAGATGACTCTAGATGAGGTGTAAATGACAATGGCAGAATCATCGACAGCTGCCATGTGAGAAAAAAAAGGAAACATAGGGGCCAAGGTTATAGTTTGAAATTGTTGAACTCGATGTTGAATCCAAAAGGCTGAAAAGTGCCGAATTGAAAGATGAGGTGGAGGACAGATTGCTAAACTGCTGCGACACCCTGCAAATGGCACAGTATTAAAGAGTGTGCAGGGACAGAGGGACCTGGGAGTTAATGTGCATAGGTCCCTGAAGGTGGCGGGACATATTGAGAGCGTGGTTAACAAAGCATATGGGATCTTGGGCTTCATAAATAGAGATATTGAGTAAAAAAGTAGAGAAGTTATGCTGAACCTTTATAAAGCGCTGGTTAGGCCATAACTGGAGTATTGCGTCCAGTTCTGATCACCACACTTTAGGAAGGATGTGAACGCCCTTGAGAGGGTGCAGAGAAGATTTACCAGAATGGTCCCAGGGATGGGGGAATCTTAGCTACAAGGACAGGTTGGAGAAGCTGGATTTGTTTTCATTAGAGCAAAGGAGGTTGAGGGGTGATTTGATGGAGGTGTACAAGATTATGACGGGTTTGGATAGACTAGATGGGGAAAGGCTGTTCCCCCTAGTTGATGGTACAAGGACTAGGGGACACATATTTAAGGTTTTGGGCAAGAGATACAGGGGTGACGTGAGGAAAAACTTTTTTACGCAGCGAGTGGTGAGGACCTGGAACTCGTTCCTGACGGAAGTGGTGGAAGTGGAGACACTCAATGTTTTCAAGGGAGACTGGATACGCACTTGAGGGAAATAAACTTGCAGGGCTACGGGGATAGAGCGGGGCAGTGGGACTGACTGAATTGCTCTACAGAGAGCTGGCACGGACTCAATGGGCCAAATGGCCTCCTTATGTGCCGTTAAGACTCTATGGGCTCGATTTTGCCATTGGGGGCGGGCTGGGGCTTGTCAGGTGGTTTTCGTGTCAGGACCCCGACTCCGATGTGAAGTGGGAAAAAAGTGCGATTTTGCCCTAATTGGGCACTTGATTTCCAGCGTGTGGGAACCCCTGGCCCATTGAGTCTTTTAATACAGAAAGTCGCCTCCGATGACGTCATCAATGCTGCTGGATTTAAGTGAGCAGTCACACAACACCAGGTTATAGTCCAACAGTTTTATTTGAAATCATTTAATTTAAGGCCTGCAAGCAGCCTTGGTTCTTTTGGAGACTTTAAACTTTATGCCCATTGTTGTGATCGCTTCATTCAGCAACTATGTCCACCAGTAGGCCAATGCATGCTCCAAGGTTCGATGAGGCCTCCCTCCAAGCTCTGGTGGAGGGAGCAAGATCAAATAAGGAGGTGCTCTTCCCTTCCTCAGGGAGGAAAAAGCCTCCCCAGCAGACTAAAGCTGTGTGGCTGCAAGTGGCCCAGGAGGTCAACTCAATCTCTATGTGCCGCAGAACCTGGCTGCAGTGCAGGAAGAGGTTTCATGACCTTCTCCGCACAGGAAAAGTGAGTATGATTTTCCCATCACCCTCAATCTGATCCCCATCGCCTCTCCTCACCAGCTCTCTGCTTTGCCAACCTCTTCCTCCACATCCCACTTGACACTGACATCCATGCACCCTTACCCATTCCCTCTCTCTCTATGGTCACATTCACTTAACTATTTGACCATGCAGCCCTCACACTCTCTATCACTGTGATGCAATGACAACAACTTACAACACACAGGGAGGGCCCTTGGTCTCCTTCTAAGCATTTATGCTATGGATTCTCTACACTCACTCCTTCATTCTCACTCAAACTCCACTTGTGTCCCTCATTGCAGGAAAAGAGAGCCCACAATAAGAGGGAAAGAGCGAGGAGAGGAGGAGGGCCACCCTCAGTAGCCCAGCTCACCACCTCGAAGGAGGCGGCCCTGGAAATCGGCAGTGTCGAGGAAGATTCGCAAGTGGGGGACGGACAGACAGGCGCATCACAGCAAGCTGGTGACAGAATAGTTTGGCATCTCTCTTATTGACATTGCATGAGTGACTGATAATGATTCTGATGCCCTAACAGATTGACTTATGATCATCTGCACAATTCAATGTGCATGCAACCTTTACCTCACATCTCTAACTCTTTCCTTTACTCCCCCCCAGGACCATCGAAAGCCCCCGTCCCCACTGTCCAGGAGGAACAGCCTGAGCCTCAAGAATCCTCAGAGGAAGCTGCAACCTCTGAGGGCGCAGCATCAGCAGAATTCAGCGCACCCAGCACCAGCGCAGACACTCACACCTCGGTGGGACCTTCGCGAGATAGAGTAGTGTTGTCACCTGGTGTAACACAGCTCACAAGTGTGCATCAGCAGATGGTGGAGACAGGGACAGCAGTGGAGAGTCTTCGTCGGAGGGCGCAGGACCCTCCCAGCTCGGCTCAGCTGCATGTCGACCCTGTGCCTCTGTGTCCATCCAGAAGGAGAGCGGTGCTGGAACTCCAGGAACAGGTGCAGGAGTCTCTGGCAGGTTTTGTCTCCAGGGTCGCTGCGAGTGTGGAGCGAATGGAGGAGTCCATCGCTAACACGAGCAGAGCCTTTGTGGAGGCGTTGGCGCATGAACACATCACCGCGGTAAGGATGGCAACCTCCGTGCAAAGGATGGCTACCTCCATGGAAAGGATGGCTACGGAAGAGGAGAGGATGGCTACAGCCATGGAGGAGCTAAGTCGCCAGAGTGTTGAAAACATGGTTATTGTTCAGAATAGACTGGCATCTCTTGAGGAGCGATGGTCAGCTATTGAGCATAGAAACCAAACCTTCATGGAAGTCCTCTGGAGTAGGACTTCCAGTGCAGAAACGGGTCCTCATGGCCCCCCTGAAGTGCAGCAAGGTGCTGTCAAGCCACTTGCTAGCTCTGAAGTGGGGCTGACCCATGAGAGGGATGTTGGTGGCAGACAACAAGGAACTGGGGGCTCCTCTCCAAGCACTCACACAACCACGCTACTGCAAAGCCCTCGGTCAGAGCCCCACCAGAGTCCTCACCCAACTGAGATGGGCGTCTCATCCCCCGCACAGCCGCAGGAGCAGCAGACTGTTGCCAAGCCCTCACAGGTTCGCAACCCCAGAGGACGGCCGCCAAAGGTGTCGAGACAGGAGCAGCAAGAAAGTGAGCAAGGGGCCTCCACATCTGCTGAAGCCACAGTGGAAGCACCACATAGGAGCTCACATAAGAGGAAGATAATGCACAAGTAGTCACAAGGGTAGTCACTTGGGTGTTATGTTGTGTTTATTTTTGAAATGCCATCGGTTGATTGTTGTGATAAAAAATTCTGATGGCAAACTGTTGAAGTTGTGGCCTGTGTCATTTCGCAAATGGGACTTCCACATTGAGGGCTTAGAGCGACTTGCAATTATCAGTATGATGGTCAGAGTGATAGGAATCCGCAGGTTCTTGTCCATTGTCGATGCTCTGGTAAGAAGGTGCGAGGCAAAAGTGTTTGATTGTGCAGGCTAAGCAAATCTGGCCAACATGAGTGCGTCCCTTGCATCCTGGGCAGCAATGTGGTCGCGCGCTGGCGCCTTCTGGCCTGTGCATCTTCAGATGGGTGAGCAGCAGCTTGGCGCTCCTGTTGATGCTGCTGCTGTTGGTGCTGCTGTTGCTCATGGGTCTACTGCTGCCGCGGCTGGTCTTCGTCCGAATCTGCTGTCCAGGAGGAAAGGAAATAAATGGTTCCCATGCTTCTGGTTTATGCCTCAGTTGAGGAAGCGCTCAGTCAAGGTGGAGAGATGGGTTTCCCAGGAGGTGACACTGAAGATGGGTGTCAGGCTCCAAACTTCCACAACAATGGGTATGCTTGCTAAAAGTTCCCCCAGACCTGAGACAACAAAGCTCAGCCACCTGCAAATGATCATCGGTGAAAACTCCTTTTTAATGGTGGAGCTGCAGCTGTTAGTAAGCAATCCACTTGTGAGGCCGCCAGGATTAACTGGCGTGTTCCAGAGGAGACGTGCAGGACAGGGGAAAAGATGGAAACGGGGTCTGAAACCCCGATTCTTGGAAAATTGCTCGGAGGCGGGCTAGAGGCGGAATCGGAGCCGCCCGCCATTTTTTGCGATTTTAACACCTCACACGCCTCCAATCCTGCCTCCTCGGGCCTGGCAAAATCGAGCCCGATGATTCTATGGGGGCGATTTGCTCACTGGAGGCGGGATGGAGGCGGGTTTCAGTTTGGGTGGGTTCGAAACCCGCCTCTACTGATAGTTTTGAAAAAATTGCGATTTTCCCCTGATTGGCCAGTTGATTTCAGAGGTGTGGGTTCCCCTGGGTCAATTAGTGTTTTGAGACTGAAACTCGCCTCTGCTGACATCACTGTTCCAGTCTGAGTTAAGGGCTGCTTGCTGCCTTGGATCATTCCACAGGATTTCTGTCGATGCTGCACCACCTGCAACGTATTTTGAGAAACCACTATGTCCAATTCCAAGGCAAGGGCCTCCCCGAGGCTCTCGGATGAGGCGCTGCAAATGTTGGTTGAGGGGGTGAGAGCTAGCAGTGAGGTGCTCTTCCCCTCATCTGGGAGGAAGAGGCCTCCCAAAGATACCAAGGCTGTGGTGGGTACAGCTGGCAAGGGATATAACCTCCAGATCTGTGTGCAGATTGGGTGAATGTTTCTGTGTATTGATGAAATGCCACCCCTGTTGGAAAGCATTAAAATGATTTGATGGCAAAATGTTGGCGTGATGGCATCTGTTCTTTTGCCTTAGGCAGCTCCATATTGTGGGCTCCGCGACACTTGCATTGCCAGAGTGAAAGGAGGCCAGAGAGTCATGTCCATTGTCTATGATGTCTTAAGATGGAGCCAAGGACATGTGCCAACTTGGGCAACCTTTGCAATCTGGCCAGGATAAGTTCATCCCTTGCATCCCGGGCAGCCATGTGCTCGCGTGCTGCCGCTGCTGCTGGTCGATAGACCTGCGCTCTCTCCTCCTTCTGCTCCTCCTCCTCCTCCTGCTCCTCCTCCTGCTCCTCCAGCTCCTCCTCCTCCAGCTCCACCTCCTCCTCCTCCTCCTCATCCTCATCCTCATCTGAGGAGGCCTGGAACTGAGCCACTTGCTCATCAGGAAGCTGCAAGCCACAACGCTGTGCGCTGTTGTGCAGTGTACAGCAGACCACGACCATTCTGGAGACCCTGTATGGCATCGGAAGCGCATCTTCAACAACCCAATGGTTTGCTCTATGATGGACCTGGTCGAAGTGTGGCTGGTATTGTAGCGCTCTTCAGCCTCGTTAGCTGGCCTCCTGATCGGCGTCATTAGCCAATTCTTCAGGGGGTAGCCTTTGTCACCACGGAGCCATCCGTTAAGTTGGTTTGGCGGATTGAAAAGCGGAGGAACACTAGAGTTCTGCAGGATGAAAGAGTCATGGCAACTACCACAGATCTTGGCGCAAACATGCAAGAACTCCTTCTTGTGGTTACACACCAGCTGTACATTGGGGGAGTGGAAGCCCTTTCGGTTGACAAAGATAGCTGGGTTGTGATGGGGTGCCCTAAGGGCCACATGTGTGCAGTCTATGACACCCTGCACCATTGGCATGCCTGCCATATTTGCAAAGCCAACTGAACGCGCGGTTATACTTGCTTGATACCTTGAGAACTGGATGTAATTGTGGGCCTTAGCAAAAAGAGCATCAGTAACCTGCGTGATGAAACTGTGGGCGGCCGACTGATGTCTGCTGATGATCCCTGGAAGGAGCCTGAGACAAAGAAGTTGAGTGCGGTGGTGACTTTGACAGCCACTGGTAAGGGGTGTCCACCCGTTCCTCTGGGCACCAGGTCTTGCTGCAGCAAGCCACAGATCTCTCGGACAACCTCCCGCGAAAGTCTCAGCCTCCTTTGGCACTGCTGCTCACTCATGTTGAGGTAACTCATCCTCTGTCTGTAAACCCTCTGTCGGGGGTATCTCCTGCAGCGAGGTGCCTCGATGCACTGGCGCCTTCTGCCCTGTGCAGCATCAGATGGGTGAGCAGGAGGTTGGGGCTCCTGCTGCTGTTGCTGCTGAGCTGCCTGGTTCTGCTGCTGCCATAGATGCTCCTCATCCGAATCTGAGCTCCATGGAGAAAGAAAACGAATGGTTCCCATGCTGCTTGCAGATGCCTCCGTTGGAGAAGCGTTCATTCCAAGCGGGGAGAGGGTCTTCCAAGGAGGTCCCACAGTTGATAGATTCAAGCTGCAGCACCTCCGACTTCGGAAGGCCTGCTAAAAGTGCTCAAAGACCTTTTAAAGCAAAGTTCTGCCACCTGCAACTAATCCCTGATGAAATCTCCGATTTAATGTTGGACCTGCAGCTGTGAGGAGACCACCCACTTGTCAACCCGCCAGGTTTAGCTGGTGTGGTTTAGGAGAGTCGTGGAACACGCTGAAATGGTCGAAAAATCACGAGGGCCTCTCAAAATAGGCTTAGAGAGGCCCTTAACGAGCATTTAAGCCTCTTAACAACCTCTCTGGTCAGCTGGAGGCGGGACCGTTTCCCGCACTGCAAAACCGGCACCGGCAAAATCCCGCGGAGGCGGGTTCCGAACCCGCTCTCATTTTCTCTGATTTTTCCCGCCTTTCCCGCCTCCAAACCCGCCTCCTCAGGGGTCTGAAAATCGCCCCCTATGACTCAGAGGCGAGAGTGCTACCCACTGAGCCACAGCTAACACATAAATATTTTTTTACTGTTTCTTTAAGTGTGGACTGGACGCAGGAGCTTATATTCCTATATTCTGCTCCTTACAGATTTTTATAGAAATTGAAGAGGATGTTCACGGAGTGGCAGGGCACGTTGGAGCATCTATTGACAGTGCATGCAATTTAGATTGCCACTGCTGGATTACTAATCTCACATCGCTGCCGGTAAGCTTTGCGTTCAGGCCGGGTGGTCCTAGACAGAGAGGAAGAGAAAATAGATCACCCAGAGATGATTCCCACCCTTAAGCTGTCAGCTTTGGCTCGGTGTTGGCACCTTTGCCTATGGGTCAGTAGGTTGAGGGTTCATAGTCCAGATCCACCACACTCCGCCAAAAAAGGCAGCCTTTGCAGGATTGTTCCTTTAACATTAATTAAACTTTTACATACATACCATTTTTCAATGAACTTTTATTTCACTATTGGCCTGACTGTTGATTTTTCATTTGTAAAACAACAACAGTATGGAACCTGAGAACAGGAGGAGGCCATTCAGCCTGTTCCACCATTCAAGTAGCTCATGGCTGATCTGTATCTTAACTCCATCTATCCGCCTTGGTTCCATAAGCCATAATACCCTTGCCTAACAAAAATCTATCAATCTCAGTTTTGACTCACAGCCTCAACAGCTTTTTGGGGGGGGAGAGAGTTCCAGATTTCCACTACCCTTTGTGTGAAGAAGTGCTTCCTGACATCACCCCTGAACGGCCTAGCTCTAATTTTAAGGTTATGCCCCCTTGTTCTGGACTCACCACACCAGAGGAAATAGTTTCTCTCTATCTACCCTATCAAATCCTTTAATCTTCTTAAACACCTCAATTAGATCACCTCTTAATCTTCTATACTCGAGGGAATTCAATTTTTTTGATGGTTAACAGATTTGTGCTCCTTTCAAATAAAAATATGGAGAGCTTATACAGTTTCGGGTGTGATGGAGGAGCAGCTCACGCCTCCTACTTGTTCTACAGAGTGGAGTCCCACTCGTGGCCTAGATTGTGGAGAAGATCCTCCTGCTTTGGATAACCAGCTTAACAAACTTCATCCCAGACGTCTGTGTACCGGGTGCTGTGTTGGAATGAGTGCCAAATTGTAACTGATTATGCCTTGAATTCTGCTCTCCATGGTAAATCTGTCATTAGCGCGTTAAGACCAAGGCAACGCAATTCTTCAGCTCTGGCACTAAGATAGATATGTTCAATATAAAGGTTGATGGTTAGCTTATTAATCACCTTGATGGAGCCAGAATCGCCAGAGGGGATGATTCAGACTGAATTAAAACAGCCAAAAAACATGTGGATTACATTTATACTCAGACCAGCCAAACGCTGACATTATTTGACTGTTTCAAGAAGAGCAGGTTTAGGCTATTCATACTAAATAACCATTTATTTGAGTATAATCAGGTCATCTTTAAAATACGTTTGACATTCTCCGTGAACTAAATCTGTCTCTGATAAACTCGAATCCACACACATGGCCTTTGTATTATTTTGCTGGTTTCTAAGAATGCGGTTGTTTTTAATTCTAGCCGGTTTTCCCCCCTCTTCACTCCTGAAGGTATGACGTCCTCGCAGGGGCGCCATGGGCTCTCTGGTACCTCGCATGTCGGCTTTATTCCTGTGTCCGCGGGCTGTTCAACCATGGGGCGGGGGGACAATGTAACTCAGTCCAATGCTGTCCTCACCCAACATCCACACATGCACTTCCAGCCAGGAGCGTTGATTCGCAATCAGGTGCAGCAACCCTGGGTGATTTATTTTGCTCCTTAATCCAGGGTACTGAGTCCAACTGCAGTGCTCATACCAGCATGCTAGTGCAGCCGATCTCACTGTTTCGAAGACGAGCAGAGGGAGTTCTCCCCGGTGTCCTGGTCAATATTTATCCCTCAACCAACATGGCTAAAAAACAGATTATCTGCTCATTATCACACTGCGGTTTGTGGGATCTTGCTGTGCGCATATTGGCTGCCACATTTCCTACATTACAACAGTGACTACACTCTATAAGTACTTCATTGCCTGTGAAGCGCTTTGGGACATCCTGAGGTTGTGAAAGGCGCTAATGCGGGTCTTTATTACATTTATTTCTAAACTACAATTGGGCTAATATTATAGCGAAGGATCTTTAGTGAGGAAGGGAGCTACCTGCCCATATCACTGGTTTTACTTAATATTTACTTGTTCAACATTACTGTGTTAGTGTTCTTGTGGTATTCAGGCTCCTGGACTGGCAACGCCGCAATTTTAAAATTCTTATCCTTGTTTTCAAATCCCTCCATGGCTTTGCCCCTCCCTACCTCTGTAACCTCCTCCAGCCCTACAACCCTCCGAGATCTCAGCGTTCCTCCAATTCTGGCCCTTTGCTCATCCCCAATTTTCATCGCTCCACCATTGGCGGTCGTGCCTTCAGCTGCCTAGGCCCTAAGCTCTGGAATTCCCTCCTTAAATCTCTCCACCTCTCCGCCCAGCTCTCCTCTTTTAAGACGCTCCTTAAAACCTACCTCTTTGACCAAGCTTTTGGTCACCTGTCCTAATGTCTCCTTATGTGGCTTGGTGTCAAATTTTGTTTGATAATCGCTCCTGTGAAGCACCTTGGGACATTTTACTCTGTTCAAGGCACTCTCGAAATGCAAGTTGTTGTTGTTGCTGTTTCAATGGTTTGGTTTTGATTTTCGAGTTAGTGAATGGGACTAACAATAGGAATAAGAAACAGCTAAGATGGAAACTGCCAGTTCCTCAGGTCCCTGGTTGAGTTAGTTTACCTCAGCTGTGGCTGTGACAGCTGCACTCACCATCCCTGATCTCGGAAGCAGAGGATATCAGACAGATTTCTTCTTCCATTTGTAGGAACAAGAAGGAAAAAAAATCTTAAGAGCAAAGGGAGCCTCAACCTCAAATACAACTTTCTCTGAAAGCAGACTTCTTAATCTGTGCTGAATTACCTTATCTCACATGGACGGCACTTGGAGTTCAACAAGTCCCCCTGAACCATTGTAACAGGTGAAACTTTGGGGGAGAAATTGGGCACCTTAGTGCCTCCCATTACCACCTCCGGGAGGCGCTAACGGGGCGCTACCGGCTTTGTGACCGGGCGTGGCGATTGTACCGACGCCCGCAAAATTGAAGTGGAGGTTTGCGGCAGCGGTAACCACTAGCATCACACTCTCCTGCGGCCGGAGATCGTGATGTCATCCGGGTGCGCAGCGCCCCGGTAGCGCCCCAGCTCTGAAATTCCCTCTCGACCCCTGCCTGAGCGCCTGCCGTTAGTAGAGGAGGCGGAATGCAGTCGGATGAGCGCTGGAGGAACGCTATTTAAAGGCGTCAACTTCCGTTTTTTTGTCGGCAAAGAATGCTGCCTTGTCAGTTTGACAAAAGCAAACAGGCGTTTTGAGTGATTGTGAGTGTTCTCAACTTGAAGGAGTATTCTGGCTGAGAAAAATTTATCACTTTCATTTGGGTTACATTTGATGGTGCAACATTTCCATCATTTAATTGGGGCTGTACTGGCACTGGACCTCGCCCTCCAGCGTCACCGTCAGAGGCAGCGGAGGCAGAGAGAAAGATTGCAAAATGTGGCCAGAGGGAGGAGGGCCAACAGGGCTCTCAACAGGAGGCCTTACCCTCCCAGGGTATTCCGGCAGCATTTCTCCTACATCAATCTCACTGAGGAGCAGTGCCTTAGAAGGCTCCGCTTCACCAAGGACGTGGTCACAGAGCTCTGCCACCTCCTGCAGCCAGACCTCGAGACTCACATCAGGAGCACCACGGCTCTCTCAGTGGCAGTCAAGGTCACCGTCGCCCTCAATTTCTACGCCAGCAGATCCTTCCAGTGTGCAACTGGAGACATATCTAACATATCGCAGTTAACCATTCATTGCTGCATCCGCGAGGTCACAGATGCTCGCTACAGTAGGAGAAGGGACAACATTTCCTTCCCCATGACCAGAGGGAAGCAGTGCGAGCGGCATGTAACTTTGCCAGGATAGCGGGCTTCCCCATGGTGCAGGGCGCCATTGACTGCACCTACGTCGCTTTGCGGCCACCTCATAACAATCCTGAGGTATTCCTTAACCGCAAAGGCTACCATTCACTTAATGTGCAGTTGGTGTGCGACCACACATCCTCACTGTCAATGCCCGCTATCCTGGCAGCAGCCACGGTGCCTTCATCCTGAGCCAGACTGGTGTGCCAGCACTCTTCCAGCCACCACATCAAGCTAGCAGATGGCTGCTGGGAGACAAGTGCTATCAGCTCTGGCTCATGATTCCCCTCCGCAACCCCAACACTCCTGCCCAGCACTCATATAATGCGAGCCATGCTGCCACCAGGAACATCAGTGAGCAGACCATCGGAGTGCTCAAGAAACGGTTCCGCTGCCTTGACCGCTTGGGAGCAGCCCTCCAGAACTCGGCTGAGCGGGTGTCACTTTTCGGTGTCATCTGCTGCATGCTCCACAACTTGGCCATCATGAGGATGCAGCCATTGCCACCATGCATAACCGCACCACCTCAGGAGGAGGAAGAGGAGGAGGAGGAGGAGGATGAGGACGAGAACAAGGATGAGGAGGAGGAGGAACAGGAGCACGAACAGCAGTGACGGAGGATCCAGCCACTCCATCGGCCTTGTGGAAGGACGGCCCGTGACCGCCTGATCAGACTGCAGTTCCAATGAATTCGAGGCCACTTCCCGGTTGCTCATCCAGTCCCCATCATTCCATCAATTTCTCAGTCCATACCACACCCCAAAGCTGAAATGAGACACAGCACCATTTCTGCAACATTCCAATAAGAAATTTATCCAAATTCAGCAATCACATTATATACAGCAACAATATAAACTAATCACCCTTGTGCAAACACTTACTTGCCTTCTTTACAGTCCCCTTTCCTAATCTAGTGCCCCTATGTAGTGTCTCCCCAGTGGCTGCAGCAGGGCTGGTGGAAGGCTGCTGAGTGTCCGTGTGGGAGACTTCAGATGGCCTTGCAGGACACCCTCGACCAGCTCTGGGCCTGGAAGGCCCGGCTATACACTGCACCACCTCAGGATGGGTGGCAGCAGTCTGGGCTGGCTGGATGACAGGCAGCGACAAGTGAAATGGCGGAGTGGCAGTGGTGGGAGCAGGAATGCTATCACCCTGAGAGAGGACAGTAGGTTCCTGCTCCACTGACCCACTGACACTCCCCCGGGGCAGCACCTCAGCATCCCTAGCAACCTGCTGGAGCACAGATTGCTGGCCTGCTGCGACACCGTGAGATCCCCGGTGGACTGTAGTGGTCCCAGCGATGATGGCAGCAGTCAGAGCTTTCGTGGCATCAAGCTGAGACTGCATGAGAGCAGTCTAAGACTCGATGGCAGCAACCATTGACTGCATTACAGCATCCGCCTGTGCTGCAATGGATGCTGCCACATCGCCCATGACACGTGTCATGAGGTCTGGATCCACATAGTCTCTCAGGGAGTCCACCATCCTTTGCAGACTGGAAATGATGGGCTCCATGGTGTGCGCAGAGCTCTGTGCAATGTTGGAGGCGGACTCCTCCACGCTCCTTACCATTGCCGATAGGCTCTCGGGCACCCTTGCCATTGCACCTATCATCTCGGTGTGCATGCCTATCACCCTTCTTGTGAACGCCTCCCCATCGAGGTCCTCATCTGAGTCCTGCGCAGCAGAACTCGCCCCCTGGGGAGCTGGCTCCCGAGCTACCCTTTCTCCCTGGCCTTGCTGCAGCCCGCTCGTCCCCGGTGCATCACCCAGTGCAGACCCCTCTACTAAACTTGCCTCTAAAGATCGCGTAGTGTCAGTATCTGAGGTGGTGCCTGCGGGTGAGAGATGCAGTGACGCGGTGCTTTGCTCCTCCTCCTCTTCTCCTTCCTCATTCTCAGTGGGGGGCTCAGGGACAAGCTGGTCATCTGGTTGCTGATTATCTGAAAGCATAAAGGCAGAACACTCACATTAAGGTGAGGGCAGGGGGTCAGGAATGGAGCAAGGAATGCAGACAGTATCAGGAGCTGGAAATTGGGAAAGGTTTGTGGTGTGAGGGGGAAGTGGGATGAGAGAAGGAGAGGGGATGAACATACCGTTGTTGCCCCCAACGGGGTCGACGTCGCTGACGGCCACGGCGCCCACCACCTGCTGCCCAATGAGTCACAGCACTCGCTCCTCAAGGTCTGAGAGCTGCTGGAGCTGCGCATCACTTGCCTGTTCTCTGCTGCTCCCTCCTATTGTGGGCCATCTTGGCCTGCAAGAGAAACGAATGTGTTTGAGTCAGACTCCAGCTATGTGTTTGGGAAATATGCCTGCCATCGTTGAATATCTGTGATTGTGGGCAAGGCGTGAGATGTGGATTTGAGTTTGAGTAGGTGAAGATGTTTGGTTGGTGAGTGGTGGGGGTGTGGTTCTTTGCACAGTGTGCACAGACTGAGGTTCAGATGCTGGTATGTAGGAGCTGTTGAAGCATGTACTTACCTTCACCACCCGAGTGAGGTCGTTGAATTTCTTCCGGCACTGTGTCAGGCTGTGTACGACCACACTACTAGCCGAAACCTCCTGGGCCACTTCCCTCCACATTGCCCTGAAGACCTATGGCAATGGCCTCCTTCCAGTGTCCGGGAACAGCACGGCCCTCCTTCGCTCCACTCCCGCGATCAATTCCTCCAATGCCTCGTCCGTGAAACGACGAGCTCTCTCCCTGGGAGTGGGATCAGCCATCACGATCAGGGGATTGAGTTACTTGCAGGTCGCCTTCACAGCCAGCACTGCTGATAATGAGGATCTGCAAAATGATGCAACCTCCCCTTTAAGAGCTGGAAGGAGCCAATGTGAAGGATCAGTCCCGATTGCATAGCACCTGAAATTCATTATCGCTCCCCTGTAACGTCCGGCTTAGGTCATTAGCGCTTGGTTTAGCGCTCCAGCTCTTTCCAGGAGCGCTAGAACCCAATTTAGGGAAACCTTAGACTTCACATTTCAAATTTCAGATTTCAAAATTTAGCGCCCCAAATGGGGCGATACCCAATTTCTCCCCCTTTGAATTTTGTACAGTGTCTTTGGTGATTAGAGCAATGGGAGGTCTTTCATTCGCCTGCCTCAATGTGTATGAGAGAGGCTAGAAGAGCAAGAATAGCAGAAAAAGGGTTAACTTAAAGGAGGGAAACCCTGAGCGGACCTTAGCATCATTCAAGTAAGCTGGTTGGGGAGATGGGGTGGCAGAGAAGGTTGAAATAGAAAGTGCTGCATTTAGACATGGCACATAGACAGGAACTCTTTACATTCCAACAGTGACTATACTCCAAAAGTACTTCATTGGCTGTAAAGCGTTTTGAGACATCCTGAGGTAATGAAAGGCGCTACATAAAGGCAAGTTCTTTTTTTTCATTTTCTTTCTTTCTTTCTTCCCAGTGAATCCTGTTGCCGAAATGTTCATGACAAAGGAAGGTTGCCTGTTAGTTTAATGTTTACTTGAGTTTTGATTTATTAATGTGCAATATAGAAACCCACCTTCCAGCCCAATGGATTAGTGGCTGGAATTTTTACCTGGAGACCTGCTGGGAGCAGGGTGGAGGGGCGGGGGTGGGGGGGGGCGGTGGGCAGGCAGGGGGCGCCGATAGAGCGCGGGAACGCATGCTGCGGAGATTGACGAGCTGGCTTCCAGTCGGGCCGGAAACGCGGGACAGGAGGCCACAACCACAGGTAGGTGCGAGCCCCGACCCCGGGGTGTCCGATCTCCGCTGGGGGAGGGGGAATGATCCCCAACCCCGGTGAGGGGGGGCGGGGGTTTGTATCGGGGGGCTGATGGTGAGGGAGCTTGGGGGGCCAGGATGAAGCGCTCCTGCAAGGAGTGCTCCCTGAGGCTGTCCTCGCCTCGCTGCAGCTGCCGGGAACCCCGAGGCCCGGGAACCCCGGCCGGCCACAGTTAAACCTGCACAGCAGCTTAAATCAGAGGCCTTCAGCCTCATTATCATATTTAAAGTGCCAAGCCGCCTCCTGGGAACGGGTTGGCTGCTCGCCCCCATCCCGCCTCCGTTAAAGCCCGAAGTGGGCGGGTTGGAGGGCGTTTGGGGTCGGGATTTAACCTCCCACCTGACCCCAACCCACCCGTTTTTTAGGGTGAAGTTTCCCCCCAGTATGTTTCTTCTGTTTTTGTAAGTTTTCTAAGACCTAAGTTTGCTCGCTGTGCCTCGATGGCATTATAAGGCCAATTCCACCATCTGGACACAGTAGGGATGTGCTCCCAGACACTCCCGCACCAGCTGAGTGGAGGCTTCACCCTTCAGCCTTGTGTTCAAATTTGCATAATCTTCCTGCACAGTTTTCTGCTACACAAGGAGTGTTCAATTACCTGCAGAGGCAGCAAATTGAGTTAGCAGCAGATCTTAAAGTTTTGGAGCACTGTTAAAGAAAGACTGCATCTATTTTAAAGGCTGACTTACTGGACAGCGTGGCAGGAGAATCTTCCAGAACTCCTCTCTTCAGCGAAGATAGCCAGGCTGTGGTCCAAAGAAAGGTATCAATCAGTGGATTATAGACGACATATAGACTGGCCAAACCAAATTAGCAATAATACTGTGGAGGATGAATTCCTGGAGTGTGTACGAGATTTTTTTTAGACCAGTACGTTAAGGAGCCAACTAGGGAACAGGCTATCCTAGATTGGGTATTGTGCAATGGGAAGGGGTTAATTAATAATCTTGTTGTGCGGGGTCCTTTAGGGAAGAGTGACCATAACATAATAGAATTCTTCATTAAGATGGAAAGTGAAGAAGTCCAATCCGAAACTAGGGTCCTAAATCTAAACAAAGGAAACTACAAAGGTATGAGGAGTGAGTTGGCTATGATAGATTGGGGAGCTTCATTAAAGGCATGACGGTGGATAGGCAATGGCTAACATTTAAGGAACGAATGCATGAATTGCGACAGTTATACATTCCTTTCTGGCGCAAAAACACCAAAGGAAAAGCGGCCCAACCATGGCTAACAAAAGAAATTAAGGATAGTATTAGATCCAAAGAGGAGTCATATAAAGTTGCCAGAAAAAGTAGCAAGCCTGAGGATTGGGAGCAGTTTAGAGTTCAGCAAAAAAGGACCAAGAGATTGATTAAGAGGGGAAAAATAGAGTATGAGAGTAAACTTGCAAGGAACATAAAAGCGGATTGTAAAAGCTTCTACAAGTATGTAAAAAGAAAAAGATTAGTGAAGACAAATGTAGGTCCCTTACAGTCAGAAACGGGAGAATTTATAATGGGGAACAAGGAAATGACAGAGCAATTAAACAAATACTTTGGTTCTGTCTTCACGGAAGAGGACACAAATAACTTCCCAGAAATGCTAAGAAACCAAGGGTCTAGCGAGAAGGAGGAATTAAAGGAAATTAGTATTAGTAAAATAGACTGAATGCAGGGAGGATCTTTCCCCTGGCTGGGGGGCCTAGAACGAGGGGCCACAGACTCAGGATACGGGGTAGGACATTTAGGACTAAGATGAGGAGAAATTTCTTCACTCAGAGGGTGGTGAACCTGTGGAATTCTCTACCACAGAAGGCTGTGGAGGCCAAGTCACTGAATATATTTAAGAAGGAGATAGATAGATTTCTAGACACAAAAGGCATCAAGGGGTATGGAGAGAGAGCGGGAAAATGGTATTGAGATAGAGGATCAGCCATGATCATATTGAATGGCGGAGCAGGCTCGAAGGGCCGAATGGGCCACTCCTGCTCCTATTTTTCTATGTTTCTATGAGATAGTCCAGAGAAAGGTATCAATCAGAGGAGGTGGTCCAGAGAAAAGTATCAACCACAGGAAGTGATCCTGAGAAAAGTATCAATTTTTCAGACAGAGGGAAGATCCTCCAAGTAGAGGCAGTGTACAGGAACATGGTAAGAGGTGGGCAATCGTGTGAATGCTGTTTCTACTTATGGGAGCAAATGAAAGCAAAATGTTGTCTGAACTGAGAGGAAGAGTGCCAAGGTACGGAAGACGTAATGAGCGCCCACTCAAAGCAAGGAGATGGCTGTACTCTGTAGGTGCCAAGCACTCAACCCACAGCAGGCTGCCACATCTGCAAAGCACTGGCCCGAATCTTCACCTCCCAAATTCTCCTAAATAATCTGCCGATGGAGCACCCGTGCGATTTCAGCCCCAGAATATCCACTCGAAAGTCAAAGTGCCTAGGTCCCCCGACCCCACCCTCGCCCCACCCGCTTCCATCCCTTGTGACACTAGCCAGACTTCGTGCATCCTGCTGGTGGGTGCTGCTGTGAAAGTGTCAAATAAGGATAAGGTTGGGCTCATCTGCGATGCCTCTCCTCTCCCAATAGCCTGCAAGCCTTCCCTGCCTAAGGGTACCAATGATAAATGGATATTGGGGTGAGGCTGCTGGTGCCATTGGAACCATTTCCGAGAAGGAGAGGATGGGGAAAAATTAGAGGGGAAAAAATGTTCATTCTGATATTGTACAAACAAGTCAATGGCATTAATGTGACAGACAAACTAGAATGGAACTCAGTATCACCTAATCCAGTTCAATATGTTTTGCGATCTCAAAAAGTAGACTCAAGACACTTGTGGAAGTGGCTTTTTTGTCAGGTGTGGCTCAGTTGGTGGCACTCTTGCCTCTGAGTCAGAAGGTTGTGGGTTCAGGTCCCACTCCAGAGACTTGAGCACAAAAATCTAGGCTGACACTCCAGTGCAGTGCTGAGGGAGTGCTGCACTGTCGGAGGTGCCGTATTTTGAATGAGACGTTAAACCGAGGCTCCATCTGTTCTCTCAGGTGGATGTAAAATATCCCACAACACCATTTCAAAGAAGAGCAGGGGAGTTATCCCCGGTGTCCTGGTCAATATTCATCCCTCAATCAACATCACTAAAAACAGATGATTCGGCCATTATCACAGTGCTGTTTGTGGGAGCTTGCTGTGCGCAAATTGGTTGCTGTGTTTCCTACATTACAACAGTGACTACACTTCAAAGAGTACTTCATTGGCTGTAAAGCACATTTTTATTCGTCCTGAGGTGGTGAAAGGCGCTTTATAAATGCAAGTCTTTCTTTCATTCTTACGGATACAATTGAGTAATAAGGAGAGATCGTGGCTTCAGTCCTTTCATTTCTCGCAATGTGTTGGCATTGCCTGCTTATTGCTCATCTAGTTTGGAGCATCAAAATGTTTTGCAGAGAATATTCCCCAAATCCTAGTAAATTCTTAAGTTTCAAACGGAATAAAAAGGACTCAACCAATAATTCGAAATAGATTGTTGTGTTGGCAAGATTTTATTGTGTGATCACTGAGCCCAGATCGTAACAAAAGACCATCTCTGCTTCCTACCCTGAGAAACAGGATTAAAAAAAAAACTCCAGCTCACTTCACAAAGCCACTTTTGTCCTGCCAGAGAAGCAAAGGGGATAGATTTATTTTCACAGAGGGATCAAAAAATAGTAACAGTTCGAGCTGTTAACGCTCCGAGGGGCGGCAGGGTTTGTAGGATGATGTCAATTGTGGACCGAGAGAAAGGAGCGTGAGCTTTAAAAGAAAAAAAAAAGAAAAGGAGCAAATCTGAGAAAGAAATATAGATCGGGAATAAAAAAACCCATGGCTGGGAATTTCCTCGGCGCTCCTCCCACTAACCCGCCGTGACTTTGTTGAGAGTGCGGCAGGTGCCAAATGGGGTTTCCGCCACACTTCCGGAGAAGTTAAATCAGTGGCGTGAGAGCAGCTCGGAGGAAATTGCCGACCTATGACTATTTGATCCAAGAAGGAAAAGAAGGAAAGACTTGCATTTCTATAGCGCCTTTCACGACCTCGGGACGCCTCAAAGCGCTTTACAGCCAATGAAATACATTTTGAAGTGTAGTCACTGTTGTAATGTAGGAAACGCAGCAGACAATTTGCACACAGCAAGCTCCCACAAACAGCAATGTGATAATGACCAGATAATCTCTTTTAGTGATGTTGGTCGTGGGATCTTTTCCATCCACCTGAGAGGGCAGACGGGGGCCTTGGTTTAACGTTACGTGCAAAAGACGGTGCCTCCGACAGTGCAGCACTCCCTCAGTACTGCATTGGAGTGTCAGCAGAGTCCAATTGTGGTCTCACCCGACACCCATTTGTGTACTTTGCAGCGTGGGATCACCAGATAATGATCAGGAGTGGGAATGCTTGATGAATTTTGGGTAGATCATGAATCTGCTGTGACCATTTTCGATTTTCACACATTTAACTTGAGAAGTCAGCGATTACATACATCTAATGACATACTGTAGACGGATCCAGACTTTCACCTGCCATTTTCTCTGTCTATGTGGAGTGATGGGGAGGGGATTGGGGACTTACATAGCTCAGGTGGCTTCCCCTAGTAGATAAGGTGCCAATTATCAAGAATTGCCGCTAAAATCTGATTGGATGTCTGACTCGCTGATGTAAATTTTTGGTGAATCATAGAATGTTACAACACAGAAGGAGACCATTCAGCCCATCGTGCCTGTGCCGGCTCTTTGAAAGAGCTGTCCAATTAGTCCCAGTCCCCTGCTCTTTCCCCATAGCCCTGCATATTTTCCCCCTTCAAGTATTTATCCAATTCCCTTTTGAAAGTTACTATTGAATCTGCCTTTCAGGCAGTGCATTCCAGATCATCACAACTCGCTGCGTAAAATGATTTCTCCTCATCTCATACACTGAACAACTGCCTCATAGAATCATGATGTGGAGATGCCGGCGTTGGACTGGGGTGGACAAAAATGAGAAGTCGCACAACACCAGGTTATAGTCCAACAGATTTATTTAATTTTACAAGCTTTCGGAGCGATTCGCTCCTTCCTCAGGTAAGTTAGCAGTGAGAGAATCTCCCAGAATTCACAATTTAAACACAGACAAAATCTATTCAAATCTTTCCCTACATCAAAGACACACTAAGAGCACAGCCAAGACAATGAGATGTGTCCCAGGGGGTCCAACGTGTCAAACCACCTGCTGGCTGCATATCCTGTCAATTTGTGTTGGTTCTTGTGTTAGTCTTTTTTTTAAAAAAAACCACCTGGGAAGACCGGCCATGATGTCAAGTCACGTTCTGTATCGTGACATGAACCCGATATCGCGATTGCCAGCAGGTGGTTTGACACGTTGGACCCCTGGGACACATCTCATTGTCTTGGCTGTGCTCTTAGTGTGTCTTTGATGTAGGGAAAGATTTGAATAGATTTTGTCTGTGTTTAAATTGTGAATTCTGGGAGATTCTCTCACTGCTAACTTACCTGAGGAAGGAGCGAATCGCTCCGAAAGCTTGTAAAATTAAATAAATCTGTTGGACTATAACCTGGTGTTGTGCGACTTCTCATTTTCATAGAATCATGGAATGGTTACAGCACAGAAGAAGGCCATTCTGCCCGTCGAGCCCGTGCCGGCTCTCTGCAAGAGCACTTCAGCTAGTCCCACTCCCCCGCCCTTTCCCCGTAGCCCTGCAATTTTTTTTCTTTCAGGTACTAAGCCAATTCCCTTTTGAAAGCCACAATTGAATCTGCCTCCACCACCCTCTCAGGCAGTGCATTCCAGATACTAACCACTTGCTGCGTAAAAATGTTTTTCCTCATGTCGCCTTTGGTTCTTGTGCCAATCACTGTGTCCTCTGGTTCTCGACCCTTCTGCCAATGGGAACAGTTTCTCTCTATCTACTCTGTTTGGACCCCTCATGATTTTGAACACCTCTATCAAATCTCCTCTAAACCTTCTCTGCTCTAAAGGAGAACAAACCCAGCTTCTCCAGTCTATCCACGTAACTGAAGTCTCTCATCCTTGGAACGATTCCTGTAAATCTTTTCTGCACCCTCTCTAAGGCCTTCACATCCTTCATAATGTGCGGTGCCCAGAATAGGACACAATAATCCAGTTGAGGCCAGACCAGTATTTTATAAAGGCTCATCATAACTTCCTTGCTTTTGTACTCCATGCCTCAATCTAGAGTAAAAATACTTAATTGGAGGAAGGCCAATTTCAGTGGATGAGAACGGATCTGGCCTGGGTAAACTGGAATCAAAGTTTGGCAGGGAAAACTGTAATGGAACAATGGGCTGCCTTTGAAGAGGAAATAGTTCAGGTACAGTCGAGGTACATTCCCACTAGGGGGAAAGGTAGGGCAACTAAAGTCAGAGCTTGCTGGATGACGAAAGAGATAGAGAGTAAGATGAAGCAGAAAAAGAGCATGTATGACAGATGTCAGGTCGAGAATACATCTGAGAATCAGGCTAAATATAGAAAAGTCAGCGGAGAAGTGAAAAAGAAAATAAGAGGGGCAAAGAGAGGGTATAAGAATAGAATGGCAGCTAACATAAAAGGTAATCCAAAAGTTTTCTATAGGCATATAAATAGTAAACGGGTAATAAGAGGAGGGGTGGGGCCGATTAGGGACTGAAAAGGAGACCTACGCATGGAGGCAAAGGGTATGGCTGAGGTACTAAAGGAGTACTTTGCATCGGTCTTCACCAAGGAAGAAGATGTTGCTATAGACATAGTGAAGGAGGAAGTAGAGGAGATACTGGATGGAATAAAAATTGATAAAGAGGAGGTACTAAAAAAGCTGGCTGTACTTAAAGTAAATAAGTCACCAGGACCAGATGGGATGCATCCTAGGACACTGAGGGAGTGAAGGAAGAAATCGCGGATATATATAAATGACCTGGATATTGGAATACAGAGTAGAATTTCTAAATTTGCCGAATTTTTTGATGAAGTAACAGAGAGGATTGATGAAGGGAATGCTATGGATGTTGTCTACATGGATTTTCGGAAGGCGTTTGACAAAGTACCACATAGAAGGCTGGTTAACAAAATTGAGGCTCATGGAATAGGTGGGTCAGTGGCAGCTTGGATAAGGAATTGGCTTAAGGACAGAAAACAGCGAGTTGTGGTAAATGGCTGTTTTTCAGACTGGAGGATGGCAAACAGTGGTGTTCCCCAAGGGTCAGTGCTGGGGCCACTGCCTTTTTTGGTATATCTAAATGACCTGGATATTGGAATACAGAGTAGAATTTCTAAATTTGCCGATGATTCCAAACTTTGGGGTGTGGCAAACAGTGATGATGATATCAATCAACAGGGCATAGAAAGGCTAGCAGAATGGGCAGACAAGTGGCAGATGGAATTTAATACAGAGAAGTGTGAGGTGATGCATTTTGGCAGAAGGAACAGGGAGAGGCAATATACACTTAATGGCACAGTTTTAAAGAGTGTGCAGGGACAGAGGGACCTGGGGGTTAATGTGCATAGGTCCCTGAAGGTGGCAGGACATATTGAGAGAGTGGTTAACAAAGCATATGGGATGTTGGGTTTCATAAATAGAGTTATTGAGTACAAAAGTAGAGAAGTTATGCTGAACCTTTATAAAGCGCTGGTTAGGCTACAACTGGAGTATTGCATCCAGTTCTGGTCACCACACTTTAGGAAAGATGTGAAGGCCCTTGAGAGGGTGCAGAGGAGATTTACCAGAATGGTTCCGGGGATGGGGGATCTTAGCTACAAGGACAGGTTGGAGAAGCTGGATTTGTTTTCATTAGAGCAGAAGAGGTTGAGGAGTGATTTGATAGAGGTGTACAAGATTATGACTGGTTTGGATAGGCTAGAACGGAAAGGCTGTTCCCACTAGTTGATGGTACAAGGACTAGGGGACACAGATTTAAGGTTTTGGGCAAGAGATACACGGGGGATGTGAGGAAAAACTTTTTTACGCAGCGAGTGGGGAGGACCTGGAATTCGCTGCCTACGGAAGTGGTGGAAGCGGAGACACTCAGGGGGAAAAATTTGGTTGCTTTGCGCCTCCCGTTAGCGCCCTAAGAGGGCGCTAATGGGGTGCAAAGCAACTAGCGCACGGGCGCAGCGATGTTTGTGCCGCTCATGAAATTGACTAGACATTTTGCGGCAGCGCTAAACACTACCGCCATGATCTCCTGCGCCCGCAGATCGTGATGTCAGTCGAGCATGCAACGCCCCAGTAGCGCCCTGGACTGAATATTGAGTGGCGCCCCCTGCCTTTTCGCCTGCCACTAGCAACGGCAGGTTGAGGGTAACGTTTTGCAGTCGGGAAGGGACTGAGGGAGCGCTATTTAAAGGCGACCGCTTCCTGCCTTTTTTTGTCGGCGACATTTTTGCACCATGCATTTTGAGAGAGAGAGAGAGACTTCTGGAGAGATTCAACACTGTGTGAAGGAGTTATGGGTACTGAACAGCACTTTCCAGGTTCATTTTGATTTGCCCTTCCTTGCATCGATTTAGAAGAGACTTTGTGGGCTGCACTCTGAGCTCTTTCCCTGGGTCTCTCCATTGTTCTTTCCAGCAGATTTGATATACAGGTCTTTCCAGACCGAGATTCAAGGCTGCAATGAGCAGGGTGTGGATGGAGAGCAAGATCAACCCTCCCCTTTAAGAACTGGCCGGCGCCAGTGTGTCTGTGTTCCATTGCTGACTGACATCACATGAGCTTCGCCAGCGCTCTGAGGTAGCGCCTCGCTCCTCGGTGTTAGCGCCTTAAGAGAGGTGTGTAGCGCCTGATTTAGCCCTCCAATCACCTCCAGGGGTGATAGATGCCAAGTTTGCAGTCAGAGGCGATAATTAGCGCCAGGCGCTAAACTTTGCGCCCGGCCAATAATTGCGCCCCAAACAGGGCGATACCGAATTTCTCCCCCTCAATGTTTTCAAGGGGAGACTGGATAGGCACTTGAGGGAAATAAACTTGCACGACTACAGGGATAGAGCGGTGGAATGGGACTGACTGGATTGCTCTACAGAGAGCTGGCATGGACTCAATGTGCCGAATGGCCTCCTTCTGTGCCGTTATGGCTCTATGACTCTAGGTGCTGGCCATAATATTCCAATCCTCCTTGGATACGGGGGTGGTACCAGAGGACTGGAGAATTGCACATGTTACACGCTTGTTCAAAAAAGTGTGTAAAGATAAACCCAGCAACTACACACCAGTCAGTTTGGCCTCGGTAGTGGGGAAGCTCTTAGAAACAGAAATCAGGGACAAAATTAACAGTCACTTGGATAAGTGTGGATTAATTAAGGAAAGCCAGCACAGATTTGTTAAAGGCAAATCGTATTTAACTAACTTGATTGATTTCTTTGATGAGGTAACAGAGAGGGTTGATGAGGGTAATGGTAGAGTACATGGATTTCCAAAAGGCGTTCGACAAATTGCCACATAATAGGCTTGCCAGCAAAGTTGAAGCCCATGGAATAAAAGGGACAGTGGCAGCATGGATACAGAATTGGCTAAGTGATACGAAACAGAGAGTAGTGGTGAACGGTTGTTTATTGGACTGGAGGAAGGTATACAGTATTGTTCCCCAGGGGTCGGCTCCAGAACCACTGCTTTTCTTGATATATATTAATGACCTGGAATTGGGAGTACAGGGCACAATTTCAAAATTTGCAGATGACACAAAACTTGGAAGTATAGTGAACAGTGAGGAGGAGAGTGATAGACTTCAGGAAGACATAGACAGGCTGGTGAAATGGGCGGACACGTGGCAGATGAAATTTAACGCAGCAAAGTGTGAAGCGATACATTTTGGTAGAAAGAATGAGGAGAGGCAATATTAACTAAATGGTACAATCCTGAAGGGGGTACACAAACAGAGAGACCTGGGGGTATGTGTGCACAAATCGTTGAAAGTGGCAGGGCAGGTTGAGAAAGCAGTTAAAAAGACTTACGGGATCCTGGGCTTCATAAATAGAGGTATAGAGTACAAAAGCAAGTAAGTTATGATGAACCTGTATAAAACACTAGTTCAGCCTCAACTGGAGTACTGTGTCCAATTCTGGGCACCGCACTTTAGGAAGGATGTGAAGGCCTTAGAGAGGGTGCAGAAAAGATTTATGAGAATGATCCCAGGAATGAAGGACTTCAGTTACGTGGATAGACTGGAGAAGCTGGGGTTGTTCTCCTTAGAGCAGAGAAGGTTGAGAGGAGATTTGATAGAGGTGTTCAAAATCATGAAGGGTCTAGACAGAGTAGATAGAGAGAAACTGTTCCCATTGGTGGAAGGGCCGAGAACCAGAGGACACAGATTTTTGGTGATTGGCAAAAGGAACAAAGGCAACATGAGGAAAAACTTTTTTACGCAGCGAGTGGTTAGGATCTGGAATGCCTGAAAGTGTGGTGGAGGCAGATTCAATCACGGCTTTCCAAAGGGAATTGGATAAGTATCTGAAAGAAAAAAATTGGCTATGGGGAAAGGGCGGGGGAGTGGGACTAGCTGATGTGCTCTTGCAAGGAGCCGGCACGGGCTCGACAGGCCGAATGACCTCCTTCTGTGCTGTAACCATTCTATGATTCTATTTATGAAGCCCAGAATTCCGTATGCTTTTTTAACCACTTTCTCAACCTGCCCTGCCACCTTCAACGATTTGTGCACATATACCCCCAGGTGTCTCTGTTCATGCACCCCCTTTAGAATTGTACCGTTTCGTTTATATTGCCTCTCCCCATTCTTCCTACCAAAATGTATCAGTTCCCACCTTCCTGCGTTAAATTTCATCTGCCACATGTCCGCCCATTCCACCAGCCTGTCTATGTCCCCTTGAAGTCTATCACTATCCTCCTCACTGTTCACTGTACTTCCAAGTTTTGTGTCATCTGCAAAATTTGAAATTGTGCCCTATGCACCCAAGTCCAAGTCATTAATATATATCAAGAAATGCAGTGGTCCTAGTACCGACCTCTGGGGAACACCACTTCTTGCCTTCCTCAGTCCAAAAAACAACCGTTCACCACTACTCTCTGTTTCCTGTCACTTAGTCAATTTCATATCCATGCTGCCACTGTCTCTTTTATTCCATGGGCTTCAACTTTGCTGGCAGGCCTATTATGTGGCACTTTATCAAACGCCTTTTGGAAATCCATGTACACCACATCAACCGCATTGCCCTCATCAAGCCTCATCTCCCCTCTGGTTCTTTTGTCAATTACCTTAAATCTGTGTCCTCTGGTTACCGACCCACCTGCCACTTGAAACAGTTTCTCCCTATCTACTCTTTCAAAACCCCTCATAATTTGAACACCTCTATTAAAGCTCCCCTTAACCTTCTCTGCTCTAAGGAGAACAACCCCAGCTTCTCTAGTCTCATCGCGAGAGATTAGATTCACTTCTCTAGATTCATGGTGGATAATTTGAGCGGAAATTTTACTGACAACAAATGAACAATTTACCCAATGTAGCTTTCCGCTCCCAAGCCTTTATTCCCAGGTCACATGCATCATATTGACTACAGTTGTGAGATTCAGAAGTTCTACATGAATACATTTGAACAGTATTTGAAAGGGAAGAATTTAACAGTATACAGGAAAAAGGCAGGGTATTGACATTGGAGTAGACAGCTTCAGCTGAAGAGCTGGCAGTGGCACAGGAGCAATGGAAAAAATGGCCACCTTCTGTGCTGTAATTTCTATGATTAATTTTTGATAGCTCGTGTATTTTATGAAAGGGCATCTCATGTTTCAGATTCCTGCTCTTAAAAATACAGTGAATATTGTCAGCCAATGAGTTGGAGGTGGGGCGGGATTTATGGCAAGATTTACTACAGTAAACAGAGTCTATTTACTGAACAAACAGTAAACAGAGTCTATTTACTCAGCAAACAGTAAACAGAGTCTATTTAAAAAGGGTCTCTACAAACTACAGCAAACAGAACTCATGACCGAAACTACAGCAAAGCCTCTCGATAAAAGCAGGGTGATTTCTCCAGCAAAATGCAGTGAGTGGAGGATAGTTACATAATACAAATTCTGTGCATAAAATCAATCCCAGTCGTTTACAGCAGGCATGATTGACAGGATAAATTACCCAATCATCTCCATTCTGGCCGGGAATAGTGGTGTCACTATACGCAACTGTAAAATACAACCAAATACGCAGTGCATAAACAGTTAACTTGACAGCAATCAGCTAACAAGGACACAGATAATGAACAATTCCTTGAAAAGGTAACACTGTAACAACAACAATGACTTGCATTGATATAGCGCCTTTAACGTAGCAAAATGTCCCAAGGTGCATTTTTTTTTAAATTATTCATTCACGAGATGTTGGCATCGCTGGCAAGGCCAGCATTTACTGCCCATCCTTAACTGCCCTTAACAAGAATGTTATCAATAAAACATTTTGACAAACAGACATACCATCAGTAAACTGGGCCCAGACACTGTATTGGATAGTAGTAGCTCCTCAGAATGGAGCATTAGGGTGCCCAAATCAATCAGCTGAGTAATAGGTTCCTGAAGTGGAAACAGAGGAAGCAGCCAAACATGAGGGGCCGACTGAATATCGCCTACCCAGAGAATGAAACAAGGGTCTATTGGAGGAAGGAAGAAGATAACAGGTGGAACCCTCAAGATTGAGAAACCAAAGAACAAATCTGTCAGAGAGGGCAGCCAACTCCAAAATCGAAAGCAGAAGAACAAGTGACCATGGGCCAGCTGGAGGTCAATCCAACAGGCAAAATCCTGCACCAAAAAATCCACCGAGCACATCACAGGAGGACTAGAGACAGACCCATGGGATCAGAAAGAAAAGAAGAAAGTACCTGCATTTCTATAGCGCCTTTCACATCCTCAGGACATCCCAAGGCGCTTTACAGCCACTGAAGTACTTTTGCAGTGTAGTCACTGTTGTAATGGGTTTATCCCTTCTCTTACAAGCCCTGGATAAACTATGTAATGTCCCATGGCACTAATCAGCAGAAAATTAACATCAATGCAATAAAAGTGTTAAATCGAGCATTATTATCATCGACCTGAAACGTTAACTCTGTTTCTCTCTCCACAGATGCTGCCTGACCTGCTGAGTATTTCCAGTATTTTCTGTTTTTATTTCTGATTTTCAGCATCCGCGGTATTTTGCTTTTGCATTGTTTTCTGGGAGATAAGATGGGTGAATACCCGACAATTAGTGCTCCAATAACTCTAACAACCAGGCAGATGAGAATTCTGCGTCACATTCACAGAACAATACAGCACAGAAGAAGGCCATTCAGCCTATTGTGCCTGTGCCGGTTCTTTGAAAGAGCTCTTTCCCCCAAAGCTCTGCCAATGTTTCCTTTTCAAGTATTTATCCAATTCCCTTTTGAAAGTTACTATTGAATCTGCTTCCACCGCCCTTTCAGGCAGTGCGTTCCCAATCATAACAACTCGCTGCGTAAAAGAAATTCTCCTCATCTCCCCCCTGGCTTTTTTGCCAATTATCTTAAATCTGTGTCTTCTGGTTACCGACCCTTCTACCACTGCAACCAGTTTCTCCCTATCTACCCTATCAAAGCCCTCCATGATTTTGAACACCATTATTAAATCTCCTCTTAACCTTCTCTGCTCTAAAGAGTACAACCCCAACTTCTCCAGTTTCTCCATGTAACTGAAGTCCCTCATCCCTGGTATAATTCTGGTAAATCTCCTCTGCACTCTCTCCAAGGCCTTGACATCCTTCCTAAAGTGTGGTGCCCAGAATTGGACACAATACTGCAACTGAGGACTAACCAGTGATTTATAAAGGTTTAGCATAACGTCCTTGCTTTTGTGCTCTGTGCCTCTGTTTATAAAGCCTTACATGTTTACAACAACAACTTGCATTTATATAGCGCCTTTAATGTAGTGAAACGTCCCAAGGCGCTTCACAGGAAAGTTATCAGACATCATTTGACACCGAGCCATAGAAGGAGATATTCGGACAGGTGACCAAAAGTTTGGTCAAAGAGGTAGGTTTTAAGGAGCGTCTTAAAGGAGGAGAGAGGTGGAGAGGTTTAGGGAGGGAATTCATGAGCTTGGGGCCTAGGCAGCTGAAGGCACGGCCGCCAATGGTGGAGCGAAGAAAATCGGGGATGCGCAAGAGGCCCGAATTGGAGGAGTGCAGAGATCTCGGAGGGTTGTAGGGCTGGAAGAGGTTACAGAGATAGGGAGGGGCAAGGTCATGGAGAGATTTGAAAACATGAATTTTAAAATCATGGCATTGCCTGTCCGGAAGCCAAATTTCCTGCCAGACAACCACATGTGCAGGAAGTGTTGTCAGCTGGAGGAGCTCGAGCTCTGGGTTTTGGAGCTTGATCAGCAGCTGGCGTCACTGCAGTGCATCCATGAGGCTGAGAGCTTCGTGGATAGCACGTTTCAGGAGGTGGTCACCCCGCAGATAAAGAGTGTGCAGGCAGAAAGGGAATGAGTGACCACCAGACAGAAGAGGAGGACCAGGCAGGTAGTGCAGGAGTCCCCTGAATGCATCTCGCTCTCCAACCAGTATGCGGTTCTGAGTACTGGTGAGGGCGATGGTTCCTCTGGGGAGTACAGCCAGAGCTAAGTCGGTGGCACCACGGGCGGCTCAGCTGCACAGGGGGGGAGGAAGAAGAGTGGGAAAGCAATAGTGGTAGGGTATTCAATAGTTAGGGGAGTAGACAGGTGTTTCTGCGGCCACAGGCGTGACTCCAGAATGGTACATTACCTCACTGGTGCCAGGGTTAAGGATGTCACTGAGCGGCTGCAGCACACTCTGAGGGGGGAGGGTGAACAGCCAGAGGTCGTTGTCCATATCGGTACCAACAACATAGGCAGAAAGAGGGATGAGGTCCTGCAGGGAGATTTCAGGGAGCTAGGAAAGAGATTGGCCCAGAAATTAAACATGGATGGTTCCCGCGGGGGTAAGGATTCCCCGCGATATCGCACTCCGCGCCTACCTTTTTGCTCCGGGCCCACACGAACTTTAGTTTCAAAGGCTCTCTCTGTTGGAACCGTGCAGTGCTTGCGTGACCCAGAGACGCAATTAGTTCGTGCGAGCTCTGGGATCACGTGATTCAGTTAGAGCCAATGGCAGCACACCATCTTTCATTCATAGTTTTGACGGCAAGAGCTGTCAAAGCTATGAATACTACACCCCCCCAAAAGAACAGCTAAACCTCAATTAAATTTTAAAAAAAAGCCATCACATTAATAAAATAAGTATAGTTAAATAAATTAACCACTTTAAACAAAAAATTAAATTTTTGAAAAAATTTAAAATCTTTTTAAAAGTTATAAAAATAAACTTACCTTTCTTTAAAGTCTCTAAAAAAGATAAACCTGTTGAAAAAAAATTAAAATAACACTTAATTAACTACTTACCTTGTTAAAAGGGGGTCCTACGCCTGCTTTCTTTGTGTGTAAAATCTTCACCACTTACCTGCGCGTTCAAAGCTGAAAAAAAACCTAAGTGCACTGCGTGCGCACAGCCTGTAGCGCGCACGCGGTTCACTTAGGAACCGCCCCCTTTTCAATTCACAAAGTGCCGGTTTCCCGCGCATGCGCAGTGCATGCAGGAAACCGGCAATTCGGGATCTAATACGCGAGAGTACACAGTGCGTACTCTCGCGTATTAGGTTTAATTTTCGGGCCATTAAAAAGCAGGACCTCAAAGGTAGTAATCTCCAGATTACTCCCGGTGCCACGTGCTAGTGAGTACAGGAATAGGAGGATAGCACAGATGAATGCGTGGCTGGAGAGATGGTGCAGGAGAGAGGGCTTTAGATTCCTGGCGCATTGGGACAAGTTCTGGGGGAGATGGGACCTGTACAGGCCAGACGGGTTGCACCTCAACGGGGCCGGAACCAATATCATCGCAGGGAGGTTTGCTGGTGCTGTTGGGGAGGGTTTAAACTAATTTGGCAGGGGGATTGGCACCAGGATGTAACATTAGAAAGGGGAAATAAAGTGCTCAAAGGATTGGGAGAGGCAGAGAGCACTAAAGTAAGAAATAGTACGGTATTAGGTGTGGTCAAACTAAGAGAGAATACAAGAAGGTCTAAGATAGGTTTACAGTGTATGTATTTGAACGCACAAAGCGTAGTAAACAAGGTAAATGAGCTGCAGGCACAAACAGACACATGGGAATATGATGTTGTGGATAACTGAGACCTGGCTCAAAAAAGGGCAGGATTGGGTAATAAATATTCCTGGTTATAAAGTGTTCAGGAAAGATAGGGAAGGAAAGATAGGAGGTGGTGTGGCAGTATTGGTCAAGGAGCATGTTACAGTGCTGGAGAGGGAGGATGTCCTGGAGGGGTCAAGGACGGAATCTATATGACTAGAGTTAAGAAATAATAGAGGTGCCATTACACTACTATGTGTATTCTATAGACCACCAACTAGTGGGAAAGATATAGAGGAGCAAATTTGCAGAGAAATTACAGAGAGGTGCAAGAACTATAGAGTAGTAATAATGGGGGATTTCAACTATCCTAATATAGATTAGGATCGTAATAGTGTTAAGGGCAGAGAAGGGGAAGAATTTCTGAAGTGTGTTCAGGAGAACTTTCTTGATCAGTATGTTTCCAGCCCGACGAGGGAGGAGGCATTGCTGGATCTGGTTCTGGGGAATGAGGTAGGTCAAGTGGAGCAAGTGTCAGTAGGTGAACATTTAGGGAACAGTGATCATAGTATCATAAGGTTTAGATTAGCTATGGAAAAGGACAGGGAGCAATCTAGAATAAAAATGTTTAACTGGGGGAAGGCCAATTTCAGTGGAATAGTAAGAGGAAATAGTTCAGGTACAGTTGAGGTACATTCCCACTAGGGGGAAAGGCAGGGCAAATAAAGTCAGGGCTCCCTGGATGACGAAAGAGATAGAGAATATGATGAAGCAGAAAAAGAGCGCGTATGACAGATGTCAGGTTGCAAATACATCTGAGAATCAGGCTAAATATAGAAAGGTCAGAGGAGAAGTGAAAAAGAAAATAAGAGGGGCAAAGAGAGGGTATGAGAATAGAATGGCAGCCAACGTAAAAGGTAATCCAAAAGTCTTCTATAGGCATATAAACAGTAAAAGGGTAGTAAGAGGAGGGGTGGGGCCGATTAGGGACCAAAAAGGAGACCTACACATGGAGGCAGAGGGTATGGCTGAGGTGCTAAATGAGTACTTTGCATCTGTCTTCACCAAGGAAGAGGATGCTGCCAAAGGAGAAGGTAGTGGAAATACTTTATAGGATAAAAATTGATAAAGAGGAGGTATTAGAAAGGCTGGCTGTACTTAAAGTAGATAAGTCACCAGGAGCAGATGGGATGCATCCTAGGATGCTGAGGGAATTGAGGGGGGAAATCGTGGAGGTACTGGCCATAATATTCCAATCCTCCTTAGATACGGGGGTGGTGCCAGAGGACTGGAGAATTGCAAATGTTACACCCTTGTTCAAAAAAGGATGTAAAGATAAATCCAGCAACTACACACCAGTCAGTTTGACCTCGGTAGTGGGGAAGCTTTTAGAAACAGAAATCAGGGACAAAATTAACAGTCACTTGGATAAGTGTGGATTAATTAAGGAAAGCCAGCATGGATTTGTTAAAGGCAAATCGTGTTTAGCTAACTTGATTGAGTTCTTTGATGAGGTAACAGAGAGGGTTGATGAGGGTAATGGTAGAGTACATGGATTTCCAAAAGGTGTTCGACAAATTGCCACATAATAGGCTTGCCAGCAAAGTTAAAGCCCACGGAATAAAAGGGACAGTGGCAGCATGGATACAGAATTGGCTAAGTGATACGAAACAGAGAGTAGTGGTGAACGGTTGTTTATTGGACTGGAGGAAGGTATACAGTATTGTTCCCCAGGGGTCGGCTCCAGGACCACTGCTTTTCTTGATATATATTAATGACCTGGAATTGGGAGTAGAGGGCACAATTTCAAAATTTGCAGATGACACAAAACTTGGAAGTATAGTGAACAGTGAGGAGGAGAGTGATAGACTTCAGGAAGACATAGACAGGCTGGTGAAATGGGCGGACACGTGGCAGATGAAATTTAACGCAGAAAAGTGTGAAGTGATACATTTTGGTAGAAAGAATGAGGAGAGGACATATAAACTAAATGGTACAATCCTGAAGTGGGTGCACGAACAGAGAGACCTGGGGGTATGTGTGAACAAATCGTTGAAGGTGGCAGGGCAGGTTGAGAAATCGGTTAAAAAGACTTACGGGATTCTGGTCTTCATAAATAGGGGTATAGAGTACAAAAGTGTGGAAGTTACAATGAACCTGTATAAAACACTGGTTCGGCCCCAACTGGAGTACTGTGTCCAATTCTGGGCACCACACTTTAGGAAGGATGTGAAGGCCTTAGAAAGGGTGCAGAAAAGATTTACGAGAATGATTCCAGGGATGAAGGACTTCAGTTACGTTGATAGACTGGAGAAGCTGGGGTTGTTCTCCTTAGAGCAGAGAAGATTGAGAGGAGATTTGATAGAGGTGTTCAAAATCATGAGGGGTCTGGACAGAGTAGATCGAGATAAACTGTTCCCATTGGCAGAAGGGTCGAGAACCAGAGAACACAGATTTAAGATGATTGGCAAAAGAACCAAAGGCGTCGTAAGAAAAGTCTTTTTTACGCAGCGAGTGGTTAGGATCTGGAATGCACTGCCTGAAAGGGTGGTGGAGGCAGATTCAATCACGGCTTTCAAAAGGGAATCACATAAGTAATAGAAGGAAAGAAATTTGCAGGGCTACGGGGAAAGGGCGGGGGAGTGGGACTAGCTGAAGTGCTCTTGCAGAGAGCCGGCACGGGCTCGATGGGCCGAATGGCCTTCTACCGTGCTGTAACCATTCTATGATTCTATGATTCCATGATTCTATGTAGGTGTTGTATGAGAGAGTGAGAATGTTGGGCTGGGGTGGGCGGAGGTGCGGGTTGAGCGTGAGGACCACTGCTGAAAATTCCCAATTCAAACTTCGAGACAGTGAGTGATGGAGCCACATAGTTCACTCGAGAGCTGCCCTTAAATCCTTACCTGGAAAGGTTATTATTAGCAATACCTGCAGCGCCGTTTATTATGGCAGCGGAACCGTACAAGCAGCCAATCATTTTTCCCAAAGAAAATAAAAATCAATTGCCACACTGTGCTTGCCAATTTCCACTTCCAGCCTGGCATAAACTGTGCAGTGTCGCCGCCTAAATGATAAAATTGCCATTCAATTAGTACGTCAAGCAAGGTTTTATATAGCACGTCTTGTGTAATTTCATCCTCCAGCTCTTGAGGCAGGACAGGAAGCAATTCACAGGGCACTTGATTCCCACATCTGGAAACAACATGTCTCTGATCCTTTTCTAGACTGAAGAGGAAAGGGAGGTGGGGGCGGGGGAGGGGAGGAGTGTGGGGGAGGGGAGAGACAGGGTAAACTGAGGGCCACTTTCACGGGCTGATGCAACACTGCTCTCTGTCCGATTTGCCAGCTGGCTGGAGGATCCGTAACCAGCCGAAAGCTTACAAAAGTTCTGTGTGCTAATCATCAGCTTACGTATAAACTTGTCTTTCACATTTACAGAAAGACTTGGCAGTGCAGCCCCTATCTTGCCTTGTTTACAATGTGGCATAAATTCACGAAACACAGTTTCATTGCTGTAACGTCTTGGTTGAGGAAAGGAGAAGGAAAATACTGCAATTAACTATTACAGCTATTAACGCAGGGCTCTTCATTGTAAAATGAATTACATTTTTTAAAAGGTATATTTTATTTTCCCGGGGGTAGCAGTGATGAGCTGTGGCGAACAGTGGATGGAAAGGCGTAGGTTGCTCCTCAAAATTCCTGCCAAATGCGCTGCTGAGCTCAGTCATACTATCAGAGGGAGCCACTAAACAGAGGCCAAGTGATCTGTCACAGGGACAGGGAACATGTTTACGGTCATCCGGCCTGCTCTTGCACAAATTTGGCAACTGGTCACAATAGTAGAGCGTTGACAGAAGTCTGGGTCCTATCTATCTATCTATCTGGCTAATCTTTCGACCCAACGCATGAACAGCTGGCACTTACTTCAGTCACAGAATTGCTGTTCCTGGGATCTTGCTGTGTGCAAAATGGCTGCTGCATTGGCCGACATAACAGCCATGACCGGGAACTGGGTCAGTCATTGGCTTTCCACCAATTGGAGCAGGGTACAGATTCATCCCGGACTCTTCCATCCGCTGAGTTCAATGTATTTGGGTAATCGCGATTCAGTCCCTAGAGCATGGGCCTACAGAGCACAACTGCCGCTAATTGACAATGTCGCTGAAACAGGCCTAAGGATGGTTGGCATGGAAAGAGAAAACAAAAATAAAAGAAAGACTTGCATTTATATAGCACCTTTTATGACCTCAGGACATCCCAAAGCGCTTTACAGCCAATGAAGTACTTTTGAAGTGTAGTCACTGTTGTAATGTGGGAAATGCAACAGCCAATTTGCGCACAGTGAGATCCCACAAACAGCAATGTGATAATGACCAGATCATCTGTTTTTGTTTTGTTGATTTAGGGATAAATATTAGCCAGGACACCAGGGATAACTCCCCTGCTGTTCTTCGAAATAGTGCCATGGGATCTTTTAAGTCCACCTGAGAGGGCAGACGGGGCCTCGGTTTAACGTCTCATCCGAAGACAGATGACGCACTGGTGCAGGAGGGAGAGCTCGTCTGAGACTGGGGCTGGGATGCCTTGCTGCTGACACTCAGTGCCTGGAGTGGAAAATATTCTATTCCCCTAGCACTAACATCCCAAACCTTGATGGACACACAATAAAAAAGAAATGATCACAAAAAAGTGACTGGATTTTATTCAGGGTGAAGCACTTTGAGATGTTTTCCGAGAATCTCGGAAGTTTGTCTTTCGTGTGTTTAGAATGGCTCGTGTAACAGGCAGTGTTTCTGTGCAGGGTACATGCTGACATTAAAAGGTGATGTTAATGCAGAAATATGAAATACAAAGACATATTTCATTGCTGGGGAATGGAATATTTTCCACTCCAGGCACTGAGTGTCAACAGCAAGGAATCTCAGCCCTAACCTCAGACCAGCTCTGTTTACTACACCAGTGTGTCCATTTTTTTTCCATTTCCATGCCAACCGTCCTTAGGCCTGTTTCTGCGACATTGTCCATTTGCGCCAGTTGTGTTCTTTAGGCCCATGCTCTATGGGGCTGAACCGTGATTGCCTAAATACTTTTAACTGAAATTCAGTGGGAGTTTACCTGGTCTCCTGGCAGGACACTGTTGGATCCTCACAGAGAAACAATGCCAACAGCTTTATAATTTTTGTTGGGGGGGTGGGGGGGGAGGGGGACTATTTATGTCAAAGATGGCGGCGATGAGTTGAGCCTCGGCGTCAATAGAGCGGCAAATCCTCCGCCCCGTCTTTCAGGCCCGTTAATGTTGTGTCGGGGAGTTAAAACCGATCCCCATGCCGATCCCCCCCCCGCCCCCCCACCCCCAGCCCCGCCATCCCCAATGTGTCTGCAAAAAAATAGTTGCAGAAATGCTTATTTCGGGAGTCGTTTTTAACAATTGCATCAAAAATGGAACAGCTGCAGTGCATTTAAAACTTAAAGGAGAGAAGAGAGAAAAAAAACAGCCATCATTAACCTCCAAGGGTTCAGGGAACACATGTGGAACTGAAAGGCAATGCAAAAAAAAAAAATTATTACTGCTACATGCTTTTCCAATACAGCTCGTGCTCGGTTAAGATGCACTTTGGAAAAAAAAATGAGGCCATAAGGACCAGATGGATAAAGAGTCATCTGGCGTGAAGTACTGGGATACGATACCGCATGCCTCAGACTGGGAAGTTACGAGAGTTGCTCATTCCTTCCGGTGTCCCAGCGGAGCAGACAAGGGCCCCCTTTCTTTAAACGGGCAGTAGTTACTCTGGCTTGTGTAGTGTGGTGCTGGTGGGGGGGTGGCAGGGGGGGGAAGCGCGTGCATGCCAAGGATCCAGCAGTACTTGTGCAGTTCAAAGCTGTAATCTGAGTCCTCCCTCCACAGCGACTCAATAATAAATCAAACAAAGCAATCAGGCTGAGGTGGTTTGGGGGGGCGGGGGGGGAAAGAAGGCATACATGCCAAAAAGGTAGGGGGGGGTTGGGAGAGGGCTCGGTAGAATATACCGCCGAGGCTGGAAGCGATAAAGACACAAGCAACGGGTGTCTGGCTTTGCGGTTTTGTATTTTTTTTCTCTTGCAAATATTTGTATCTGCACTGTCTCAGGTCCTGCCAATTGCATCAACACCTTTTCGAAAGGAACAGATCTTTCATTTAAAGCCCCAAACGTATTGGCAGAATCGTGGCATTAACACTTTCACTGATGCCATTAATCTACCCATTGATCTGAGCGGGAAGCCTCCCGGGAAGCGCTGAATCATATTTCCAGACTGAAACCCCGTTGCTTTTCCTTCACTGCGATCACAGTCGCTTTATAGTTTCTTTCTGTGTTTAGCTACGTAGGGCCAGGAACAATATATTTAAAAAAAAACAGAGGATTTGCAAAGGACTGCTTAAATTCTCAGTGCAGGCAGTGGACATGAGCAGGCCGGGCTAGGCAATAAACTCCAGAGCCAGCGCTGAGGGAACGCTGCGCTGTCGGAGGTGACGTCTTTCAGATGAGACGTTAAACTGAGGTCTCGTCTGCCCTCTTAGGTGCACATAAAAGATCTCACGGCCACTATTTCAAAGAAGAGCAGGGGAGTTATCCCCGGTGTCCTGGGCCAATATTTATTCCTCAACCAACATCACTAAAACAGATTATCTGGTCATTATCACATTGCTGTTTGTGGGAGCTTGCTGTGCCCAAATTGGTATTTCCTACATTACAACAGTGCCTACACTTCAAAAAGGACTCCCTTGACTATGAAGCGCTCTAGGTCGTGAAAGGCACTATATAAATGCAAATCCTTCGATTAAAGGGCCACTGCTGGCCCCAGCTCGCCCCATTCCCCCTCCCCTTGGCCTCGCTCCCTGCGCCCCCTCATCTCTGCCCCCTCTCAGGGCTTACTTGCAATTGCCGCCAGCATCTCAGCTGGCCCACATTCCCGTGGCGTCAAAAACCAGCGAGCGGTCTCGGGCCTGCTCGCCCGCACGCAGCTCGGCGGTCGGATACAAGCGAGGCCCCTGGAGCCTCAAAACTGCAGCCAGATTGGGCAAGCCAGCGGTCGCTCTCGGCTGGTTACCACATTCCTCCCCCACCCCCGCCCCCCTCCACCCGATTTGAGGGAGAATTTCCTCACGGTGATTTGTGCTGCTATGAAGCCAACAGAAAATAAAGAGGATTCGCGCTGGCCAGTGGCATTTACAGGAGGGTTTCCTGGGCATGCTCATTCTCATACCCATTGGAGTGGTGATCGGCGGAGCTCCCGTGTGAAACGTGCATAAGCTGCTGGAGTGCCTGGAAAGGAGAGGGTAGCCATTAAAAAGACAGCGCGGTCTGAACATTTCAGCGGCAGACTGGTGGGGTGGGGCTGTGAGAGGCGGGGGTTGTGGGGGGGGGGGCGTGTTGTGAGACAACCAGGTAAGGAAAGAGCAGTGCTCGACTCAGTCACTTGACCCTCTGGAACAAGCTACCAAACCAGGCACCCGGGCACAGAAGATCACACACGGGATGGTTTTCATCTGCCCACTGCCTTGTCATCGCTGAAACGAGAGAGAGCAGTGCGGGCAGATGAACGTGGCTGCAAGACCTCCGGCAGTAGGTAAAGGGCACTCTTCTTATGCACAACTCTTCAGTAAGGACATCATATGAACGGTGCTGCCTGTATATTCTTTGTGGGGAGAGATAGAGAGGTTTAGGGGAGGAATTCCAGAACTTCGGGCCTAGGCAGCTGAAGGCACGGCTGCCAGTGGCGGGGCGAAGGGAGTGAGGGGCTGTGCAAGAGGCCCAAAGTTGGAGGAGCGCAGAGATCTTGGAGGATTGTAGGGCTGGGGTGGTGGGAGGCGGGGGCGAGTCCATGGGGATTTGAATACGAGGATGAGAATTTTAAATTGGAGGCTTGGTGAAATGGGAGCCAATGGAGGTCAGCGAGCACAGGGGTGATGGGTGAGCGGGACTTGGCACGGGATAGGATACGGGCAGCAGAGTTTCCTTCAACCCACTTTCTACTAATATGTGACAGAGTGTAACATTTTTCGAGTCTCCAGTTCCAGACTTAGTGCAAGGGAAACTGTACACCATTTGGATCTGCATAAAGCTGACTTGTGCAATCTTTCATCCTGTTAAATAGGACATAAAACCTTCACAGCATAGAGTCGTGATGATGTGGCCCTCGAGCAGGCTGTGCGAACAGTAAACATCTGCGCCAGTATGTTCAATCTCATTAATATGCCATATTTCATAGACTCACACAGCACAGCAGGAGGCCATTCGGCCCATCGTGCCTGTGCCGGCTCTTTGAAAGAGCTGTCCGATTAGTCTCATTCCCCTGCTCTTTCCCCATAGCCCTGCAAATTTTTCCTTTTCAAGTATAAATCTTTCACTTATATTTGCTCCTTGTGGCTGGAGAGAATAAACTATTTGCTGGCCGAAATTTTCCCTTCCGAGTCGGGTCGGGTGTGTGCAAGCCGTGTAGCAGGTCAGTACCGCGATGTCTTGATCAGCCCGCTCTTCGGAGTGACTTTAGCATAATAGCCCCTATTAAAGCAGGCATGCGCGTTTCCCGGCCCTATTAAATGGTGTGGGTCTGATGATGTCATCGACGACTTGTTTCCAGTGCCAATATATAAAGCAGCCTTGTACTGAACTCACTTGAAAGTTTCCAGAGGAGGGTAGAAGGTGTGAAAGAAAAGCCACAGGAGAGATAAAACTTTTGAAAAATGGATAGCCAAAGGCAGAGGGCTGCACCCCGGTTCTCAGATTCTTCGCTGGATGCTCTTGTGGAGGCTGTCTGAGCACGCAGGGAGGTCCTCTTCCCTGCTGACAGGCTAAGGAGACCGCCACAAACAAAGAGAGCCTGGCTGGATATAGCTGAGGAGGTCAGCAGCAGGGATGTGTTCAGGTGGACCTGGATCCAGCGCAGGAAATGCTTCAATGATCTCATGAGGTCAGGAAAGATGAGTGCAATACCACACTCTCCGTCATCCTGAAGTGCCTGTCAACACATCCCCATCACTCTGCCTTCTCAAGCCTACTCCTGCACATCACTCCTCACACCGACATACCTTGCACATCCACCCATCCCTCTCTCTCTATGTACATACTCACATCCCCATCTGACTAACCACCCCTCACACTCACCCTCATCCTGATGCAATCATAGCAAGTAACGCAACAGAAGGAGGCCATTTGGCATTGGCTCCCCACTCCCTCATAGTCACCCTCTACAGATGTGGCCCATCCATTCCTTACACTCATTCCATCACTCTCACTCAAACGTCTCTTCTTTCCCTCCTTGCAGCAGAAGAGAGCCCAGAACACTCGGGAGAGGGAGAGATGGCCCTCCATTCATTGCACATCTGACAGTAGCAGAGGAGGCAGCTCTGGAAATTTCAGGAGCTCGCGAGACATTGGCGGTGGGAGACGGAGAGAGGGGCACATCCCAGCCAACCTGGTGACAGATCACATCTCATAAAGCCACATGGCATGCAACAGTCACTCATATGGTGACTCATGTCAGCAGCCAGGGAAATGTCATCATGTGCATAATGGTAACGTTACCCATTCTTATTATAACACTTCTAATTCATCTCTTTACTCTCCCACAGGTCCATCAACTGCATCCCACGCTCCCCCCCCCCAACTGTTCAGCCAGAGGAGGAAGACGACTCCTCAGAGAAACCTCCAGCCTCTGAGGGTGCAGCGTCACCAGACCCAAGCGCACCCAGCACCAGCACAGATACGCACACCTCAGTGGGTCCTTTGTGCCATAGAGTAGAATTGTCACCTGGGGGGGAATTTTGCCAGCCCTGGGGAGACGGGTATGGAGGCGGGACTGCCGGGAAAATGGTAGAAACTGGGAGTGGGTACCGAACCCGTTCCCAACCAACCTCCATGCCATCTTCCCGGGAGGCGGGTCCCCGACTCGCGCAGGGACCCATCTCCTCGAGGCGGGAAGGGGATTAGAGCCAATTAACTGCCTGTTAACAGGTAGTTAACAGGCAGTTTTGAGGCTTATCCCCATTTTACCCCTGCAAGTGCGGGCTTCCCGACGTCAGGAAACCCCGCCAGGGTCAGCGAGGTGAGCAGTGGGTCTGCGGGGTGAGAGGGATCGAAAAGTCCGCTGTGGAGGTGAGTGATGGGTGCAAGTGTGGAGAGGTAAGTGTGAGAGGTGAGTGTAAAGTGTTAGAAAAAGTTTACTTCCCTTTGTTCCTTCCTGCAGGCTTCAACCCTTGGGGATCCGAAGGCCCCTCATCTCAACGGCAGAGATGACAGAATGGCTGCTGCATTCTCAGATGCAGCAGCCATCTGATTTCTGCTGAGGAAATAGGTTTTGGTGAGCCTTCAGTGCAAGGGCTCACCATAGAACAGAGATTGTCAGTGTTTGACAGCTTCTCAAAGCTGTCAAATGCTGACAATTCATCTGTCAAAACATTTCGACAGATGAAACGTCATACGCTGACGTCCTCTGTCACTGGCTTTCCCTTAATTGGCCAGCTAAACCCGCAGGACGGGCTTAACAAGGTCAATCAAGGTAAAATAGCGTGGGTTGGCCGGACGTCGTTGGGGGTGGGACTGAAACCCGACAACCAGCAGTCCCGCCCCCAACGCGCCCCCATTGACAAAATCCAGCCCCGGTGTCTCACAATTCACAAGTGATCAAGAGCAGATGGTGTTGACAGGGACAGCAGTGAAGACTCCTGGCTGGAAGGTGCAGAACGCTCCAAGCTCTGCTGAGCTGCATGTAGACACTAAGCCTCAGGAGCCATCAAGAAAGAGGATGTTCTTGTTGGGACAGCAACACTTGCTTGAGACTCTCGCATCTTTTGCAGCTGCGATGTCTGCAAATGTTCAGAGAATGGAGGAGTCCATCTCTAACATGAGCACCACCATGTCGCAGGCGATGGCGACGATGTGCTGTTCAATGGAAAGGATGGCCACCTGCATGGAGCAGCAAATGCACCAGTCACATGAGCACATGCTAGCTGTGGACAACAGATGGCAGACGCTCATAGACCTCCTCTGTAGGAGGGATGTAAACGTTGACTTGGGCCTTCATCGTCCCACTGCTGTGCAGCAGGATGCTCTCCAGCTCCTTGCTAGCAGGGAAGTGCGGGTGGCCCATGAAAGGGATGATGGTGAGAGGGAACATGGAAGTGGGGGCTCTTCACAAAGTGCTCCCACTTCTCCCCCATTGCCTCCCTCTCAGTCAAAGCCTCAGATGCTTCCTCGGATCCCGACGGCCAAGTCTGCCCCTGCAGGAGGAGTAGACTTTGGCAGGGCCATCACAGGCTCCAAAATCCAGAGGACGCCCGCCAAAAGTGTCTACGCAGTCGCAACAAGGAAGTGAGCAGCCTGCTGAAGCCGCAGGGATTGCAGCTCCTAGAAGCATTTGCAAACGAAAACTGACACAAAAGTAGATGCACAAGGGTAAGCACATGGGTGTATCAACAAATGTTAGTGCTAAGTTTCAGTTGTTTTGACTGTTGACATAAATGTTTTTCTTTGCACCACTTTTGGGTCTTGTCCATTTTTGCCTCAAAACCTTGGAAGTGGCTTTGTCACTTGGAGTGACTGGTGAGACATTATTTCACCTCGAGCATTGGGACTTTGGGTGAGAGCAATGGCTTGGTCATTATACAGACATTCAGCCTCGGATCTGCGGGTTAGCGTTCTCCAAGGCGGCCTTCGAGACACACGACAACGCAAAATCATCGAGCAGAAATTGATAGCCAAGTTCCGCACCCATGAGGACAGCCTCAATAGGGATATCGGGTTCATGTCACGCTACAGAACGTGACTCGACATCGTTGTCTGTCTTTCCAGTTTTTAAAAAACAAACACAAAAAAACAAACGCAAAAAAAACACTGCAGACAGCAGGATTTGACACGTTGGACCCCCTGTGACACATCTCATTGTCTTGGCTGTGCTCTTGGTGTGTCTTTGATGTAAGGACACCTTCCCTGAAAGATTGTATCTCTGCAGTTTCTGTGTTTATATACTGTGAAATATTGTAGATTCACTCATTGTAACTTTACCTGAGGAAGGGGCGACAGCTCCGAAAGCTTGTAATTTTAAATAAATCTGTTGGACTATAACCTGGTGTTGTGCGACTTCTCATTTTGGTCATTATAGGGATGCTTTATGGTGTTGTGGCGGGGGGGAGCTTAGTGCTGGATGTGGCAGGCATGTGGCTGCATTGGAGCAAGTTAAGTAAATCTGGCCATGATGAGGACATCCCGGGCAGCAATGTGCGCCGCTGCTGGTAGCATCTGCATCTCAGCTTCCTCCTCCTCCTCCTCCTTGTCTTCCACCTGCTCATCCTCCTCCTCCTCTGAAGAGGCTGTGTGCTCTGTGCCATGCTCCTCCTGCAGCTCCAATCCTCACTGCTGTGCTATGTTGTGCAGCACGCAGCAGACAACAATGATTCTGGAGACCCTGGCTGGTGCGTAATGAAGGGCTCCTCCAGATCTGTCAAGGCATCTGAAGTGCACCTTCAGCATGCCTATTGCTTGTTCTATGATACACCTGGTGGAGATGTGGCTCTCATTATAATGCTCCTCGGCCTCAGTACTTGGCCTCCTCGGGGTATCATGAGCCACGTCTTCAGTGGAAAGCCCTTGTCTCGTGCAAATTGGCATAGGGACAAACAGATTAGAGGTTTAAATGCGTGGCTCAAACAGTGGTGTAGGAGGAAGGGGTTTCAGTTCATGGGGCACTGGCACCAGTACTGGGGACAGAGGGAACACTTCCGTTGGGGCGGGCTCCACTTAAACCGTGCTGGGACAGTGTCCTGGTGAATCGAATAACTGGGGCAGTAGACAGGGCTTTAAACTAATGAAGGGGGGTGGTGGTGGTGGGAGGATACGGGACAGAGTAAATTTTAAAGTATTGAGAAAAATGTCAAGACTCTAGAGCAGAGTATAGTTTTGGGTAAAAATAAACAGAGTGGGTCAGGAAGGGACAGAGAGAGTAACAAAGTTAATAAGGCAAAAGTGACTAAGGTGACATCAGGGAAAAAGAGAAATAAGTCAAAGCTATCTGAATGCACGAAGCATTCGCAATAAAATAGATGAATTAATAGCGCAGATAGAAATTAACAGGTTTGATCTAATAGCCATAATGGAGACAAGGTTGCAAAGTGGCCAAGTTTGGGAACTAAATATTCCAGGATACTTAACTTTTAGAAGAGAAAGGCTAAATGAAAAAGGAGGTGGGGTAGCCCTGATAATAAAGGATGGGATAAAGGGATCTTAGCTCCGAAAATCAAGAAGTAGAATCAGTTTGGGTGGAGCTAAGAAACAGCAAGGGGCAGAAAACTTGGTGGGAGTTGTTTATAGGCCCCCAAACAGTAGTTGTAATGTAGGGCAGAGTATAAATCAGGAAATTAGAGGCGCATGTAACAAGGGTAATACAGTGATCATGGGGGATTTCAATCTACATATAGATTGGGCAAATCAAATTTGCAGTAATAGTGTGGAGGACGAATTCATGGAATGTATGCAAGATGGTTTTCTAGATCAGTATGTTGAGAAACCAATTAGGGAACAGACTATTTTAGATCTAGTATTGTGCAATGAGAAAGGGTTAATTAATAACCTTGTAGTAAAGGGGCCTTTAGGGAAGAGTGACCATAATATGCTAGAATTTTATATTCAGTTTGAAAGTGATTCAGTTAAATCCGAAACTAGGGTCTTAAATCTAAACAAAGCAAACTACGTAGGTATGAGGGGCGAGTTGGCTACGGTAGATTGGGAAACTACATTAAAAGGTATGATGGTAGACAAGCAATGGCTAGCATTTAAATAATTAATACATAATTTACAACAAATATACATTACTTTAAGCCACAAAAACCCCACAGGAAAAGTGGTCCAACCGTGGCTAACAAGTGAAGTTAAATATAGTATTAGATCAAAGGAAAAGGCTTATAATTTTGCCAAAAAAGTAGTAAACCTGAGGATTGGGAGGATTTTAGAATTCAGCAAAGGAGGACCAAGAAATTGATAAAGAAAGGGAAAATAGAATATGAGAGTAAACTAGCGAGAGACATAAAAACAGACTGTAAAAGCTTCTATAGGTATGTAAAAAGGAAAAGATTAGCGAAAGTAAATGTGGGTCCCTTACAAGCTGAGACAGGAGACGTTATAATGGGGAATAAGGAAATGGCAGAGAAATTAAACAAATACTTTGGGCTGGATTTTGATACTGGGGACGTGATGGAGTCGGGATTCCCACTTTTTAGGTTGTAGTCCCGCCTCCATCGACTTGTGGCCAACCCACTGCATTTTCACTTGATTGCCCTTGTTGAGCCCGCCAGCGAGCTCAGCAGGCCAATTAAGGGCCACCCGGCAACAGGTGACACACAGATTGACATTTCATCTGTCAAGAGCTTTTGACAGATGAAATATCAGCATTTGACAGCTCTGTGAAACTGTCAAACACTGACAATTTGTCTTCTAACTTGAGTCCTTCCTCTCAGGCTGAGTTAGAAATCATTCCAGCACAGAAAACAGAGGCTGAAACTTTTGACAGCACCACGGGCTTTCTGCTTTCTGTGCCGGTGAGATTTCTGACTCCCGAGAACTGAAGGGCTGACACCTGCAGGAGGAAGTTAAGGTAAGTAAAACTTTTTCCCACACTTTGCACTTACCTTACACACTTACCTCTGCACACATGCACCCATCACTCACCTGCCCACCGGACATATCGACCCCTCCAACCCCTGCAGACCCACGGTAAGGCGTGTCCACCAGGTCCTCTGGGCAGTTGTTCCAGCAAGCTGCAAATGTCTGCAATGACCTGGCGCGATAGCCTGAGCCTCCTTTGGCATTGCTGTTCAGTCATGTTGAGGAAGCTCATCCTCTGCCTGTATACCCTATGTTGGGGGTATCGCCTCTGGCGCGCTGCAGCCCTGTGGTGCCCCCCTCTCTCCTGTGGAACATCAGGTTGTTGAGGAGAAGGCTGCTGTTGTGGCTGCTGCTGCTGCTGCTGCTGCTGGTGTGGCTGGTGTTGTTGGTGGTCATCCTCATCTTTGTCCGATTCTGAGGACCAAGGTGAGACAGTATAAGCGACACCCAATGCTGATGTAGTAGATGGCAGATCAAGTAGTGATCAGAGAGCCAATCCCTCAGTGTTCTAATACTGACTGGCAATGTGCTCAGAGTGGCTTCCGAGGTTGCAGAAATGGCCTGCAAACTCCAGAAACCTAACTTTGTGCACAAAATGGAGTCAACAACAGCCTTTCCCTTAGACAACTAATGAGCTGTGAGGTGTGTGTATTTACCTGCTATTCCCAGCTGTCAATTATTGCCCTCGCACAATGACCACTGAACTTCCGCCTCCCAAAGTTTCCCGAGCTGCGTTATTCCCGTGCTCATGCCGTTAAATTCAGAAGCTGCTGTTAAAAACCCTGTTAAGAGTCTGATAACAAGCATTTAATGAGCTTAATTAGGTCGCCCGCCTCTCCCGATCGGGTCCGTGGCACGCTGGCAAACGCACCCGAGTTAAAGGCGCGAGGAGGCAGGATGACGGCGCGCCGCCGATTGTCACTATTTTTACAGCCGACCTGCCTGAAAATCCGCACTCACGGCAACGGGAAAATTCCGGCCACTGTTGCTAAGTTCGAGCGTTAGTTGGGAAATTCTCCTCCTGGCAGGCAGAAGAAAACTGTGCCTGAAGCATAGGAACAGGTGGAGGCCATTCAGCCCCTCGAGTCTATTCCGCCATTCAATGAGAACATGGCTGATCTGTATCCTAACTGCATCTACCCACCTTGGCTTCAGTGGAGGCAGAGGACCTGAGCGGGAGCAACTCAACAAAAGGCAGAATTTGAAAGAGTGCCATCAGAATTAAAAAGTGGCGTCGGCACAAGGGAAGGAGCTGATTGGTGAGTAGCTGGTAAGTGTTCCTAGTTAATAGTCTACAAAGTAAAGGCATGGCAGGGCAGCTCAGTGCTGTGGAATGCACATCCTGTGCCATGTGGGAAGTCCTGGACGCTTCTCGTGTCCTGAACGACCACATGTGCGGGAAGTGTCGCCAGCTACAGCAGCTCGAGCTCCGGGTTTCGGAGCTTGAGCGGCGGCTGGAGTCACTGCGGTGCATCCACAAGGATGAGAACTTCGTGGATAGCACGTTTCAGGAGGTGGTCACTGACGTAAGAAAACTACTAGGCACTTGGTCTAAGCGTTAAACAAAGCTTTAATCAACTGTTTTTCAACATGGAGATCTAGTTGTGTCCTTCACTAGTTCCTGTTGAGGAATGTCCGAAGCAAGCTGGGCCCATACCCGAGTATTTATACTCTCCCTAGACAGCGCCACCAGCAGGCCGCCCAGTATTACTTCATACATGAATGACAAGATTCATGTCAGTCACCCCGCAGCTTAAGAGTGTGCAGGCAGAGAGGGAATGGGTGACCGCCAGACAGAAGAGGAGGACCAGGCAGGTAGAGCAGGAATCCCTTGAGTGTATCTCGCTCGCTAACCAGTTTTCAGCTTTGAATACTGGTGGGGGCGATGGTTCCTCTGGGGAGTGCAGCCAGAGCCAAGTCCACGGCACCACGGGTGGCTCAGCTGCACAGCGGGGGAGGAAGAAGAGTGGAAGAGCAATAGTCATAGGGGATTCGATAGTTAGGGGAGCAGGCAGGCGTTTCTGCGGCTGCAGACATGACTCCAGGATGGTATGTTGCCTCCCTGGTTCCAGGGTCAAGGATGTCACTGAGCGGCTGCAGGAGATTCTGAGGAGGGAGGGTGAACAGCCAGAGGTTGTGGTCCATATCGGTACCAACGACATAGGTAGAAAGAGGGATGAGGTCCTGCAGGCAGATTTTAGGGAGCTAGGAAAGAGATTAAAAAGCAGGACCTCAAAGGTAGTAATCTCCGGATTACTCCCGGTGCCATTTGCTAGTGAGTACATAAATAGGAGGATAGAGCAGATGAATGCATGGCTGGAGAGATGGTGCAGGAGGGAGGGCTTTAAGATCCTGAGGCATTGGGATCGTTTCTGGGGGAGGTGGGACCTGCACAAGCCAGACGGGTTGCACCTTAACAGGACCAGGATCAATATCTTCGCAAGGGGGTTTGCTAATGCTGCTGGGGAGGGTTTAAACTAGTTTGGTAGGGTGGTGGGAATCTGAGAGTAGATTCAGAAGGGAGAGAAGCATAGCTGGAAATGGAAGGCAGAAAATTAGTAAGCGAGTTTTGAAGGCAGAGGAAACAAAGGCTAGAAAATAGACAACAAGGGAATTTGGCAGTGCTAAATGGTATATACTTCAACGCAAGGAGTCTAGGGAATAAAACAGATGAGCTGAGGGCACAGATAGACACGTGGGAATATGATATTATAGCTATTACTGAGACATGGCTGAAAGAAGGGCAGGAATGGCAGATCAACATTCCTGGTTACAGGGTTTTCAGACGAGATAGAGAGGGGGATGAAAAAGGAGGGGGAGACGCAATATTGATTAAAGAAATAATTATAGCTATGAGGAGGGATGATATCTTAGAAGGATCATCCAATGAGACCATATGGGTCGAACTGAAAAGCTAAAAAGGGGGCAATCACACTGCTGGGATTGTGCCATAGACCCCCAAACAGCCAGAGGGAGATAGAAGAGCAAATATATAGGCAAATTTCTGTGACGTGCAAAAATAGGGCAGTAATAGTAGGGGATTTCAACTTCCCTAATATTAACAGGGATAAAATTAGTGTGAAAGGTATAGAGGGAGCAGAATTCTTAAAATGCATTCAGGAGAACATTTTTTAACCAGTACGTAGCAAGCCCAACAAGAGAGGGGGCGGTTCTGGACCTAGTTTTAGGGAATGAAGCTGGGCAGGTGGAAAGGGTATCAGTGGGAGAGCATATTGGTGGTAGTGATCATAATTCAGTTAGATTTAGCGTAGTTAATGAAAAAGACATGGATAGACCAGGAATAAAAGTTCTCAATTGGGGAAAAGCCAATTTTACTAAGCTGAGATGTGATTTAGCCAAAGTGGACTGGAGACAGAAACTTGAAGGTAAATCAGTGTCGGAGCAGTGGGAGGCATTCAGGGAGGACATAGTGAGGGTTCAGAGCAAGTATGTTCCCTTAAAGAAAAAGGGTGGGACTAACAAATCTAGAGCTCCCTGGATGTCATGGGGCATACAGGGTAGGCTAAAGAAAAAAAGGAAGCTGATGACAGATATCGAGGGCTCAATACTGTAGAAACCCTAGAGGAGTATAGAAAGTGCAGGAGTGAAATTAAAAAGGAAATTAGGAAAGCAAAGAGAGGGCATGAAAAAATATTGGCAAGTAAAATCAAGGAAAACTCAAAGATGTGTTATAAAAACATTAAGAGCAAGAGGATAACTAAAGTAAGAGTAGGGCCTATTAGGGACCATAAAGGTAACCTGTGTGTGGAAGCGGAAGACATGGGTATGGTTCTTAATGAACACTTTGTGTCTATTTTCACAAAAGAGAGGGACGATGCAGAAATTGCAATCAGGGAGGAGGAGTGTGAAATATTAGATGAAATAAACATAGTGAAAGAGAAAGTATTAAGGGGTTTAGCATCTTTGAAAGTGGATAAATCCCCAGGCCCGGATGAAATGTATCCCAGACTGTTAAGAGAAGTAAGAGAGGAAATAGCAAAGGCTCTGACCATCATTTTCCAATCCTCTCTGGCTACAGGTGTGGTGCCGGAGGATTGGAGGACTGCTAACGTGGTACCGTTGTTTAAAAAGGGAGAAAGGGATAGACCAAGTAATTACAGGCCAGTTATTATTGGAAAAAATTCTGAGGGACAGGATAAATCTTCATTTAGAAAGACACGGATTAATCAGGGACAGTCAGCATGGATTTGTTAAGGGAAAGTCGTGTCTGACTAACTTGATTGAATTTTTTGAGGAGGTAACAAGGAGGGTTGACGAGGGTAGTGCGTTTGATGTCGTCTATATGGATTTTAGCAAGGCTTTTGATAAGCTCCCGCATGGCAGACTGGTCACAAAAGTAAAAGCCTATGGGATCCAAGGCAAAGTGGCAAGATGGATCCAAAATTGGCTCAAAGGCAGGAAACAAAGGGTAATGGTCGAAGGGTGTTTTTGTGACTGGAAGGCTGTTTCCAGTGGGGTTCCGCGGGGCTCAGTACTGGGTCCTTTGCCTTTTGTGGTATATATCAATGATTTGGATTTGAATGTAGGAAGTATGATTAAGAAGTTTACAGATGATACAAAAATTGTCCGTGTGGTTGATAATGAAGAAGAAAGCTGTAAACTACAGGAAGATATCAATGGACTGGTCAGATGGGCAGAACAGTGACAAATGGAATTCAATCCAGAGAAGTGTGAGGTAATGCATTTGGGGAGGGCTAACAAGGCAAGGGAATACACAATAAATAGTAGGACACTGAGAAATGCAGAGGATCAGAGGGACCTTGGAGTGCATGTCCACAGATCCCTGAAAGTAGCAGGACAGGTCGATAAGGTGGTTAAGAAGGCATACGGGATACTTGCCATTATTAGCCGAGGCATAGACTATAAGAGCAGGGAGGTTATGCTTGAACTGTATAAAACACTAGCTGGCCGCAGCTAGAATACTGCGTGCAGTTCTGATCACCACATTACAGGAAGGATGTGATTGCACTAGAGAGGATGCAGGGGAGATTTACAAGGATGTTGCCTGGGCTGGGGAATTTTAGCTATGAGGAAAGATTGGATAGGCTGGGGTTGTTTTCTTTGGAACAGAGGAGGCTGAGGGGAGACTTGATTGAGGTGTATAAAATTATGAGGGGCCTAGATAGAGTGGATAGGAAGGCCCTATTTCCCTTAGCAGAAGGGTCAATAACCAGGGGGCATAGATTTAAAGTAATTGGTCGGAGGTTTAGAGGGGAGTTGAGGAAAAGTGTTTTTCACCCAGAGGGTGGTGGGGGTCTGGAACTCACTGCCTGAAAGGGTGGTAGAGGCAGAAACCCTCATCACATTTAAAAAGTACTTGGATATGCACTTGAAGTGCTGTAACCTACAAGGCTACGGACCAAGTGCTGAAAAGTGGGATTAGGCTGGATAGCTCTTTGTCGGCCGGCACGGACAGGATGGGCCGAATGGTCTCCTTCTCTGCTGTAAATTTCTATGATTCTATGATTCATATCCCTTAATACACTTGGCTAGCAAAAATCAATCGATCTCAAATTTAAAATTATTAGTTGCGTTAGCATCTACTGCTTTTATTGCAGTAAGGTAAGGGAGTGAAGGGTTATGGGGAGCGGGCAGGGAAGTGGCTTTGAGCCCAAGATCAGCCATGATTTTATTAAATGGCGGAGCAGGCTCGAGGGACCAAGTGGCCTATTCCTGCTCCTATTTCTTATGTTCTTATTATGTTCTTAAGTTCTTCAGCACAGGTGGGTTGGAACGTCCAGGCTCTCACTTGTGAGGCGATCACTCCAAGTACAGCTGCATTTTTATGAAGCATTTCTGGGGAGTGGCCGATGGAAACGCTTCAACTTTGACTTTTCGCCTCGAGGACTTTAATTTAAATAACAACAACAATTTGCATTTATATAGCAGCTTTAACATAGTAAAACAGCTCAAGGCGCTTCACAGGTGCGTTATCAGACACAATTTGACACTGAGGCACATAAGGAGATATTAGGACAGATGTAGGTTTTAAGGAGCATCTTAAAGGAGGAAAGAGAGGCAGCGAGGCGGGGAGGTTTAGGGAGGGAATTCCAGAGCTTAGGGCCTCAGCAGCTGAAGGCAGGGCCCTCAATGGTGGGGCGATTAAAATCGGGGATGAGCAAGAGGCCAGAATTGGAGGAGCGTAGAGATCTCGGAGGGTTGCAGAGATAGGGAGGGGTGAGGCCGTGGAGGGATTTGAAAACAAGGATGAGAATGTTAAAATTGTGGCATTGCCGGACCGGGAACCTGAATACCACAAGAACACTAACACAGTATTGTTGAACAAGTAAATATTAAGTAAAACCAGTGATATGGGAAGGTAACAAAAGATCCTTCTCTATATTATTTGTTTTTGGAAGGTGGGGGGTGGTAATGATCTGTGGAAAACTGTAATATAAAAACAGCGAATCAGAATTAACTTGTTCGATCGATGGGTTACCTTCCCTGGAACACTCTAATAATGCAACAGAAATATCCAGCGACATAGCTGAAGTAACAGCGTCTTGTAACTGGCAAAGCTCTAGGCCCGATTTTAACCTGAAGCAGGAATCAGACGCAGAGGTGGTGCGGGGGTGGGGGGTGTGCGGCGGGGTGGGGGGGGTGGTGGTGGAGGGGGGGAGGTGGGGGGGGGCAAGATGAGGGGGGGCATATAACACAAAAAAACACTGAAACCTATTATTGGAACACAGCATGTTGATGGGCCCGTCACACACAACAGCCAGGTCCCCGGCACCGTGCAATGCATGTGAAACTTTGGAGGCATGCCCAGCACATGACTAGATGTATGTACCAGCATAGACCTGTTGGGCCGAATGGCCTGTTTCTGTGCTGTGAACATCAATATCATTCGCTGTGACATAATGGGGAGCACTTTTTTTAATTCATTATCCTGTCGCAGCAGGATCGCTGTCAGTCATCTGCTGGCATTAGTATCTACTTGGACTGCAGTGCTCCATCCAGGAAATCGCACCAGCGTCCCGGGAAATCTAACCGGATTGATTTTATTTGGGGTTTTTTTGTCAACAGGCAAGAGTACAAAATGTAACAGTTGCAGACTTTTCGATGACACACAATGTGTTATTTGGCAGGGAATAAAGATATTGCTTTAACACAAGCGAAGAAAACTATTTACAATTAAAATCAGTGGTTTTGTTGTATAAAGACAGTCACAAGAAAATTATCCGCAGGCTGTCACACACAGATGGTTTCATCCACTCGGGACAGGCTAGATGCTTAGGATTCCTGTTGGGTATTCACACTAATTTACATTTTTCTTTCACTTATTCATTCACGGGATCTGGGCGTCGCTGGCAAGGCCAGCATTTATTGCCCATCACTAATTGCCCTTGAGAAGGTGGTGGTGAGCCGCCTTCTTGAACCGCTGCAGTCTATGTGGTGAAGGTACTCCCACAGTGCTGTTAGGGAGGGAGTTCCAGGATTTTAACCCAGTGACGATGAAGGATCGGCGATATACTTCTCAGTCAGGATGGTGTGTGACCTGGAGGGGAACTTGGAGGTGGTGGTGTTCCCATGCGCCTGCTGCCCTTGTCTTTCTAGATGGAAGAGGTTGCGGGTTTGGGAGGTGCTGTCGTAGAAGCCTTGGCGAGTTGCTGCAGTGCATCTTGTAGATGGTACACACTGCAGCCACTGTACGCCGGTGGTGGAGGGAGTGAATGTTTAAGGTGGTGGATGGGGTGCCAATCAAGCATCTCAGGGTTGATGTTGGTGTGAAATTTTTGTTGTTTAAACAACAAATGAGGGGGATGGGGGTTGGGAGCAAATTGGTAAAACAAAAGAACACAGCTGGAAACCGAGAAAGGGTTAAAGCAAAGCCAACATTAGAGAAGGAAAACAATATGAAGAAGGAAATAGAAGATCTAAACAAAATGTTAAGATTGGGGAAACAAACAAAAAGAATGAAAAGAAGAATGTCTGGAAAATCTTGCCACAATAAAGTTCTTTTACTTCTGTTGATAACTTTTTTTCTGTTTATCTTTTAATCACCATCAGCATTCATGTACACGTGTACTATAGGTGGAACTTCACATGTACACGTGTACTATAGGTGGAACTTCACATGTACACGTGTACTATAGGTGGAACTTCACATGTACACGTGTACTATAGGTGGAACTTCACATGTACACGTGTACTATAGGTGGTAGGAACTTCACATGTACACGTGTACTATAGGTGGTAGGGACTTCATATGTATTTTACTGCTTTTTATACCTATAAAATTTCTGAAACAATAATGAAGAGCTTAACTGAAAATGAACCATGCACCATGTCTGGTGGCAGTGAGTAAAGCAAACCAGATGTTGGGATGTATTAAAAGGTCAATATTGAACCGAAATTACATAGAATTTACAGCACAGAAACAGGCCATTCAACCCAACTGGTCTATGTTGGTGTTTCTGCTCTACACGAGCCTCCTCCCACCCCTCTTCATCTCACCCTATCAGCATATCCTTCTATTCCTTTCTCCCTCATGTACTTATCTAGCGTTCCCTAAAGGCATCTATGTTATTCGCCTTAACTATTCTAAGTGATAGCGAGTTCTACAGTCTCTCCTCCCTCTGGGTAAAGAAGTTTTTCCTGAATTCTTTATTGGATTTATCTTATATTTATGGCCCCTAGTTTTAGACTCCCCCACAAGTGGAAACATTCTCTCTATGTCTAATCATGAAGTAATCCTGCTACATTATAAATCATTGGCGTGACCACACTTAGAGTGCCGTGTACAGTTCTGGATGCCGCAGTACAGAAAGGACATTGCAGCTATTAGAAAAAAACGGAAGAGAGCAACCAGAATGATTGGAGGGATTAGATTATGAGGAGCGATGATGTAAATTGGGCATGTTCTCATTGGAAAAGAGGAGGTTGAGAGGTGATATGATTGCTGTTTTTAGGATTCTAAAGGGACTAGATAATGTCCACCTATTTCACCTTGTCCAGAACAGTAGAACCAGAGGACTAGGCCTGTGCTTAAAGGGGATAAATTCAAAACTAATCTGCGGAAACAGTGAGCGGATGGTCAATCTGTTGAACAGACTGCCTGGAAAGACGGTGGAAGCAGCTCGTATTGAGACATGGGGGTCTGGTGGTTCTGGAACACCCATTTTTGTAGTTCCATAGGGCCGGTTTCTCTGAGTGCGGCCCGAGATAGTGCTGGCTGCCTCAGGGCAAGCCAATGTTGGAGCAGGGACTTCAAGCAGGCTTTCGGCGCCTTATTTGCATAGAAAAAAGAAAAGAAAGAAAGGCTTGCATTTATACAGCGCCTTTCACAACCTCAGGACATCCCAAAGCGGTTTACAGCCAATGAAGTACTTTTTGAGGTGCAGTCACTGTTGTAATATAGGAAATGTGGCAGCCAATTTGCGCACAGCAAGCTCCCACAAACAGCAATGTGATAATGACCAGATAATCTGTTTTTAGTGATGTTGATTGAGTGATTGATATTGGCCAGGACACCGAGGAGCACTCCCCTGCTCTTTTTCAAAATAGTTCCATGGGATCTATTAAGTCTTCCTGAGAGAGCAGACAGAGCCTTGGTTTAACATCTCAACTGAAAGACGGCACCTCAGGTAGTGCAGCGCTCCCTCAGTACTGCACTGGGAGTGTCAGCTTACATTTTTGTGCTCTAGTCTCATGGAGTGGGGGCTTGAACCCACCACCTTCTGACTCAGAGGCGAAAGCGTTACCCACTGAGCCACAGCTGACAGTGATAAAGGACCCAGCGCCTGCCTCAGGCATGGGTAAAGGGCACCTCATGTTTGCCCTTACCCAATATGACAGCTGGCGCACTTCTGGTCGGAAGCGTGCATGCACTTCCTGCCCAGCATTTTGGGGACTCAGGAGGCTGCGTAGCGCCAGAAAAACATGCATTAAGTGACCCAATTTCTAGACCAAAATGTGAGAGGTGTAGCAGGAGGCCGCCGCCAGGGACCCAAAGGAACGGTCGCCGGTACTCAGGTAAGTTGTTGCGAAGGAGGGTCGGGGAGAGTATTGTGGCTGCGGGAAGTGGAAAGAAAGCCTGGGCCAGGGGAGGCCCAAGGTTTCCTTGTGAGGACCACAGGATAACTCCTCTTCCTTTAGCCCCACAAGGAAATGATAAAAAATATGAACCACTTATTTTTCTGGGCCAATTTCCAGCTCTCCTTAGATGAATCATAGAATCATACAGCACAGAAGGAGGCCACTCGGCCCATCATGCCTGTCTTGCCGCCAGGTTGGCCTGGGTTAGGCCACAATGGATTCCCCGTGCAAGCTTCCAGTTAAATTTGCAATTGGGCCCTGATGATATAATCGAAGCCTGACCTGCATATTTAAAGAAGTTCTATTCCCTAGAATTTAGAAGATTAAGGGGTGATTCGATCGAAGTTTTCAAGATATTAAGGGGAACTGATAGGGTAGATAGAGAGAAACTATTTCCACTGGGTGGGGAGTCTAGGACTAGGAGGGTCATAATCTAAAAATGAGAGCCAGGCCTTTCAGGAGCGAAGTTAGGAAATACTTCTACACGCAAAGGGTGGTAGAAGTTTGGAACTCTCTTCCGCAAACAGCAATTGGTGTTGGGTAATTGTTAATTTTAAATCTGAGATTAATAGATTTTTGTTAACCAAAGGTATTAAGGGATATGGGGCAAAGGCGGGTCTATGGAGTTAGGTTACAGATCAGCCATGATCTCATTGAATTGTGGAACAGGCTCGAACGGCTAAATGGCCGACTCCTGTTCCTATGTTCCTAAGTACTCCATTTCCTAGACTTTATATATATCTTACAGGAAAGGGTCCCAATACTGAACATTAGCACCGTTCTACAAGTTGGGAGCCAATTGTAGCCAAATTTGCATTAACGTCAACTTTTAATAAAATTATCCCAATTGTTGCCACAATTTCTGATTTATAATGTGATACTGCACCAAACACTCTCGCAACACATACATCTAACTGTTCGGTCATGGTGTTTCCCCTTTTATTGCATCACAAACTACCTTGATATAGTTTCTAAAATAAAATTAGGAAATGGCAATTCTTTTTGGTTTATTATATATATTTATTATTATTTATTATATATTGTATACCTATATAACATAGAATTCAATATTTTAATAGGTTAATTTAATAGATTTAAGTGTCAGCTGTGGCTCAGTGGGTAGCCCTCAGAAGGTTGTGGGTTCAAGTCCCACTCCAGAGACTTGAATTCAAAAATCTAGGCTGACATTCCAGTACAGTACCAAGGGAGTGCTGCACTGTCGGAGGTGCCATCTTAAGGATGAGATGTTGAACTGATCTGCTCTCTCAGGTGGATGTAAACGATCCCATGGTGTTATTTTGAAGAAAAGCCGGGGAGTTATCCCTGGTGTCCTGGCCAATATTTATCCCTCAACCAACACCACTAAAAAACAGATTATCTGGTCATTATCACATTGCTGTTTGTGGGAGCTTGCTGTGTGCAAATTGGCTGCCGCGTTTCCTACATTACAACAGTGACTACACTTCAAAAGTATTTCATTGGCTGTGAAGCACTTTGGGACGTTGTGAAAGGCGCTATATAAATGCAAGTCTTTCTAGATTCAGGCAAATAAAGCGAAAAGAGACGGCAGGATGAAACAAAATTGAAAAATTACCATGGGCGGAATGAAAGAAAAAATAGGACAGAGGGGTGAAAAAAGAGCTACAAGGAACCTGAGATGGGAGGAGACCATTCATGACATGACTTTTAAGAATTCCTTCTACGCTTGACTGTTCCAGCACACATGCAAGTCAACCCTCAACAGTATGCGTTGATAGGCGATGTACCAGAATCCTTTTAAAGAGGTGCTCAAGACTGCACAAGGAGCTGCCTGGTGATAGAATATCTCACCAATAATGGCCCATGACTGAGCACATTATACATGGTCTTTGGAGGAGCAGGCTAATAGGCTCAGTGATGTATTTTTATGTTGTGTGGTTTCTTAAATCAGTGTCTTTAGATATGTTGGACTTGCGGAAGTGCTGTAACCCACCCTAGCTGTTGAGACAGCCTAGGCTAAATATTACTGCTAACAGTATTTGCAGATGAAAGCTTAATGCGCTTGTACAACATTCTTGTCAATTATAAACAAGTTAACACTTCTGTTAAAAAAAAATCAGACAGAAGGATGTCATGCAAATGTATTAAGCGTTCACCCACTAACATCTCCATCAGTAATTTCTAGCCTTGTGTCTTCAAGTCTGCTACCCAGAAATCTGAAGTAAATAAAGAAAAAGAAAGACTTGCATTTATATTACATTGATTTACGTAGAATTTACAGCACAGAAACAGGCCATTCGTCCCAACTGGTCCATGCCGGTGTTTATGCTCCACTTGAGCCTCCTCCCATCCTTCCTCATCTAACTCTATCAGCATAACCCTCTATTCCCTTCTCCATCATATGCTTGTCTAGCTTCCCCTTTAATACATCTGTACTATTTGCTTCAACCACTCCTTGTGGTAGCGAGTTCCACATTCTCAGCACTCTCTGGGTAAAGATGTTTCTTCTGAATTCTTTATTTTGATTTCTTGGTGACTATCTTATATTGATGGCCTCTAGTTATGCTCTTCCCCACAAGTGATAACTCTCTCTCTCTGTCTACTCTATCAAAACCTTTCATAATTTTAAAGACCTCTATTAGGTCACCCCTCAGCCTTCTCCTTTTAAGAGAAAAGAGGCCCATCCTTTCCTGATAGAAAAGATTTACTTCCTCCTCATTTTCCTTTGCTTTCACATTCAATTCGAAAATCGGTGGTGAACATAATTAATGAATTGATTAAAAGGTTCTGTATGCAGAGGAGGTTTTCCAGAGTGGCACCAGGGATGAGGGACTTCAGTTACGTGGAGAGACTAGAGAAGCTGGGATTGTTCTCCTTAGAGCGGAGAAGGTTAATGGGAGATTTAATAGAGGTGTTCAAAATTAGGAAGGGTTTTGATAGAGTAAATAAGGAGAAACTGTTTCCACTGGCAGGAGGGCCAGTACAGATTTATGGCAATTGACAAAAGAACCAGAGGGAAGAGGAGGAGAAAAGTTTTTGCTCAGTGAGTTGTTATGATCTGGAACGCACTGCCTGAAAGGGTGGTGAAAGCAGATTCAATAGGAACTGTCAAAAAGGAATTGGATAAATACTTGAATAGGAAATTGTGCAGGGCTATAGGAGAAAGAACAGGAGAGTAGGACTAATTGGACAGCTCTTTCAAAGAGCCGGCAGAGGCACAATGGGCCGAGTGGCCTTCTTATCAAAGAATCATAGAATAGTACAGCACAGAAGGAGGCCATTCGGCCCATCGAATCTGTGCCAACTCTTTCGAAGAGCAATCCAGTTAGTCCCACTCCCCCACTCTTTCCCCATATCCCTGCGATGTTTTCTCCTTTAAGTATTTATCCAATTCCCTTTTGAAGGCTACTGTTGAATCTGCCTCCACCACCCTATCAGGCAGTGCATTCCAAATCCTAACCACTCGTTGCGTAAAAATGTTTTTCCTCGTGTCACCTCTGGTTCTTTTGCCAATCGCATTAAATCTGTGCCCTCTGGTTATCGACCCTTCAGCCACTGGAAACAATTTCTGTGCTGTATGATTCTATGCAAGAAATCTGAAATAAAAATAGAAAACGCTGGAAGTGCACAGCAGGTTAGTCAGCTCAGCAACCACATGAGAAGGATAGGTAAGGGCCTTTAAAGTCAGTTTTTATTGACAATTTAAAAACATGTTTTTAGGTGTCAGCCTTGGCTGTCTTAGCGCTCTCGCCTCTGAGTCAGAAGGTTGTGGGTTCAGAGACTTGAGCACTTAATCTGTGCTGGCATTCCAGTGCAGTACTGAGGGAGGTGCTGCCTTTCGGGTGAGACATTAAACTGAGGCCCGATCTGCCCTCTTGGGCGGACATAAAAGATCTCATGGCACTATTTGCAGGAGAGCTATCCCAGTGTCCTGGACAACCTTTATCCCTCCACTGACATCACTAAAAACAGATTATCTGATCAGGTATCTCATTGTTGTTTGTGGGACCTTGCTGTGTGTAAATCAGTTACTGCGTTTCCCGACCTTGCTTCAGTGACTACACTTCAAAAATAAATTAATTGGCTGTGAAGCACTTTGGGAGGTCCTGAAAGGTGCTATATAAATCCAAGGTCTTTTCTTTTCAATTTTTTTTAGGTTTTATTCTTAATGCTAAAAAAAGGGAGAAAATCAGTCGGAAAAACTGGTCTCCAGAAACCCAGATGAAAATCAGTAAAAATCAGTTTTTATTTGAAATGTCATTAAAACTCAACAAAACAAGCAAGGGGCGTAAAACTAAAGATCCAGTCAAGCTAAATGGCCGCCCATAATTATTTACACATTTCACAGCCACCACTTCTAAGGGGACCCCATCTGACTCTCATTTAACGCGTAGATTTTTTTTTTAAGGGACTTGGCCTCGAAATGCCTGGGTTGCGATCCCAGCTTTAGTGCGGGGTTTTGAGCCGCCGGTGCCCTCCAGCATTGACCCCCCCTCCCCACCCCCAGCCAGAGTTTGCAGGGTCATTAAGAGGGCACCTCATTTGCACGGGGCCGACAGGACCAGGTGCCACTTCAGGTGCACCTTTGGCGCCCGACTGCTCCATCAGCCTGGGAATGCAGATGCCTGCCAAACCGCGGGAGGACTGGGGTTGCCCAGGAGCCCCCTCGCGTGACCCCGGCACGAATCTTTCCTCTTCGGTTAGTCCAGGTCGTTTACCACATGCGGACCTCATTGTTGGGGCCGCTTGCATCCTTGTGGAGGCCAACATGCCTCACCTTACTCAGTGTGCTAGCTGTCACTACTACATTGGAAGCTTTGCCCCTTACAGGGCTCTTCAGAAACTCTCAGAGACAGTAGAGACCTGACCTAACCAGGTCGCCTCGTTTTTGTAGGCAGTGGGCTACTCTCCTCTCCAAGTTACAGCAGGAGACTAGCATGAAATTACATGTGTATAGGCCCTAAACTCTAGAATTCCCTCCCTAAACCTCTCCGCCTCTCTACCTCTCTCTCCTCCTTGAAGACGCTCCTTAAAACCTACTTCTTTGACCAATCACCGATCCTAATATCTCCTTATGTGGCTCGGTGTCAAATTTTGTTTGATAATCGCTCCTGTGAAGCGCCACGGGATGTCTTACGACGTTAAAGGCACTATAGAAATGCAAGTTGTTGCTGTTCAAACTGGTAGACCCCTTGATGAATGTTTATTTTTCTGGCTCCTGCCACTTACCTGTCACCACGGCGATGGGGTGATAATAATAATTGTTGGAAATGAGCAAGTTGCAGTCTTGCTTTTAGTAAACAATACCTTGGCATGTGACCTGAGTCAACAACCTTTGAGGACCTTAGACTTCAGAAGACCATCAGTGACCTGCTGTCCTTGCTCCATACCTAGCTAGGAGTGAAAGACTGACATTTTTTCTTTTATTCGTTTATGGGATCTGGGCGTCGCTGGCAAGGCCAGCATTTATTGCTCATCCCTAGTTGCCCTTGAGAAGGTGGTGGTGAGCCGCCTTCTTGAACCGCTGCAGTCCGTGTGGTGATGGTACTCCCACAGTGCTGTTAGGGAGGGATTTTGACCCAGCAACGATGAAGGATCGGCGATATACTTCTAAGTCAGGATGGTGTGTGACTTGGAGGGGAACTTGGAGGTGGTGGTGTTCCCATGCGCCTGCTGCCCTTGTCCTTCTAGGTGGAAGAGGTTGTGGGTTTGGGAGGTGCTGCCGAAGAAGCCTTGGCGAGTTGCTGCGGTGCATCTTGTAGATGGTACACACTGCAGCCACGGTGCGCTGGTGGTGGAGGGAGTGAATGTTTAAGGTGGTGGATGGGGTGCCAATCAAGCGGGCTGCTTTGTCCTGGATGGTGTCGAGCTTCTTGAGTGTTGCTGGAGCTGCACTCATCCAGGCAAGTGGAGAGTATTCCATCACACTCCTTACTTGTGCCTTGTAGATGGTGGAAAGGCTTTGGAGAGTCAGGAGGTGAGACACTCCCCGCAGAATACCCAGCCTCTGACTTGCTCTTGTTGCCACAGTATTTATGTGGCTGGTCCAGTTAAGTTTCTGGTCAATTTGCCACCGTATAAAGAATCCTGAGTGTTCTCCCAGCAGGACCTAAAGATGATCCAAGACTACTTAGATAAAAAGAACAAATTGTACAGCCTTCATTTCTTTTCCCACTGATAATCAGGTCCAAAAATGCACACGCAATGCATCAATAATCATAGCATGGCATGTATAACTGCAACAACTTGCATTTATACAGCGCCTTTAATGTAGTAAAATGTTTCAAGGTGCTTCACAGGAGCGATTATCAAACAAAATTTGACACCGAGCCACATAAGGAGATATTAGGGTAGATGACCAAAAGCTTGGTCAAAGAGGTAGGTTTTAAGGAGCATCTTAAAGGGGGAAAGAGAGGTAGAGAGGCGGAGAGGTTTAGGGAGGGAATTCCAGAGCTTAGGGCCCAGGCAGCTGAAGGCACGGTGGAGCGATGAAAATCGGGGATGCACAAGAGGCCAGAATTGGAGGAGCAGAGGGTTGTAGGGCTGGAGGGGGTGACAGAGATAGGGAGGTATAGCACGCAATGTGTGTGCTGATGTCACGGATGTGATTTGCAGACGTCTCCAGACTGGATTTTTGGTCAATTTCAGGGGTTTTCCCTCCAATTTGGGAGGAAATCATTTTTTTAACCAAGTAATTATATCAAAACAAATCTCAAGAATTCATCAGGGAAAATTAGTAACAATTGATTTTAAATGTCCGTGAAGATACGTTAATGTTTCGGATGTGACCCTTCATTAGAACCCAATAACCGTCTTCAGAACCAGAGGCTGTGTTGTCACAATCAGTGAGGTTGTCCTTTGACTGTAGGTGTATGTAAGTTATACGCAGTACTTGTTGCAGAGGAAGAAGGTGCTTTTTCTAAGCATCACTGTTTGCAGAAGTAATACGTTACATGCCATTCAAGTTATGCATCGAATCTGCTTTCAAAATGAACCAAATGGACTCTGATTGCAAGGTTGATCCTTTATAGGACAGAGGGCAGATATTCGCATGAGCTTTAAGCAGTAATGTCTTTGTAATGTGTAGTGGGTTGCAACTCCATCACAGCGGAAGACCTGCGAAAGGTTTCCTAATCATCACGGCAATAAGGCCATTAGCGCATGGTAAATGCATGGTAATTATGAGCATTTTCCATCTAAGCATAATTTCATGCTTTCTCACGTATTGGTTTATTGCTGATGGAAGTTAAATGATCCGTTAAAACAATTAGACAAAATCCTGCAAATTAAGCTATGTAACCAGTCAAATAAAAAACACTTAGGTCTAGAAATTGGATCACTGCACGTGCCTAATGAGGGCCGAGGGCGGGACCCCGGGAAATTGGTCCACCAGCCTCGTTTGTTCACTGTCGGTGAGCTGTCACAGCCCCAGAGGCAGCTTGCCGGCCAGTCCCTGGGGAGCGTGAAGATTGGCCGGCTTGAAGGAGGGTGCGGGGGGGAGGGGGCGCGAGTGGGGACGGCAGCCGCCCGTGGATTTAACGTGGAGCCAGGAGGAGCGCTCCTAGTCCTCCCAGTTCAGCCTGGAATTAGCTAACTCAGCACAGGCAGGTTTCCTGCTGCCAGGTGCCAGCCATGGCTCAGTGGGTAGCACTCTTGCCCCGGAGTCAGAAGGTTGTGGGTTCAAGTCCCCACTCCAATGACATGAGCATATAATTCCAGGCTGACACTCATGGTGCAAGACTGAGGGAGCGCTGCACTGTCAGAGGTGCCGTCTTTCAGAGGAGAGGTCAAACCGAGGCCCCGTCTGCCCTCTTAGGTGGACGTAAAAGATCCCATGGCACTATTTCAAGGGGAGTTATCCCTGGGTCAATATTCATCCCATCACCAACAAAAACAGATTATCTGGTCATTATCACATTGCTGTTTGTGGGAGCTTGCTGTGTGCAAATTAGCTGCTGCGTTCCCTACATTACAACAGTGACTACACTTCAAAAGTACTTCATTGGCTGTAAAATGCTTTGGGACATCCTGAGGTTGTGAAAGGTGCTATGTATAAATGCAAGTCTTTCTTTCTATTACTACTAAATTCCCATCTGTCATATCAGAATTGCCGATGGGATTGAATGAATTCACTCCATTGTTGTCGGTTCTGAACTAGCCTGGACGCTTCAGTTATCTACATAAGAATTAGGATCTGTATTCCTTTCTGTGGCAAGTCACTCTTGACATTGTCTATCCAGCACTTCCATGGTCTTCCTCAGCTTCTTGTTCCATGTACCACTGTGTGCAGGGCCGTGAAAGGTGTTCTAACTGTTCCCATTCTTGAAACATGCCCCAAACCATCACAGTTGTCTATTTTGGATCTTCTGTATTGTTTATTGTCCAAGCTACGTTATTATATACGGGTAAATTTTATCGATCCACACTCTCAGCGCACATCTTCGCCCGCTGGTACTGCGTATCATTGTCTTTATGTTCCTTATGTTTCTCATTGGAGTTGTCAACCTTGGCTGCAGAGGATAGCCCCGGTCTCCCAGAAGTGATCCATTCAGTCTATCTGAGCCTTCATGTAATGCAGGCTCCATCAGCTGCCACACAATGAAAGCATTATGAGCATTTCCTGGAAAATGGGCATTTACTCGCATTATGCTGATTCTGTGGTTAGCCACCAGCTGGACATTAATGTGGAAGCCCTTTATGTTGATGTAGGCAATGGTGTTGACGTGAGGAGCCCTGATGACCACATGGATGCTGTCTGCTACACTCTGGGCTGGTGGTAACCATGACACCCAGTGAAAGTGGGGTTGCAGCCAAGCATTTTAAAAGAGTCTAAGGAAGAGATAGCAGAGGCATTACTACACATATTTAATAATTCGTTAGAAAAAGGTGTACTGCCAGAGGACTGGTGGATAGCTAACGCAATATTGATATTTAAGAAGGGTGATATAACATGTCCAGGGAATTATAGACCAGTCAGCTTAACATCGCTGGTAGGAAAAATAATGGAATCCCTACTAAAGGAGAGAATAGAAGAACATCTAGAAATGAAAAGTATGATAATGAATAGTTAGCCTGGATTTCAAAAGGGAAAATTTTGCTTGACCAACCTTATTGAATTTTTTGAAGAGGTAACAGAGAGAGTAGACAATGGTAATGCAGTAAATGTAATTTATCTAGATTTTCAAAAGGCCTTCGATAAGGTTCCCCATAATAGACTAATGAATAAGGTCAGAGAATGCGGAATCAGGAGACAAGTAGCAGAATGGATTGCTAGCTGGCTTCAAGACAGAAAGCAGAGATTGGGGTAAAGGATAGCTATTCACAGTGGCAGAAGGTGGAAAGTGGTGTTCCACAAGGATCAGTGCTGGGACCACTGCTGTTCACAATTTACATTAACGATATATACTTTGGAATCAAAAACATAATTTCTAAATTTGCGGATGACAATAAATTGGGGGGGATAGTCAATACTGAGGAGGACTGCAACAAATTACAGGAGGACATTAATAAACTTGCAGAATGGGCAAATAATTGGCAAATGAAGTTCAACACAGATAAATGTGAAGTATTACATTTTGGTAGGAAGAATAGGGAGGTCACTTATCACTTGGGGGGTGCGAGGCTAGGTGGGGTAGAGGAACAAAGGGATCTCGGTGTACAAATACACAAATCACTAAAAGTTGCGGCACAGGTTAACAAGGCCATAAAAAAAGCAAACCAAGCACTAGGGTTTATTTCTAGAGGGATAGAATTGAAAAGTAGGGAAGTTATGCTAAACCTGTATCGAACCTTGGTTAGACCACACTTGGAGTACTGCGTATAGTTCTGGTCGCCATATTATAAAAAGGATATAGAGGCACTGGAGGGGGTGCAGAGAAGATTTACAAGGATGATACCAGAAATGCGAGGGTATACATATCAGGAAGGGATGAACAGGCTGGGTCTCTTTTCTCTTGAAAAAAGAAGGCTGAGGGGTGACCTAATAGAGGTCTTTAAAATTATGAAAGGTTTTGATGGAGTGGATACAGAAAGAATATTTCCACTCGTGGGGAAGAGCATAACTAGAGACCATCAATATAAGATAGTCACCAAGAAATCCAATAGGGAATTCAGAAGAAACTCCTTCACCCAAAGAGTGATGAGAATGTGCAATTCGCGACCACAGGGAGTGGTTGAAGCGAATAGTATAGATGCTTTTAAAGGGAGGCTGGACAAGCATACAAGGGAGAAGGGAATAGAGGGTTATGTTGATAGAGTTAGATGAGGAAAGACGGGAGGAGAATCGAGTGGAGCACAAATGCCGGCATGGACTGGTTGGGCCGAATGGCCTGTTTCTGTGCTCTATATCCTATGTAATCCTATGTATGTAAAAGTTCTGCAGCCTGTCCAGCTGATGCCTCATTTACACAGGAGAAGTGATTGAAGGTGTTGTCCCTTTGCAAACATTGCACCTGTCACCTTTTTCTTGATGCGACTGTGGAAGGCAGACAGGCTCATCTGTTCCTGTGTTGCCTTAGAAAGATCAGGAAGCAGAAAAGTTTAATGCTCCATGTAATGCTTTGAGCATACTCACATGGTTTGCTTTGAGCATGCTCAGTTCACTCTGGCCTAATAAAGCAAGCACATGGACTAGCAACTCATCTTATCTCTGTCCTTCATTTGTTCTACCCACGTATATTACATTTCGGCGATGAGGATATCAAAGCCATTTTTAGGGATCATGGAAGGATACAGTGTTCAATCTTCAAGTGGACAAGTTTAAGGTGAAGTTGTGACACCTAAACTGAATTTTTGCGATGTTTTACCTTTTATGCTCGTTCAGAATCGTCTGTGCTTTGCCTTCACATCAACAGCGGCTTTGATTTACACAGGTACACAGGTAGTGTGCTGGGTCACTGTTCGACGGGATTGGGACAATCATGGCCGCACCTACAGGATTCATCGGAAGCCTCAGCATTAATGACCGAGCTCGCGAACCATTCAGTTCTTACACTGAGAGGATGGAGATGTTTTTTAGGGCCAATAACATTATTGAGACCGAAGGTGCAGAGGAGAATGTTCAAGCTCAAAATAAAGGAATTCGTGAATGGAAGAAAGCAATTTTTCTAACGGAGATTGGGCCAGATGTCTATGGAACGTTGACAAACCTATTCGCACCAGGGAAAGCGAAGGATGCGTTGTTGAAGACATTGTCAAGTGGTTTGGTATGAGCATGCTCAGTTCGCTCTGGCCCAATAAAGCAAGCACATGGACGGCAAATGGTATGCTGGCCTTCATTACAAGAGGATTTGAGTACAGGAGTAAAGAAGTCTTACTCCAATTATATAGGGCCTTGGTGAGACCACACCTGGAGTACTGTGTACAATTTTGGTCTCCTTACCTAAGGAAGGATATACTTGCCATAGAGGGAGTGCAACGAAGGTTCACGAGATTGATTCCTGGGATGGCGGGACTGTCGTATGAGAAGAGATTGAGTAAACTAGGCCTGTATTCTCTTGAATTCAGAAGAATGAGAGGGGATCTCATTGAAGCATACAAAATTATTACAGGGCTTGATAGGATGGATGCTGGGAGAATGTTTCCCTTAGCTGGGGAGTCTAGAACCAGGGGCCACAGCTTCAAGATAAAGGGTAGGCCATTCAGGACTGAGATGAGAAGAAATTTCTTCACACAGAGGGTGGTGAATCTTTGGAATTCTCTACCCCAGAGGGCTGTGGAGGCTCAGTCATTGGGTATATTCAAAACAGAAGTCAATAGATTTCTGACTAGTAAGGGCATCAAGGGATATGGCGATAGGGCCGGTGAATGGAGTTGAGGCAGAAGATCAGCCATGATCTCGTTGAATGGCGGAGCAGGCTCGAAGGGCCGAATGGCCTGCTCCTGCTCCTATTTCTTATGGACTAGCAACTCATCGTGTCTCTATCCTTCATTTGTTGTACCCACATATATTACACTACAGAAAGAGCTGTCCCTGTGATAGGAGTTGGCTGGAAGTCACCCTTGAGCAGATGACATAGTTCAAGTGACAGCTTCACTAGTGAAGTCAAGCTGGTGAAGGCAAATGTCCTCTGATATGCCTAGATAGGCGAATTGGCATCTATAAATTTGGGTCATGTGAACATAATGCTTCAAGTGGCAATCACCTGCATTTGGTGCCCTTCACAAGCTTGTCTTCCTCATCTAAACTGTGGGGATGAACCCTCAAAGGAATTCCCATCTAGACCTGCATTCCCCCCACCCCTCCACCCCCCACAACCGCCCCCCCCCGACCCCTCCACCACCCACACCTCCTCCCCACCCCAGCCAGTCATCACTGGCGATACAGATCCTCAGAGAATCGGCGCTGCACTGTACGTGTATTCATTTTCAGCAATCTTCAGCCTTGTACCACAGCAATGTAGAGAACAAAGTTGATGAACAACTTGTGGTTGGTCGATTTGGTAAAAGCAAACCACTACAGAATGCACAACCCGAGTCACTCATCGGGTCAATGTGTGGAACTCAATGTCAAATCACCCTGTGGATTATTTTAATGTAAACAGCAGCTTATTGTTTATGTTACGCATACACTGTAGTTTCCGGGGATTTTTTTTCATGTTAAATGACTGTTCGCAGACCAGGAACTTTATGCCCTCCCAGGAAGCTATCAACTGAGCTCGACTGAGCTGCGTCAGCTGTGACTCAGTCAGTAGTACTGTCGCCTATGAGTCAGAAGGTTGTGGATTCAAGTCCCACTCCAAAGACTTAAACACAAAATTCTAGGCTGACACTCCCAGTGTAATACTGAGGGAGTGCTGCACTGTCGGAGGTGCTGTCTTTCAGATGAGACGTTAAACTGAGGCCCCGTCTGCTCTCTCAGGTGGACGTAAAAGATTCCATGGCACTATTTCAAAGATGAGCAGGGAAGGTGTCCTGGTGGATATTTATCCCTTAATCAACATCACTAAAAGCAAATCAGTAATCACTAAAAGCAGATTATCTGGTCATTCGCACATTGCTGTTTGTGGGAGCTTGCTGTGTGCAAATTGGCTGCCGCGTTTCCTACATTACAACAGTGACTACACTTCAAAAGTATCTTAATTGGCTGTAAAATGCTTTGGGACGTCCTGAGGTTGTGAAAGGCGCTATATAAATGCAAGTCTTTCTTTTCCTTCTCAGAAGAAAGGAGTGGACAAGGAAAATGGGGACATGTGCCCAGCATTGAATTTTCTTCTTCGCTATACTCTCAGAAGCGGAAACAGCGAAGGGTCACTGTCACAGAAAAAGTTAACTATCGCAGAGAAATCCCCCCAAACTGCTTCTCTTACACACCTTGCAAGTTGTGGAAAGTATATGAAATAAAAATATCTTAACAAACAGCAAGTGCCCTTCTCTGTGTCTGTTCATTAATAGGAACATATGAACGAACAGTACCATAAAGAATAACAGTACAGTCTCTATCTGCCTAGGCCCTGTGATAATGGCAGAGATTAGAAAAGTTGAGAGGGAGTATGAAAGGAAATGTACAAAAAGCATAAAAGAACAATAATGGGCCAGCTGACCTGTTTCTGAGCTGTAACATTCTCATTTGGCCATTCGGCCCAACAGGTCCATGCCGGTGTTTATGCTCCTCCCACCCCTCTTCATCTTACCCTATCAACATATCCTTCTATTCATTTCTCCCTCATGTGTTTATCCAGCTTCCCCTTAAATGCATCTACACTATTCGCCCCAACTACTCCCTGTGGTAGCAAGTTCCACATTCTCAGCACTCTCTGGGTAAAGAAGTTTCTCCTGAATTCCCTATTGGATTTATTAGTGACTATCTTATATTTATGGCCCCTAGTTCTGGTCTCGCCCGCAAGTGGAAACATCTTCTCTAAGTCTACCCTATCAAACCCTGTCATAATCTTGAAGACCTCGATCAGGTAACCCCTCGTCCTTCTCTTTTCTAGAGAAAAGAGCCCTAGCCTGTTCAATTTTTCCTGATAGGTGTAACCTCTCAGTTCTGGTATCATTCTAGTAAATCTTTCTTTGCACCCTCACCAGGGCCTCTATATCCTTTTTATAATGTGGAGACCAGAACTGTTCACAGTACTCCAAGTGTGGTCTAACCAGTGGAATGCCATGCGTTAATGTACTTTTTGAATGCTGTAAATATACATTCCATTCACATAGGAAACATTTGTGTTTATATTCTAAAACATGAGCAGATACTTTAGTATCAGATTGATGATATTCGGACTTACTGGCGGTAATTTTAACCGATCCCACCGGTGGGAAGCTGGTGCGCTCGGGTTGACCGCCCGTTTTACAACCTGCCCGAATTTATTCTCATTTGACGTCGAGGAGAGTAAAATCGGGCGGCGGACCCGTTTCCCGCTGGGTGGGTTAGGTTAGAATTACCGCCACTTTAGAAAAGTATGGACTGGGAATGCCGCAGAAAGCCCTTCTTGTGTCAACGTAGGAGTCACCTTAATCCAACCCTGCTGCATCAAACTGTGAGGCTTTCACCAGTTCAGAGGAAAGCAGTGAGGCGCTGGAGGGTGGAGATACCACTGGCAAGGGGGGTCCATCCATAATCAGCGCTCCTCCCCATGGGCTTCTCTGGGCCATCACCTATATGAAGCGGCCTAGTAAGCCAGACAGTTGTATCAAATTCGGGCAGCTAGGAACGGGCTGTTGAGGCTGCCGCGAAACACGAATTAAGGCTGAATCCATGTGTGAAAAACAAGAGACTTTTTTAATACAACTGCATGGTACAAAATGGCTGAACAGCTTGCTCCCAGAATTCTCTGGAAAAATCCTGAGGCCCCACCCACTCCTGCCTTAAAGGTAAGGTGCCTTAAAGGGAAGGTGCTCGATATTTTGTCCACGGACGGAAAAGTGGATAATGCCCGTTTAGGTGGCGATCCGCCACACAGCTCCCCCCAGAATCCGCTTAGGAGGTGTGGACGAGATGGTGCGGCGGTCTGATGGGCCGGCCGGAGCGGCTCTTGTAGGACGCCGGTGGACGTGGAACAGCCGGGCATGGAGCAGCCGGGTGAACCGGCTTGAGGGCAGGTCGGCCGCGTGGAGGTGGACGAGCTACAGGGACCTGCTCACCGGGCTCCGAGTGTGCTGGCTTGAGTCGGTCAACCGACACTTTTTCGGTCCTGTCGCCCACTTGCAGGGTGAAAAATTTGTCCCCAGCCTGTAGCACCTTGTAGGGCCCGTCGTACGGGAGTTGAAGGGGTCCGCGGTGGGCGATGTGCCGGACGAAAACAAACCGTGCCTGGTGCAGGCTTAGTGGGACGTGTGAGGTGGATTCGCCGTGTCGGGTAATGGGCACCGGGGCGAACTGCAGCGCCGGTGAGGCGAAGTCGTGGCGTTGCTGGTCGGCTGACCAGGGTGTCGTGGCGGTGGGCAGGAACTTGCCGGGTACACGCAGCGGCTGACCGTACATGAGCTCTGCTGCCGATGCGTGGAGGTCTTCTTTAACGGGGCGCGCAGGCCGAGGAGCACCCACGGAAGTCGGTCGGTCCAGGCGCCGTCCTGGAGGCTGGCTCGAAGAGATGCCTTCAAGGATCTGTGGAACCGCTCGCACAGTCCGTTGGCTTGGGGGTGGTACGCTGTGGTGCGGTGAATGGTCACCCCGAGATTGCGTGCGACGGCGGTCCAGAGTTCAGAGGTAAATTGCGGACCTCTGTCCGACGTCATGTCGGAGGGGATGCCGAACCGTGCGACCCAGGCACTGACAAAGGCTCTGGCGATGTCGGCGGTGGTAGTAGAGGTCAGTGGAATTGCCTCGGGCCAGCGTGTGGTGCGGTCAACGATGGTCAGCAAGTGCGTGTGGCCTTGCGACGGCGGCAGCGGCCCGACGATGTCCACGTGGATGTGGTCGAATCTCCGCGAGGGGACGGTAAACTCCTCGAGGGGTGCTTTCGTGTGTTGCTGTACCTTGGCCCGTTGGCAGGCTAGGCAGGAGTTGGCCCAAGTACGCACATCCTTGCGAAGGCCGCGCCAGACGAAGCGGTTGGCTACCAATTTGATGGATGCGCGGGCGCCGGGGTGGGAGAGGTTGTGGAGAATGTCGAATACCCGGCGGCGCCAGGACGCTGGGACGACGGGCCGAGGTTGACATAGGGATATGTCGCACTTGACCGTGACTGCGGTCGGGCCACAGGCGACGTCGGCCAGGCGTAGCCCTGGTAGGTTGGTGGGTGCGGAGAGCAGAGCAGGGTCAGTGATCTGGTCTGCTGCGAGTTGAGCGTAGTCGACTGCCAGGTGTGCGGCGTGGATGGCGGGGCGGGAGAGGCAGTCGGCTACCACATTGTCTCGGCCGGAGACATGTTGGATGTCTGTGGTGAACTCGGACACTGCCGCGAGCTGGCGCTGCTGCCTGGCGGACCAGAGGTCAGTTGTCTTTGCCATTGCGAATGTCAGGGGCTTGTGGTCGACAAACGCAGTGAAGGGATGGCCCTCAAGCAAAAACCGGAAATGGCGGACCGCCAGGAACAGCGCGAGGAGCTCGCGGTCGAAGGTGCTGTACTTGACCTCCGGGGGGCGTAGTTGGCGGCTGAAGAAGGCAAGTGGTTGCCAGGCGCCGTCGACCCACTGCTCATACACGGCGCCGACCGCGTGGTCGGAGGCGTCCGTGGTGAGCGCTACCCTGGCATTGGGCCGTGGGTGCGCGAGCAGGGTGGCGTTGGCGAGCGCGGTCTTGGTGGAGTCGAAGGCGGCGGACGCGTCTGCCATCCATTCGACCACCATCTTGCCGCTTCTGCCCCGGAGGGCTTCATACAGGGGCCTCATGAGGGACGCCGCTTTAGGGATGAAGTGGTTATAGAAATTCACCATCCCGAGGAACTCCTGGAGGCCTTTGATGGTGGTGGGGCAGGGAAATTGTTGGACGGCCTGCACCTTGGTGGGCAGGGGAATGGCCCCAGCATGGGTGATGTGGTGGCCGAGGAAGTCGATCTTGTCCAGGCCGAACTGGCATTTGGCTGGGCTGAGGATGAGCCCGTGGTCGCTGAGGTGCCCGAACAGGATGCGAAGGTGTTCGAGGTGTTCCTGCTTGGAGGAACTGGCTACCAGGATGTCATCCAGGTAGACGAACAGGAACTTCAGGTCCCGAAGGACCGAGTCCATGAGCCGTTGGAATGCCTGGGCCGCGTTTTTGAGGCCGAAGGGCATCCGCAGGAACTCGAACAGGCCGAAGGGGGTGATTACGGTCGTCTTGGGGACGTCCGTGGGGTGGACGGGGACTTAGTGGTAGCCGCGCACCAGGTCGACCTTGGAAAAGACTGAGGCACCGGCCAGTCTAGCCGAGAAGTCCTGAATGTGCGGCACGGGGTACCGATCAGGGGTGGTGGCGTTGTTGAGGCGGCGGTAATCCCCGCAGGGGCGCCAACCTCCACCTGGTTTGGGGGCGATGTGGAGTGGGGAGGCCCAGGGACTGTTGGAGCGACGGATGATGCCGAGCTGTTCCATGGTGGCAAACTCGGTCCACGCGATCTCCAGTTTGGCCGGGTCCAGCCTGCGGGCATGGGCGTACACTGGGGGGCCTGTGGTGGGGATGAAGTGTTCCACCCCGTGTTTGGCAGCCTCCGCGGAGAAGGTCGGATTGGTAAGGGCCGGGAATTCGGCCAGGAGTGCCGAGTAGTCATCCGTGGCACTGTGACGCCATGTCGGCGGGTTGACGGGGGGCCATGGCGCCCAGGATGGGGGACATGGTGTTCATGTCCATGAGGCGGTGACGGGGGATGTCTACCAGTAGGCCGTGGGCGCACAGGAAATCTGCGCCAATGAGAGGGGAGAGCACCTTGGCAGTGATGAACTCCCATCGGTAGCGGCGACCAGCAAGGTCGAGGGTTACTGTCCGGGTGCCATACGTCCAGATTTCCGAGCCGTTAGCAGCAGCCAGCGCCGGTCCTCGTTCGCCCTTTTGGATGTCGAGGGAGGAGGCCGGGATGATGCTGTGCTGAGCCCCAGTGTCGTACAGGAACCGGCGGCCGGTTTTGTCATCGGTGACGAACAGCAGGGAGCCCGCGTGGCCCACGGCCATCGCGGGGGCTGGTACGGGGGCGGACTTGAAAGAGCAGGGAGGTGTGCACCGTTGTGCCCTGGCGCCAAATCGTGCGTGGTAGTAACAGTGGCCCGGGTTAGTGGGGTGCGAAGGCCCCGTGGGCCTGGTGGCAGGCCCTTGTGGCCGCGTGGTGGCCGGTGAGGGGTGCGCCCAGGCATTGGCTGCCAGGTCCGGAGTGACGTCGCGGCTGGAGTGAGCGGACAGCAGCTTGTCGGCCTCATCGGCCAGGGCTTCCAGGTTCGTGAGGGCGGACGCCACGATCGCTGGGCGGATGCTGAGAGGGAGCTGGCGGATGAACAGCGTGTGGAAGAGGGATCCGGGTGGGCTCTAGTCGGTGAGGGAGAGCATGTGGGAGAGGAGGTCTGACGGTGAGGCATCACCGAGGCCTGGAAGGTCGAGGAGGTGGCAGTTTCGCTGATATGCCGAGGCCGTAAATTTTTTAAGGAGCGCTGTCTTGAGATGTGCGTACTTGCCTTCCTCTGGTGGGTTCTGCAGCGCTGTCCAAACCTTCAAAACTGTGGCGCTACCGAGTGATGTGACGAGATAGTCGCACTTCGTCCCATCTGTGGTGATGTTTCGCAGCCGGAAGCGAGATTCAGCTTGGAGAAACCAGGCTTCGGGCTGGTTTTCCCAAAACTCCGGCAGTTTCACGGAAACTGCGTTTGTGTCCGCCATTGCAGTGCTCGGAATACGTTCTGAGCGTCGGGGTCACCAATGTTGAGGCTGCCGCGAAACACGAATTAAGGCTGAATCCATGTGTGGAAAACAAGAGACATTTTTAATACAACTGCATGGTACAAATGGCTGAACAGCTTGCTCCCAGAATTCTCTGGAAAAATCCTGAGGCCCCACCCACTCCTGCCTTAAAGGTAAGGTGCCTTAAAGGGAAGGTGCTCGATATTTTGTCCACGGACGGAAAAGTGGATAATGCCCGTTTAGGTGGCGATCCGCCACAGGGCAATAAATGCCGGCCTTGCCCGTGACACCCACATCCTGAGAGTGAATAAAAATAAGTAGGAGTATGGATGAGACTACAAGCTAGCAATTACCATTCTGATATTAACAGACTGACACTTAACACATGGCGTTCCTCTGCTAATGGAGAAATTATTTTAAACAGGTTAATGCTTCCGTTAAAACAGCAGACAGAGGAATGTCGTACGAGGGTTTTAAGCATTCATCCCCCGACATCAGTAATTCCAAGCTTTGAAGGGTTGATTTTATGAATGAGCGCTACCAGCTTGTAACCTTCAATGCCAGCCCTGCATATTAGGAAATGGCAGACACGCTGCCCGTGGTTTTATGTCGTGCGCGGTGGGCAAGGCTTCCTGCTGGCGGCACGTAGCCATAAAATTGGCTCCTCTAAAATGTAATCTCCAATCTAACCAAATCCCACTCACCTCTGTGCTCGCTGACCTACATTGGCTCCCGGTCCGGCAATCTCTCAATTTTAAAATTCTCATCGTTGTGTTCAAATCCCTCCATGGCCTCGCACCTCCCCTATCTCTGTAACATCCTCCAGCCCAACAACCCTCCGAGATCTCTGCGCTCCTCCAATTCTGGCCTCTTGGAGATCCTTGATTTCCTTCGCTCCACCATTGGCGGCCGTGCCTTCAGCTGTCTAGGCCCCAAGGTCTGGAATTCCCTCCCTAAACCTCTCTGCCTCTCTTCCTTTAAGTCACTCCTTAGAACCTACCTCTTTGATCAAGCTTTTGCTCATCTGTCCTAATATGTGGCTTGGTGTCAAAGTTTGTTTGATAACGCTCCTGTGACGCTCCTTGGGACATTTTAAAGGCGCTATATAAATGCAAGTTGTTGTTGTTGTAATGGTGGAGGTATACAGAATGGGTGTTGCAGTGTGACAATATAGTGTTGGAGGAACTGTGTCAAAGGTAAAGCACTTCTCTTCAGAGTGCTGAGAGCACAGATACTGCTTCAGTTTGAGAGCAATCCCATTCAGTATGCGCTGCTCCGTCATTTACAAAATTAACAAAAGCGTGGCAGCCGTCCTGCATTTAAAAAAAATATTTATTAACGTTGGAGATTTTTGAACTTGGTAAAATGGCTTGAGCTGGAAAAGTAGTCCGAGCCGCGCTACAATAAAGATAATGATCGATATTGGTGAACTGCAGAGCCGGGACATTAATTGTCGATTGTAACTGAAGTCTGCAACGACTCTAAATAATACATCCCTTCAACTTGATTAAAACTGAAACGTAAATAGTGCCTATGGAAGATTGGAAGTGGATTATCAAAGCAATTTGACATCAGGGACTGCTTAACTGCCAATGTAAATGGGCCATGAGTCCAATCTAGTTGGAGAAGTCTGTGTTTTTATTTAAAAGCGGTTGGAATGATTGTTCGGTGAATCCCATCGCACACTCGTTTCCGTCGCTCCTGGAGTTTTAGTTATACCGCGTCCCGCTGAACGGGGTGGATTTTCCAATCCGCCGATGTGACGGGGAGGCTATTTTGCCCCCCATGTCCCAGTGAGCATTGGGATGTTCTGGGGTCAGGCTCCCTCACGTGCCTGTGGCGTATTACTGGTGGTGTTTGGCAGTGGAGGCGGGTGGGGGAAGGGGGAGGGGGAGGGGGGAAACGGTCGTGGAGTCTGCCACAGTGTAATGTGGCCGGCAGTGTTAGCATAGGAATAGGGCTGCCAACTCTGATCGGACCTGTTCCTGGAGGTTTCACCACATGATCTCCCGCCTCCAACCACCCCACCCAGTCAAACAGCCTTTCTTCCCTCATCACCAATATTTTTATCACTAATAAGCAAAAGTGTTTTGAAGAAAATTTTTAAAAACACACCGCTTTTTTACGTCCCCTATGATTATTCTCACAGGTGTTGCTTGCAGCAGTGTCCAGGAGATTAATCGTTAATTCCTGGAGACTCCAGGACAATCCTGGCGTGTAGGCAACGCTATGTAGGAACATAGGAACAGGAGTAGGCGATTCAACCCCTCGAGCCTGTTCCGCCATTCAATTAGATCATAGGGGAGAGAGTTCCAGATTTCAACTACCCGTTGTGTGAAGAAGTGCTTCCTGACGTCACTCCTGAACAGTCTAGCTCTAATTTTAAGGTCATGCCCCCTTGTTCTGGACTCCCCCATCAGAGGAAATAGTTTCTCTTTTGGTCTAAAGTCTATGTAAAGAAAATTCTGGGGCAGCTTGCCCTAGACACCCCTATAAAGAAAATCCCTGGCATGATTTAAAGTATACCTACTCCTAAAATTGCCACAGCACCACTGGGTTTAAGATGTCCAAATGTAAGTCACAAACACTGCTTCTATCTTATCCTTCTCCCTCTCCCAACAACACAGACACAGAAAGACAATGTAATACTTTCTACACACTCTAGTCATCTCTCAATCGGTATAAAAATAAATGCTAATCAAGGGCTCTTCGAAAGAGCCGGCGCAGACTCGAGGGGCCGAATGGCCTCCTTCTGTGCTGTACTATACTATGACTGTATGATTCTATGCTGTAGTAGAGTTTGAACTCTATAGCGATGGCAGAAGAATCTGTCCATTAGCATTTACACAGAACACGTACAGTGCTCATGCCTTACTCTCATTTCCTGTCTCGTTGTAATTTACAGTTTAACATTGCAGGTGAAAGACAAAAACGTGGCCCCTGCTTTTATTAGTGGCAGAGCTGTAGGACTGACTAACCTTTGGACTGCAATCCAGATTTCATTTTTTTAACTCACTCGTTGCTTACCATTCTGAAGCAAATTCTTTTTCTCAGTTCATCAGTTCAGCAAATCCCCACAGGAACAAAAACATGGGCATTGCATGTTCATCGTGTGTACTGTCCGTGCACAGACAGGGCGCTTTCGGCTCCTCCTGATGGTTTATTGGTTCAATACTGTGGCGGGGTGGGAATTCAACTTGGGTGGGGTTGCTAAAGCGGGCATTAGTGCATCAAGCGCCTGTTATACACCCCACTTGATAATCAGTCCTATTGAAGTCAACGGAAGGGAATGTCAGGCGGGGAGTATAACGGGGGACAGATACGATCCTGCCCGTTTTGCACTACCATTCAAGGCAAATTTCTACCCCTTGGTGTGGTGCTGAGCCATACAGGCCCGAGAGTCCCAAGTTTGATCCCTGGACTATGCGGAGTTCGGTGATTGCCGCCAGGGGTAGCAATTGGAGCCGTCCAATCTGCCTGAGCATTTGAGCCAGGGTTCTCACTGCTGACTGCTGCCCAGTGATGGCTGCTGGAAGCTGCATATATATATTTCTTCTCGTTTTTATTCATTCCTGGGATATGGGCGTTGCTGGCAAGGCCCGCATTCATTGCCCAGCCCTAGTTGCCCTAAAGAAGGTTGTCGTACCATTATTCTGTGTAGTGGTTTGATACAACTGAGTGGTTTGCAGAGGGCACTTAAGAATCAACTACATCGTTGTGGGGTGGAGTCACACATAGGGTAAGGGTGTCCGGTCTTCTATCCCAAGCAACCACAACTTCATGGTCACTTTTAATGATACCAGCTTTTTATTTCCAGATATTTTTAAAAAACCGTATTCAAATTCTCAAACTTCTCTGTCGACACGTTCTGCCGGGACGCTTGCACATGAAGAATGGCCCCTTTGGAGAATCACCAATTGTTCTGCTTTGCCTGTTGAACAGGATCCCAGCAAGAGTCCTCACCTCAGGAGAGAAAGGAAGGAAGTTGGGGGGTTGGGGGGGGGGGGGGGGGGGGGAAGGGAGAGAAAAAAAAAGAACTGCAGTAGCATCAAGATCCAGAATGTGACAAGGTTTATTCCAAGGTGAATTACAGAACATTCTTCAGTCCTAAACATTTCTCCAATTACAACACATGCCTTCATTTCATGAAAAAGTACAATTTGCAGATAAATGAATAATTTGAAAGCTGAAAAGGTGTTTCAGTATCGACAGAATATAAAACAATGGTTCTTTTGTGCAATAAACCTACTGATCAAATTTCATAAAATTAACTTACTCATACAGTACTGGGACTGACTCTCAGTGCGTCCATCAGTAGAGAGATGATTTTGTTCCTCTTTAATTAAGATTGCTGGCTGGGTGGTTGGGCTAATGGATTCCAGACTTCAACACAACTCTGATTGCACCGCTTGGTGCTTCAGGCCCCCGGCAACTGCTCAGTCTGTTACCAGAATCTGATGTGTTCTTTAGTAGTTTCAAACACCCTCCTCTCTGCTGGCGAAAACTAAAACCAACCTAAAGATGTTAGAAACATCGGCATTTTAGTGATGCTTTACATTTTAATGGCAAACATTTAAAGAAACAATTCATAATTCGCAACGAATATACATTCCCTTAAGGAATAAAAAAAACCACGGGGGGAAAATGGTCCAACCGTGGCTAACAAGAGAAGTTAAAGATAGTATTAGATTAAAGAAAGAGGCTTATAATGTTGCCAAAAAGAGTAGTAAGCCTGAGGATTGGGAGGATTTTAGAATGCAGCAAAGGAGGACCAAGAAATTGATAAAGAAAGGGAAAATAGAATATGAAAGTAAATTAGCGAGAGACATAAAAACAGATTGTAAAAGCTTCTATAGGGATGTAAAAAGGAAAAGATTAGCGAAAATAAACGTGGGTCCCTTACAGGCTGAGACAGGAGAAATTATAATGGGCAACAAGGAAATGGCAGAGAAATTAAACAAATACTTGTCATCAGCCGGTTTCCTTAAAGGGACTATGTGCAAATTGATTTTGACAGTTCTGCTGTCGGTGTTCTACAGCATTGAGGTGCTGCAAACACTGACAAGCACTGCACAGAGGTGCACGCCTGCAACCAGGCTCTCCAATGACTCCCTACATATGCTTATGGAGGGAGTCACAGCACGCAGGGAAGTCCTCTTCCCTTCCCATGGGCAGAAGAGACCTCCCCAGGAGATCAACACAGCCTGGTTGCACATTGCACAGGAGGACACAAGCAGGGATGTCATTAGGAGGACCAGGCTGCAGTGGCGCAAACCTTTCAATGATCTCAGTAGATCATGAAACGTTACTGCAAAGCCACACTCAACCTCATCCTCCTGTGTCACTCATCACATCCCCATCACTCTGCCTTCCCTACCCTACTCCTGCACATCCTTACTCACACCAACTTACCTTGCACCTCCACCCATCCCTCTCTATCTACATTATCACATCCCCATCTCACTAGCCATCCCTCATACTCACCCTCATCCTAGTCCAATCATAACAACTAACAACACACAAGGGTAGGCACTTGGGTGTTTTAGCCAATGTTCATGTAAAGTTTCTGTTAATGTGCTGTCAAACATTGAAATCTTTATTTTCAACACTTTGCGTTCTTGGACAGATTTGTGTGCATCTTTGGAAGTGGCTTGGTAAGTTGCAGTGAATGGTGAGACATAACGGTATTCCCGCAATGGCAATGAGTGTGAAAGGAATGGCTTGGACATTGTAGGGTGCTTTATGGTGTTGGTGTGGGCTGGTGCCAACCTGGCACATCATGTGGCAACCAGGGTGTACAGCATCAAGTGAAGTAAATGTGGCCATGGTGAGGCCATCCCTGGCCTCCCGGGCAGCAATGTGGTTGGGTGCTGATGCCCTGTGTCCTGTGCAGCACCAGCTGATTGCGGAGTAGATTGGTGTTGTTTTTGGTGCTGCTGGTGTTGGGGTTCATCGTGGTGGGATTCTGAGGACCAAGGTGAGATTTTCTCAAGGGCACCGATGCTGATGGAATAGATGGCAGGTGAGGTTGAGATGACAGAAGCGATCTATCAATGGTGAGAGAAGTTGTTCCAATGAGGTGACACTGGATAGAGAGTTTGCTCCAAACACTTGCAAGCTGCATAAAGCTCAATCTGTCTTCCAGGTGCAGTAAGCAACAGCTTCTAACCTTGGAAAGTGAACAGCTATGAAATGGGAGCTTTTATAGACCATTTGCAGCTGTCAAGTTAAGAAATCATCCCATGCTGACACAACACCCGACCTCCTTACCTGACGTGATCCCCAAGCAGCGGGGAAGCCATTGGCAAACTCTAAAAATCTAAAGGTAAGCTTAAAATAGTTTTTAATTGCCTCTAACAATCTATCTAATGATCGAAACAGCCTCCCCCGCTGCTTGGTGTTGGGTCTGTTCAGCGATGACAGACCCGATATCTGGGAGACTAGCGTGGAGGCGGGTTGACAGCGGGTTCCCTACCCACTGTCAAAAAAAAAAATTCCCAGCCAACCCACCAGCAAACGTGCCCGCTGACCCCCCGAAAAAGTCGCCCCTTTGTGTCTGTCTTCATGGAAGAAGACGCAAAAAACCTCCCAGAAATAGTGGACAACCAAGGGTCTAGCGAGAATGTGGAACTGAAAGAAATTAGTATTAGTTAAAAAAAAGTACTGGAGAAATTAATAGGACTGGAAGCCGATAAATCCCTTGGACCTGATGGCCACACAGGGTTTTAAAAGAGGTGGCTATAGAGATAGTGGATGCATTGGTTGCCATCTTACAAAATTCCATAGATTCTAGAACGGTTCCCACGGATTGGAAGGTAGCAAATGTAACCCCACTATTTAAGAAAGGAAGAAGAGAGAAAATGAGGAACTACAGACCAGTTAGTCTGACATCAGTAGTAGGGAAAATGCTAGAATCTGTTATTAAGGACATGGTAACAGGGCACTTAGAAAGTAATAATAGGATTGGGCAGAGTCAACACAGATTTATGAAAGGGAAATCATGTTTGACGAATCTCAGAGTCATAGAGTCATAACGGCACAGAAGGAGGCCATTCGGCCCATCGAGTCTGTGCCGGCTCTCTGTAGAGCAATCCAATCAGTCCCATTCCCCCACTCTATCCCCGTAGCCCTGCAAGTTTATTTCCCTCAAGTGCCTATCCAGTCTCCCCTTGAAAACATTGAGTGTCTCCGTTTCCACCACTTCCGTCGGCAACGAATTCCAGGTCATCACCACTCGCTGCGTAAAAAAGTTTTTCCTCACATCCCCCCCGTATCTCTTGCCCAAAACCTTAAACCTGTGTCCCCTAGTCCTTGTACCAACAACTAGTGGGAACAGCCTTTCCCCATCTAGCCTATCCAAACCCGTCATAATCTTGTACACCTCTATCAAATCACCCCTCAACCTCCTTTGCTCTAATGAAAACAAATCCAGCTTCTCCAACCTGTCCTTGTAGCTAAGAACCCCCATCTCCGGAACCATGCTGGTAAATCTCCTCTGCACCCTCTCAAGGGCGTTCACATCCTTCCTAAAGTGTGGTGACCAGAACTGGACGCAATACTCCAGTTGTGGCCTAACCAGCGCTTTATAAAGGTTCAGCATAACTTCTCTACTTTTGTACTCAATACCTCTATTTATGAAGCCCAAGATCCCATATGCTTTGTTAACCACTCTCTCAATATGTCCTACCACCTTCAGGGACTTATGCACATTAACTCCCAGGTCCCTCTGTTCCTGCACACTCTTTAAAACTGTGCCATTAAGTGTATATTGCCTCTCCCTGTTCCTTCTGCCAAAATGCATCACCTCACACTTCTCTGTATTAAATTCCATCTGCCACTTGTCTGCCCATTCTGCTAGCCTTTCTATGTCCTGTTGCAGTCAATTGGTATCACACCTCCAAGTTTGGTGTCATCGGCAAATTTAGAAATTCTACTCTGTATTCCAATATCCAGGTCATTTATATATATCAAAAAAAGCAGTGGCCCCAGCACTGACCCTTGGGGAACACCACTGTCTACCATCCTCCAGTCTGAAAAACAGCCATTTAAAACAACTCACTGTTTTCTGTCCTTAAGCCAATTCCTTATCCAGCTGCCACTGACCCACCTATTCCATGAGCCTCAATTTTGTTAACCAGCCTTCTATGTGGTACTTTGACAAACGCCTTCCGAAAATCCATGTAGACAACATCCATTGCATTCCCTTCATCAATCCTCTCTGTTACTTCATCAAAGAATCTGTTAGAGTTTTTTGAGATTGTAAATAGCAGAATAGATAAGGGGAAACCAGTGGATGTGGTGTATTTAGATTTTCAGAAGGCATTCGATAAGGTGCCACACAAGAGGTTATTAAACAAAATTAGGGCTCATGGGATTGGGGGTAATATACTAGCACAGATTGAGGATTGGTTAACGGACAGAAAACAGAGAGCATGAATAAACAGGTCATTTTCAGGTTGGCAGGCTGTAACTAGTGGGGTACCGCAAGGATCAGTGCTTGGGCCTCAGCTATTCACAATCTATATCAATGATTTGGATGAGGGGACCAAATGTAATATATCCAAGTTTGCTGATGATACAAAGCTAGGTGGGAATGTAAGTTGTAACGAGGATGCAAAGAGGCTTCAAGGGGAAATAGACAGGAAATAGACAGGCAAGAACATGGCAAATGGAATATAATGTGGAGAAATATGAAGTTATCTACTTTGGTAGGAAAAATAGAAAAGCAGAGTATTTTTTAAATAGTGAGAGATTGGGAAATGTTGGTGTTCAGTGGGACCTGGGTGTCCTTGTACACAAATCACTGAAAGTTAACATGCAGGTACAGCAAGCAATTAGGAAAGCAAATGGTATGTTGGCCTTTATTACAAGAAGATTTGAGTGTAAGAGTAAAGACATCTTACTGCAATTATATAGGGCCTTGGTGAGACCACACCTGGAGTATTGTGTACAGTTTTGGTCTCCTTACCTAAGGAAGGATATACTTTCCGTAGAGGGAGTGCAACAAAGGTTCACCAGACTGATTCCTGGGTTGGGGGGATTGTCCTATGAGGAGAGTTTGAGTAGACTAGGCTGATATTTTCTAGAGTTTAAAAGAATGAGAGGTGATCTCATTGAAACATATAAAATTATTACAGGGCTTGACAGGGTAGATGCAGGGAGGATGTTTCCCCTGGCTGGGGAGTCCAGAACTGGGGGTCACAGTCTCAGAATAAGGGGTTGGCCATTTAGGACTGAGATGAGGAGAAATGTCTTCACTCAGAGGGTGGTGAATCTTTGGAATTCTCTACCCCAGAGGTCTGTGGAGGCTCAGTCGTTGAGTATATTCAAGACAGAGATTGATAGATTTTTGGACTCTAAGGGAATCAAGGGATATGGGGATAGTGCAGGAATGTGGAGTTGAGGTAGAAGGTCAGCCATGATTTTATTGAATGGCGGAGCAGGCTCGATGGGCCGAATGGCCTACTCCTGCTCCTATTTCTTATGTTCTTATGGTTTGCTAAATAATAAATAAATAGTCACTAATAAATGCAATAAGGAATTCAGGAGAAATGTCTTTACCCAGAGAGTGGTGAGAATGTGGAACTCGCTACCACAGGGAGTGGTTGAGGCAAATAGCATAGATGCATTTAAGGGGAAGCTAGATAAGCTCATGAGGGAGAAAGGAATAGAAGGATATGCTGATGGGGTGAGATGAAGAGATGTGGGAGGGGGCTTGTGTGGAGCATAAACACCAACACAGACCAGTTAGGCCGAATAGCCGGTTCCTGTGCTGCAAATTCTATGTAAAATAAATAATGTTTGTTTCATAGATAGTTATTAAAACCAGACTTAATTCAACAGTTGGGAGTAACACAGCCAAGCCTATGTCTCCAGAAGTGTATTTCCTTGGGGCTTGTCCCGCTCCCCCGCCTTAGCTTCTGCAGAATCCCTTGGCAATTAATTCACACTATTTGTGTCTTCAACAACAACTTGCATTTATATAGCACTTTTAATGTAGTAAAATATCCTTACAGTGTCAGCCGTGGCTCAGTGGGTAGTGCCCTCACCTCTGAGTCAGAATGGTTGTGAGGCTCAAGTCCCACTCCAGAGACTTGAGTACAAAAAAATCTAGGCTGACACTCCCAGTGCAGTACTGATGGTAGTATTACACTGTTGGAGGTGCTGTCTTTCAGATGAGACGTTAAACCGAGGTCCCGTCTGCTCTCTCAGGTGGATGTAAAAGATTCCATGGCACTATTTCGAAGAAGAGCAGGGGAATTATCCCTGGTGCCCTGACAAATATTTATCCCTCAATCAACATCACCAAAAAAACTGATTATCAGGTCATTATCACATTGCTGTTTGTGGGAGCTTGCTGTGCGCAAATTGGCTGCCGCGTTTCCTACATTACAACAGTGACTACACGTCAAAAAAGTACTTCATTGGCTGTAAAGTGATTTGACACGTCCGGTGGTTGTGAAAGGTGCTGTATAAAATGCAAGTCTTTATTTCTTTCTTCTTTCAAGGCACTTCACAGGAATGTTATCAGATAAAATTTGACACCGAGCCACAAAAGGAGATATTAGGACAGGTGACCACAAGCTTGATCAAAGAGGTAGGTTTTAAGGAGCGTCTTAAAGGAGGGGAGAGAGGTAGAGAGGTGGAGAGGTTTAGGGAGGGAGTTCCAGAGCTCAGGGCTTGGCACGGCTGCCAGTGGTGGAAGGAAGTGGGTGATGCCGAAGAGGCCAGAATTGGAGGAACGCAGAGTTCTCGGAGGGTTGTGTATATATACAACTGCTACTAAATCCCCGTCCGTCAGCTCAGCAGTGACGATGGGGCCGAATGAATTCACTCCATTGTTGTCGGTTCTGAACCAGCCTGGCTGCTTCAGTCATCTGTATCCCTTTCTGTGACAAGTGACTCTTGACATTGTCTATCCAGCACTTCCATGGTCTTCCTCAGCTTCTTGTTCCATGTACCTCTGTGTTCCCATTCTTGAAACGTGTCCCAAACCATCGCAGTCGTCTGTCTTGGATCTTCTGTATAAACATTGTTTATTGTCTTTCGGATGAATAGTAAAACCGAGGCCCTCTCAGGTGGACATAAAAGATCCCGTGGGACTATTCAAAGAAGAGCAGGGGAGTTATCCCCGGTGTATTGGCCAATATTTATCCCTCAAACAACATCACTAAAAAACAGATGATCTGGTCAGTATCACTTTACTGTTTGTGGGAGCTTGCTGTGCGTAATTGGCTAATGTGTTTCCTACATTACTATAGTGACTACACTTCAAAAGTACTGCATTGGCTGTAAAGCACTTTGGGATGTCCTGAGGTTGTGAAAGCCACTATATAAATACACGTTCTTTTTTTAACACTCGGCTCGATGTTTCTTAACAGTGTAATTGAGGCCAGAATGAATACAAAGCTCAGTTTACCTGAGGAGTGTGTAACCTCAGGTTCAGAGCTTCGAGATAGAACCTCCTTCATAGCTCTCTGTAAACAATCTCGGTACAAGGTCACACAGCTGATGTTGCACATTGAATACAGCCACTGACTTGCACTTACCGCATTCGAGACATGGCAAATACTCACAGGTGAACACTCAAGGGTGAAAACGTGTGCACAAGTCCCCGATTGTGGGTGTGGGATTTTAACTATTGCCTCACTCGCAGCATATTATATATATCACTCCATTTACACAGTGTGTTCATGGGTTTAACACAGTTCCAGGATGTTTACTATAAAGGAATTGCCCTTGAAAGATAGGTTGAACTCGTTGGGGGAGAAATTCGGTATCGACCCGTTTGGGGCGCAATTATCGGCCGGGCGCAAAGATTAGCGCGTGGCGCTAACTATTGCCTCCGACCGCAAACTTGGCTTCTATCGCCCCTGGAGGTGATTGGAGCGCTAAATCAGGCGCTACACACCTCTCTTAAGGCGCTAACGCCGAGGAGTGAGGCGCTACCTCAGAGCGCTGGCGAAGCTCAGGTGATGTCAGTCAGCAATGGAACACAGACACACTGGCACCGGCCAGTTCTTAAAGGGGAGGGTCGATCTTGCTTTCCATCCACACCCTGCTCATTGCAGCCTTGAATCTCGGCCTGGAGAGACCTGTACATCAATTCTGCTGGAAAGAACAATGGAGTGGCCCAGGGAAAGAGCTCAGAGTGCAGCCCCCATAGTCTCTTCTAAATCAATGCAAGGAAGGTCAAATTAAAATGAACCTGCAAAGTGCTGCTCAGTACCCAAAACTCCTTCACACAGCATTGAATATCTCCAGAAGTCTCTCTCTCTCTCTCAGAATGCGTGGTGCAAAAATGTCGCCAACAAAAAAAGGCAGGAAGCGGCCACCTTTAAATAGCGCTCCCCCAGTCCCTTTCCGAATGCAAAACGTTCCCCTCTACCTGTCATTGCTAGCGGCAGGCGGAAAGGCAGGGGGCGCCACTCAATGTCTGGTCCGGGGCGCTACCGAGGCGTTGCGCGCTCGACTGACGTCACAAACTGCGGGCGCAGAAGATCGTGGCGGTAGTGTTTAGCGCCGCCGCAAAATGTCTGGTCAATTTCGCGAGCGACGCAAACATCGCTGCGCCCAGGCGCTAGTTGCTTTGCGCCCCATTAGCGCCCTCTTAGGGCCCTAACGGGAGGCGCAAAGCAACTGAACTTTCCCCCCTATATATGAATTTCTCATTGGGTTGAATGAGTGGGTTCCTGCCTGGATCTGAAACAAAGCCCAGTTGTTTTAAACCTGGCCAGTTGTGAGAAAGTCTACTGATGAGGTTTGGTTCCTCCAGGTCGAAGTTAAACACACAACACACAAAATACCCAGAGGAAAAGTGGATGACAGGGTTAAACTGGTATATTTTAAATTTGAATTCACCCCCACCCCCACCCCACCAACCACAAGAACAGATGGGTGTAAAGAGCAAGCATGAATTCTGACCGTACATGTGGGCAAATGATGGGTATTCTGGGCTGAAAATACCAGTATGCTTGCCCAAATTAAGGCTATTTTGTAATAAGCCACCTTGGATTTCCCGATGTCATCTTTACTTTCAGAATGATGGTGGAAAACTCTCTCTTTGCCCAAGGATCACACTCAACCTCTTTTCCCAAAGTGTCTTCTCTCTGTTCCAATGTTATTGGCCCCGATATTTACTGGGGCGGGATTTCCAAGCCGGGGGCGGAGTGGAATTCTTGTCCTGGGTTTCCCCGACGCTGTGGAGTTTTAACTCCGTAGCGTGCATTTTTTATTTAACAGGATCCCCGCCCGGAAGTCAGTCTGATTGACAGGCTTGGCTCCCTGTCAGGTGGGGAAGGCTCCAGAAGAGGTCGTAGCCCAGGACTAAGTATTTTTCCTGCCCCTCGGGGTAGAGATTGCGAGGGGGGTGGGGGGGGGGGGCATAAAGTGTGGTTTGGAGGGTCGGTGGGTGATCGCTGGGGGTCGGCAAGAGATCAGGGGTCGGTGCTCACAAAGGGGTCCGATCCTGTGGAGTGGGAAACAGGTTAGCTTGGAGGGCCGGGTGGGGGGGGGGGAGCACTCCTGCTCCTCCTGGCCCACAAGCAGTGCTAGAAAAGCACTTACCCCTTCCATGCAGCAGTCCTCGCCTCTCTTCAGCTGCCGGGTTTCCCAAGGCCCCCATCCGGCCAGTGTTAAAGTTGGAAGAGAGATTTTGGATGCTCTGAACTGTACCTCCTCCTCTGATCCTACTGTCTGCTGCCCACATCCTAACTCACACCAAGTCCCGTTCACCCATCACCCCTGTGCTTATTAACCTACATTGGTTCCCGGTCTGTTTTCAAATCCTGCCATGGCCTCGCCTCTCCCTATCTATGTAACCTCCTCCAGCCCTACAACCCTCTGGGATCTCTGTGCTCCTCCAATTTTGACCTCTTTCACTTCCTCAATTTTAGTCGCCCCACCACTGGCGGCCGTGCCTTCAGCTGCCCGGGCCCTAAGCTCTGGAATTCCCTCCTTAAATCTCTCCACCTCTCTACCTCTCTCTCCTCCTTTAAAACGTTCCTTAAAACCTACCTCTTTGACCGAGCTAACGTTTTACTACGTTAAAGGCGCTCTATAAATGCGAGTCGTTGTTTTGATAAATGGATGACTGCTTTTGCTGCTTCCCCAAGAACATCTTTGACCCATGACCTATAGACATGACAGAAGCAACAGCGCCACCTAGTGCCTTCTGCTGGAAGAGAATGTGTTGAAAGAAAGAACTTGCATTTATTGGGCACCTTTCATGACCTCAGGAGGTCCAAAGTGCTTTACAACCAATTAAGTGCTTTTAAAATGTAGTCACGGATGTAATGTAGGAAACGCGGCAGCCAATTTCCGCACAGCAAGATCCCACAAACAGCAACGTGATAATAACCTGATAATCTGTTATAGCAATATTTGTCAGGAGATTGGTAGAACCCTCCCTCCCCGCTTTTCTTCAAACAACTCCACATCTTTTACGTCCACCTGAGAGGGCAGACGGGGCCTCGGTTTAACGTCTCATCTGAAAGACGGCACCTCCGACAGTGCAGCACTCCCTCACTGGAGTGTCAGCCTAGAGTTTTGTACTCAAGTCTCTGGAGCGGGGATGCGAACCCACAACTTTCTGACTCAGCGGCGAACCGCTGAACCACGGCTGACACGTAGCACAAAGAACCAGCGCCCATAGATCAACTTAGGAATGTTACCGGGACGTATGAAGCATTGCAACAAAAAAAAAATATCTGTAAGCAGAAGGAAAATGTCCCAACTCACTTCAGATGTAACTTTCAGAAGTTCTTTGTTTGAAGCTTTCTTGGGCTGCTCTGTAAACCTCAATATGTGCAGCACACATGTGCTTTGGAAATTTATGGAACTGTTAAAAGAGAGATGCTGTCTGCTGGCTCCGAGCGCAGGCAGTGGCCAAACCCAACCTCAGCAGTCACGGGTCAGCCATAAATAACAGAGACAGCTCCAGGCAGAGCGGCAATGGTTGGGGCTTTGATGGAGCAGCGTATGGGTCTGAAGCGTTGCAGCTGGACCTGTTTAGAGGAGCAGTGAACTAAAACATGCATAGAAGGGTTTCAGGCCAGCCAACTTGCGTGCAACATGCTCTTCCGCTGTCGTGTTTACCCAGAGATGAATAACTTTCTTGTTTGGCTATTCTCCAGTTTCAAAAATCTAAGTTGTTAAAGGAAGCTGGGGGTTTTTTGTGACAGAAGCCATGTTTATTTGCTTCATTCTAGGCACCTTATAAAATAATTTAATTGATGTTTTTAATTCCACCTGTAACCCTTTGTAAACCAACAATTGTTAACTTTTTTTTTACTTTTACCACCATGTACAAAACACATTTTCACGAGATCAAGCCACAGGACATGGATGTAGCTTCTTTGTTCCTAAATAAAATTCCACTAAACGGAAGCTTTTGTACCTATATTTCTCTTTCCACTCCCCTTACTGATAACATTGCATATTTCCAAGTCAGATATAGCAGGGTTCAGCTGCGCTATAAGATTCCCTTCCTACAGTGTTCTGGTACTGTGCCTTAAGCCCAGCCTCTGACTAGCATCCCCCTACACAACCAATCTGACTTCCATTCCCTGCAGGGAACTGGAGTGCTTCATCACCTCCCCAAAACAGAATTTTGATTTAATTTGTTAAGTTTCCTTTAAATTTTGTTTAATTTACAGTCCTTATTGTTTGTGCCCCCTTTAAAAAGGGGGCACATGGTTGACTTTTAATAGGCAATTGCCTATGATCAAGAAAGAGTCAGCTAGCTGAATCAGATTGTTCAATTCGTTTTTAATTGCAAATAGGTTTGGCTAATTGTCTTACACCCCTTCCTAACTGAAAGGAGACAATTATCAAAGAAAGACTTGCATTTATATAGCGCCTTTCACGACCTCAGGACGTCCCAAAGCGCTTTACAACCAATGAAGTACTTTTTGAAGTGTAGTCACTGTTGTAATGTAGGAAACGCAGCAGCCAAATTGCTCACAGCAAGCTCCCACAAACAGCAATGTGATAAATGACCAGATAATCTGTTTTAGTGATGTTGGTTGAAGGGTAAATATTGGCCGGGACACCAGGGAGAACTCCCCAGCTCTTCTTCAAAATAGTGCCATGGGATCTTTTACATCCACCGGAGAGGGCAGACGGGGCCTCAGTTTAACGTCTCATCCGAAAGACGGCACCTTCGACAGTGCAGCACTCCCTCAGCACTGCACTGGGAGTGTCAGCAGAGTCCAATTGTGATCTCACCCGACACCCACACATGTATTTTGCCGCATGGGATCACTGGACAACGATCAGGAGCGGGAGTTTAACTATATATTGAAAATAAACCTTTTAACCCTTAAGGTAATTGGCTTTCTCCACCACAGCTATTCCACATGAGTTAATAGGAGGCACGGTCATTGAGAAAATATGTTACTGTAAATCACAACTATTGTTATAGATGGCCAGTAGCTAAATAGCGCCATCTTTTGCTTCCTACATAGTATTGTCTTTTTCTGTGGCTTCAAAACTGTCATTTGCTTTATTTTTAAGATTGTCCCCAAGCCTGATTTCAAAACAATTGGCTTGTTGACTGCTTTTGATGGGCAAGGAACGCCCTGTACTATTGTATCAATTGGGTTTTCTGTTTTCAGAGGGCCTGCATCCAACTATCTTGCTCTGTTGGCAACGTAGCTTCTGCCCGCAAGCGTTTGCTTTGTTGAGAAAGGGTGGAACCCCTTGTTTTCTGAGAAAATATGTTGTTTCTAAAAAAAATGTACGGGTCATACATTTCGGGAAAACAAAATTATAACCAGGACAGAATTACCTCCTGTTGCACCTAACAGCTCTAATGTTTGACAAGGATGGCCAAACTGGAAAGCATTTAAAATACCTGGTTTTGTTAGGCGAGGGTATTAAGGGTTACGGAGCCAAGGCGGGTGGATGGAGTTTCGATACAGATCCGCCATGATCTCATTGAATGGCGGAACAGGCTCGAGGGGCTGAATGGTCTCCTCCTGTTCCTACAGCCGAGATTTTCCTTACCGGGGCGGGTCCAGGGTGGGCGATGTCGGTGGCGGGTCCCGACCCCGCTGCTGGCTCCATCCCACTCTGGAAAATGATTTTATGTTGATGGGGCTTGTTAAGCCCGCCCAGCGCGTTTCCCGAACAATTAGAGGAAGTGGGTCTGGTGACGTCATTTGATGATGCGTCATCGGCCTGTTTCCTTAAAGGGACCATGGCCAACTTCCTTTTAACATTTGTGCTGTCAGTGTTCTACAGCATTGAAGTGATGCAAACACTGACACTGACTGCACAGAGGTGCAGGGCTGCACCCAGGCTCTCCAATGACTCCCTCCATATGCTTATGGAGGGAGTCAGAGCACGCACGGAGGTCCTCTTCCCTTCCAATGGGCGGAAGAGACCTTCCAGGAGACCAATACAGCCTGGTTGCACATTGCACAGGAGGGCACAAGCAGGGATGTCGTCAGGAGGACCTGGGTGCAGTGGCGCAAACCTTTCAATGATCTCAGTAGATCATGAAACGTTCGTAAAAAGCCACACTCACCTTCATCCTGCTGTGCCTCTCATCACATCCCCATCACTCTGCCTTCCCTACCCTATCCTGCACATCCTTACTCACACCAACTTACCTTGCACCTCCACCCATCCCTCTCTCTCTATCTAACATTCCCATCTCACTAGCCACCCCTCACTCTCACCCTCATCCTAGTGCAATCATACCAACTAACAACACTCAAGAGTAGCCACTTATGTGTTTTAGCCAATGTTCATGGAAAGTTTCTGTTAATGTGCAGTCAAATATTGAAACCTTTATTTTCAGTACTTTGTGTTCTTGCACTGATTTGTGTGCACCTTTGGAAGTGGCTTAGTAAGTAGCAGTGAATAGTGAGACATAACGGTACCCCCAGCAATGCTGATGAATGTGAAAGGAATGGCTTGGGCATTGTAGGGATGCTTTATGGTGTTGGTGTAGGGTGGTGCCAACCTGGCGCATCATGTGGCAGCCAGGGTGTACAGCATCAAGTGAAGTAAATGTGGCCATGGTGAGGCCATCCTTGGCCTCCCGGACAGCAATGTGGTAGGGTGCTGACGCCCTCTGTCCTGTGCAGCGTCAGGTGACTGCGGAGAAGGTTGGTGCTGTTGTTGTTGGCGCTGCTTGTGTGCCTGGTGCTGCTGGTGTTGGGGCTGATCATGGTCGGATTGTGAGGACCAAGGTGAGACAGTATAAAGGGCATTCATGTTGATGGAATAGATGGCAGATGAAGTAGAGATGAGGGAAGCATTCTGTCAATAGTGAGAGAGTTCTTCCAGTGAGGTAAGAGTGGATGGAGAGTGGAAAGCCTGCAGAATCTGTGCTGGAAATGGACTGATTGTTTTTGATACCAAGGAAATGTGTTTGTTTGGTGCATAATAACCTGTATGTGTGCTGCTGATGATGGGGGATACAACAGTTTCAGATGAGAACATTTTAATTGTCAGGGCAACTAAAGATAGTATTGCTCAATGATATGCACAGCCAATACAATCCTTTCACACCAGTAATTCTCACATAGAAACCAACATGAGTCTATTCAAGGCTGAGATCAATAGATTTTTGGACTCTAAGGGAATCAAGGTAATGGCTGAGGAAAGTGATGATCTGTCAAGTGGGAGCTTTTATTGTACATTTGAAGCTGTCAAGTAACCAGCTGGAGCAATGACCATTCAACTCCCGCCTCAGGTTGACAGACGTGGTCCCCGAACAGCGTGGTTCCCGTGGCCATGAAGTTAAAGTGAAAAGGTAAGTTAAAAAAGCCTGTGAATGATCTGTGAACTAGATGGTAATCAATTTAATTGGGTCGCCTGACAGACCCGACATTGGGAAAGTCGCGTTGCGGCAGATTGACAGAGGGGTCCTGACCCCCCGTCAAAAAAATCAAATTTCCCACCCGACCCGCCACCGATCCCGCCCACTGACCTCCCGAAAATTCCGGTGTACATTCCTAGTGGTAGTGTTGCAATTACGATATTATGCGAACTGTTCCATCAATACTATCGCTGTATTTGTATTAGTGCAAATACACCAGATATCTTCCAGTTGGGTAGTTATTTTATTAGTCATTTAGTTACGTGAAAGCAAGTATTTTATCAGCAGTTTTTCTAGCAGTGTGCTGCCCATGCCTTTCTGGTTGTTTTTGATACCAAGGAAATGTGTTTGTTTGGTGCATAATAACCTGTGATGTGTGCTTCTGATGATGGGGGATACAACAGTTTCAGATGAGAACATTTTAATTGTCAGGGCAACTAAAGATAGTATTGCTCAATGATATGCACAGCCAATACAATCCTTTCACACCAGTAATTCTCACATAGAAACCAACATGAGTATATTCAAGGCTGAGATCAATAGATTTTTGGACTCTAAGGGAATCAAGGTAATGGGGATTGGGTGGGAAAGTGAAGTCAAAGATCAGCCATGATCTTATTGAATGGCGAAGCAGGCTCGAGGGGCCGTGTGGCCTACTCCTGCTCCTATTTCTTAGGACCCAACTGAAATCCAAGGAGGAGGGGCCTCCAAGAACTTCGGTGGCGTGGAGGGACATCTGCTTAAGGCCCCAGAAATGCAGACGGAAACTGTCTGGCCCTGGGTGTGGGTAAGGTGGCCAACTCTGGTTGGACGTATTCCTGGAGGTTTCATCACATGACCTCCGGCCTCCGACAGCCCCGCTCCTACCATTGGTCGCCAGACATGTCCATCCTCACAATGCACCGCCTTCCCGCGGCCAATTGGCAAGTGACAGATTCTTCATTACCTGACTGGATGATTCTTAACTGTTAGTCAAACAGCCTTCCCCCCTCCATTGCCAATATTTTTATAACTAAAACAAAAGAATTGCAAGAAAATGGGGGGGGGGGGAAACACAATTATTTTTAATGCCCCTTTTATTTTTCTCCGGGATTCGTCCAGGAGATTAATCTTCAATTCCAGGACAATCCTGGAGGATGGCAACCCTACGTGTGGGGGAGGGGAGGATTCTGGATTCCTCCCCAAGATAGCAACTGATCATGGCTTTGTTTTGAGGTCAAGGTTAAAAGTGATTATTTTTAACAAAATTTACCCCCCCCCCGACCCCCCAGAATCTTTGAGATTTCAGGCCCACAAACCTCACCTGCACCAACAGATGGGCTCCAATTCCACCAGCTTTGGCAAGGATCCCGAGTGAGGGCAGAGGAGCGGCTACTCTAAATTTAGATACCCTCCACTCGGCCCCAATCCCTCCATGTCACTGGCCTTGTTTGCAGGCCTTCTGAAGCTCTTGCCCCAATCAAGGCCACAGGAATCTCCCTCACAAGTCTGGGACCCAATATATCTGGGTCCCTGCAGCGTTTGCAGCCATTCTGGTGGAGCCCCACCCCCACAGAGCTACAGTGGGTTTCCATCAGAAGGCCAAGTCACAAGAGCACAAAATCAAAAAATTTTAGCCCTTTTGTTTACCTTGTCAATTGCTCCAAATCCCGTTCGCCCATCACCCCTGTGCTCGCTGACCTACATTGCCTCCCGGCTAAGCAATGCCTCGATTTTAAAATTCTCATCCGTGTTTTCAAATCCCTCCATGGCCTCGCCCCCTCCCTATCTCTGTCATCTCCTCCAGCCCTACAATCCTCCGAGATCTCTGCGCTCCTCTAATTCTGTCCTCTTGCGCATCCCCGATTTTAATTGCTCCACCATTGGTGGCCATGCCTTCAGCTGCCAAGGTCCCAAGGTTTGGAATTCCCTCCCTAAACCTCTCCGCCTCTCTGCCTCTCTTTCCTCCATTAAGACGCTCCTTACAATCTACCTCTTTGACCAAGTATTTGGTCATCTACCCTAATATCTCCCTATGTGGCTCGGTGTCAAATTTTGTTTAATAACACTCCTGTGAAGCGTCTTGGGATGCTTTACTACTTTAAAGCCGCTATATAAATACAAGTTGTTGTTATAACACTATTTATGTTCAATCAATTAGCATGCCAAATCTTTTATTCCTGTTGTACACTGTTGAACAATGAAGTCTTCACTATATAACTGTATTACTAATTTTAACACCAGTACACATTATCATACATTTTTCATGCCATTTGCAACCTATCCGTAGAACTCTCTGAATCTCTTTGGAACATTTTATTCCCCATACAGCTATTTCCCCACCTCAAGTTTAGACATTCCAGGTAAATACTTTTATCAAAGCCATTAACAAATATCAGAGCCATTATGCTCCCAGGACTACCTCCTGGGGATTCTACTGCCAACCTGTCCAATTGCAACTGTTACTGTTGACAGCCATGCTGTCGCCCGTTATTTACCCAATCAATAAGCCGGTTTATAATTTATTTTGGTTTCCATGAGGTTTCTTCTTATCCATAAATCTCCTGGCAGTGACCTTTCAAATGTTTTTTTTCAAAGGCAAGACATATAAGAATGTATTCTCCAGTGTAAGCACAGAATGAGTATTAATCTAATGCGTTTCCCATCAAACAGAACAAAAGAGATCTAACTCTGCCAATTCTCACATGATCGGCCTAAATTGGAACATTTACTGGTTGCTCAAGTATATAATACACCACCTGCTGGAAATTGCTGATTCTAAGGTAGGATATAAAGTGGTGCTGCAGTAAAGTCCTGCACAATATAGTTCCTCCACCAACCCCCCACAACCTCACATTATCTTTTGTTCTTGTGACCGCTCATCACAGGCCTAGGAATTCTGCAGCAGGACACACTTTGCACCAGCAACATAGACCTGGACACTGCCTTTAGTCACATCCATAAAGGGGTTCACTCCCAAACAATTCTTCCATTGTAATATAGCTGCATGTCCATGTGATCACACCCATATTTGCTATGGAATGGGATCGGGGGTGGGGGTGGAGGGGGAGGGGCGGGGGGAATCTAAAACTAGGGGCCATAAATATAGGATAGCCACTAATAAATCCAATAGGGAATTCAGGAGAAACTTCTTTACCCAGAGAGTGGTGAGAATGTGGAACTCACTACCACAGGGAGTGGTTCAGGTGAATAGCACAGATACATTTAAGAGGAAGCTAGATAAAGGTGTGGGAGAAAGGAATAGAAGGATATGCTGATGGGGTTAGATGAAGAGGGGTGGGAGGAGGCTCATGTGGAGCATAAACACCGGCATGGACCTGTTGGGCCGAATGGCCTGTTTCTGTGTTGTACATTCTATGTAATGTAATTCTATGTAACATGTAGTATGTCTGTCAGATTTAATTTCTCAACTCTTCTCTGTAGAACCAGACAGGATCTGCAAGGCTGTGGACATGGTGAAGCTAACAGGTGGGTCATCTTGTGACCCAGTTCAAGGAAGTCAAGGGCTATCTCACTCCCACCAATGCACAGTACTCAGCCATCTCAGTCATGGGGCAACAACAACAACAACTTGCATTTATGCAGCACTTTAATGTAGTTTATGAAGTATTTCTGGGGAGTAGGCGATGCAGACACTTCAACTTTTCACCTCCACGACCTTGGTTTAAACAACTACAACAACTTGCATTTATATAGGGCCTCTAATGTAGTAAAACGTCCCAATGGTGGTTCACAGGAGCGTTGTAAAACAAAATTTGACACCGAGCCACATAAGGAGTTATTCGGACAGGTGACCAAAAGCTTGATCAATGAGGTAGGTTTTAAGGAGTGTCTTAAAGGAGGAGAGAGAGGTAGAGAGGCAGAGAGGTTTAAGGAGGAATTCCAGAACTTCTTTTGGCAATTATTTTAAATCTATGACTTTTGGAAATGTAGCTACTGTTCCAATAATTTCATCTCGGTTACACAGTATAACGTGCACCGTCTGAGCAAAAGTAAATTCTTATGTATAGTCTTCAGGAAGCTCTATGGGATTACCTTGGTAATGTTACGAGGTGTATGACGGAACAAAGGTGCCTGACAAGCATCACCTTTAAGAACATAAGACCAGGACTAAGGGTATACCACTCAGGTCACTCAATTATCCGGGTACTTTTCATGAAGTCATCGAACCGCATTTTTATTTTCCTATAACTTCATATTCCCGCAACAGCAGAGTTATGGAGGTAGACGTATATTTGAGCTACAGGGGAGTCAAGGGTTATGGGGAGCAGGTGGGAAAGTGTTGTTGAGGCCAAGATCAAATCAGCCATGATCTTATTGAATGGCAGCATCATCTGCAAACCTTTAAGCATAGAAAAGTTATTCAGATATACAGTATCAAACGAACATTTGACTTAACCAGTACCAGTTTAGTTGATCTGGATATCCCCACCCAAGACCAAATCCACTTCTACCCAGACTCACTAAGGCCATATAATTACATTTCCTTTTATAGGTGAAGTATGTAATTCAGTGGGCTTTGCAAGTCCTTATTATTCCTCTGCCCCAAATACAGTGTTTCATTATAATTTCCCACAGACTTTCATAAAATGTGTTATTTATTTTAGAATGAAACAGATAGCTGGTTCAAACGAAACCCAAGTTTGTTATTGTTCCAAACCCTAATTTCTTCTTTTTTTTGTCTTAAACTTGAGAAAATAGGGGATCTTAGCCTATCCCATACGCTAAACTAGAATCAGACTTTCAAGTGTGCACTTGACAAGCTTTTGTGGACTTATATTGATGTGTTTGATCCCATCCTAGAATATTGTTGCTAGACATTTTAAGCCTAGGTTGATGGGGAGGGGGGGGGGGGGGGGGGGCGGGGGGAGGGGGGGGCAGGGGGGAGAGGGGGTTAGGCAAGAAAAGGTCACTTTAAAGATCGGACTAAGTTTAGCAGAAAGAAATGTTAGTGCTGGGAGGAAACTGTTGACATAGCAATTAAGATTAATTACAAACAGAGATGTCTTTCAGAACTGAGTCTTTGCAGTTTTATGGCAAACATGTTTTATTTGCCAAAATGATGGTGAGGTTTTAGAAACCTTTTTTTCACAATTATTTGAACTTTGGATGAGACAGTACTCAAATATGTTGTGAATTAAAGGTCAGAATTTGGGTGAAACAGATGTTTTCATTTAAGAAAAGTACTGTATTATACAAGTAACCGTGGCATCAGGAATTTGAGAAAAAGTGTTCTAATACTTTTATATGGACATTTTATTTTCCAAAATGATTCTGAAAACAGGCCTTTGTGATGTATGGAATATTATTACAATACTTTGAGCTTCATTTAGTTGTGGGGAGAGAGAAAGGAGAAATGTAGTTCTTATCAAGAAAGGAGCTTTTAAAACTGACTATAACAGTGACCAGGGAAAAACTTGTAGTAATTCGAGGTTGACATTAACAAAGTTCCACTGCATTAACTTTAAATCCTGTAAATAGCCAGTGTCTTTATCGATGTTTATATATACTACAATAGGATGACTTGCAGTTGCATAAAGTATGGACCAAACATTCCCCCATTTTGCAAATTTGTTTAATTCTTACTCCCCTCTCCTTAATCTCCCTAAGCAACCACTATAATCAGCCAGCGGGATTCGAGAGAGTGCCACTGTGATTCACCCTTTAATTTCCCCTCCCCACCCCCCACTTCCCCATGGGAAATTGGTTTCACCCACGGCATTCCCATTATGGCATGGGTGAGATCGGGCATTCGTCACATGGTGAATTGTACAACACCGAGCCTGCCAATTTACTAAAAGAAAAATAAACCACTCTAAAACAAAAACAAACTCCGTTATAAGTTTTTATGGTGGTTGAAAAAATGTCATTATAAGAAGAATTATATTTCCGCTGGTTGGGGAGTCTAGGACTAGGGGGCATAATCTAAAAATTAGAGCCAGGCCTTTCAGGAGTGAAATTAGGAACCACTTCTACACACAAAGTGTGGTAGAAGTTTGGAACTCTCTTCCGCAAATGGCAATTGATGCTAGATCAATTGTTAATTTTAAATCTGAGATTGATAGCTTTCTGTTAACCAAAGGTATTAAGTGATTCGGGGTAAAGGCGGGTATATGGAGTTAGGTCACAGATCAGCCATGATCTCATTGAATGGCGGAACAGGCTCGAGGGACTCAATGGCCGACTCCTGTTCCTATGTTCCTAAAGAAGAAAAAGAGAAAGAAGGACTTGCATTTCTATAGCGCCTTTCATGTCCTCAGGATGTCCCAAAGTGCTTTGCAGCCAATGGAGTACTTTTGAAGTGTAGTCACTGCTGTAATGTACAAAATAATGAAGGTATTAACTCATGTGGGAACACATTTCAACTAATGCCAACTGCCAGCTGGTACCTAACCCAAGTGACGATTCTACATATATGGGGGGAAAAATTCAGTTGGTTGCGCCTCCCGTTAGCGCCTTAAGAGGGCGCTAATGGGGCGCAAAGCAACTCGCGCCCGGGCGCGGCGATGTTTGCGCCGCTCGCGAAATTAACTAGACATTTTGCGGCGGCGCTAAACAGTACCGCCACGATCTCCTGCGCCGGCAGATCGTGACATCAGTCGAGTGCGCAACGCCCCGGTAGCACCCCAGAGCGGATATTGAGTGGCGCCCCGTGCCTTACTGCCTGCCGCTAGCAACGACAGGTTGAGGGGAGCGTTTTGCAGTCAGGAAGGGACTGGGGAACGCTATTTAAAGGCGACCGCTTCCTGCCTTTTTTTGTTGGCGACATTTTTGAACCACGCATTCTGAGAGAGAGAGAGAGAGAGAGACTTCAGGAGAGATTCAACGCTGTGTGAAGGAGTTTTGGGTACTGAGCAGCACTTTGCAGGTTCATTTTGATTTGCCCTTCCTTGTATCGATTTAGAAGAGACTGTGGGGGCTGCACTCTGAGCTCTTTCCCTGGGCCTCTCCATTGTTTATTCCAGCAGATTTGATGTACAGGTCTCTCCAGGCCGAGATTCAAGGCTGCAATGAGCAGGATGTGGATGGAAAGCAAGATCAACCCTCCCCTTTAAGAACAGGCCGGGCCCATTGTGTCTGTGTTCCATTGCTGACTGACATCACATGAGCTTCGCCAGCGCTCTGAGTTAGCGCCTCACTGCTCGGCCTTTGCGCCTTAAGACAGATGTGTAGCGCCTGATTTAGCGCTCCAATCACCTCCAGGGGCGATAAAAGTCAAGTTTGCAGTCGGAGGCGATAATTAGCGCCAGGCGCTAATCTTTGCGCCCGGCCGATAATTGCGCCCCAAATGGGGCGATACTGAATTTTTCCCCCATGAAGTCTTAGCAGGCAATGATAGCATGGGAGGCATCATGACTCTGTTTCTAGCTGATGTCCACAAATCCAGACTGGTGACTGGGGAGCAATCAGATTTGGAACAGTGGCTGATTTCCCCCCCCCCCTCCCCCGCCCCCCGCCCCCGCTAATTCCGGGGCACTGTGAGAAATTGTTGCACTTTAATTGCCCTCAGGATACGACCTTGTAACTCAGTACTGGAGCACCAGATTAATAACCTGTTTGAGCCCAGCCTAGGCACAGTATGAACTCGAGAATCCCTGCCTTCCATTTATCAGAAGAACACACCAACATTTTAATGGCCATCACAGTTAGCTATTTAACCTTTAACAATACGAACACATGTTCCTTTTAGTTTCAAATACCCTTCACTAAGATATTGGATTATTATATAATTCAGGTATATCCACTAGTCGATCCCAAAAATGTCTTGTCTATGTTGATGATGGCAGGGAACAATAACTTTCTTCCTCCAAAATAAAAAGTTGTTAAGGACTTGTTACCTTACTACAAATACAAACTCTTCTTCAAAGCATATATTATTAATCAATGCTATTCATACAGTGAAAGGAAAGGGGAAAAAATGCATGGGAATGAGGCAATTAAAGTTTACAACCTGTAGGAAGATGTCAAACCCAAATTGGTTTCAAAAGGGAAGTAAAAAACTTTTTTTTAAACTTATAAATAGTTCAATTGTTTAGTCTCCAAGCTCGAAAGTAAACTAGCCATGACTAAAGAAGACAGTATTCGGATGAAGGGGCTAACAGCCAGCTGTTGTACATCACTATTAAACGTTTACTGCCGAAAGCTAGAGAGCCAACATTGAAAGTGTCAAACACCGAGATTTATATCCCCACAAAAAAATGGAGAAGCAGGCAATAGCCGTTGGGGACCATGCGGGGCAGCTCAGAGGAACCGACATCAAACATTGCCAGCTCGCTCCTACACATTCTCCCAATGAGCCCGTGGTACCGAGCTCCAAACCCACCACAGCTTCTTGGTCTTAGAATTCATAGATAGAATCGTAGAAACTTACAGCACAGAAGGAGGCCATTCGGCCTGTTGTGCCTGTGCTGGCTCTTTGAAAGAGCAGTCGTGCTTAGTCCCACATCCCCGCTTTTTGTCCGTAATCCTGTAAGTTCCTCATCCTCAAGAACTGACCATCACAAGTTAGAACTGTGTTGTGGTGTGCAACAATGAAAACTGGTACGGGCGTATTGGCCTTGGACAGGGTGCGGAGGAGATTTATTAGCATGGTACCAGGGATGAGGAACTGGAGAAGCTGCGATTGTTCTCCACAGAGCAGAGAAAGTTGAAGGGAGATTTAATAGAGGTGTTCAAAATTACAGAGGGTTTTTGAGCAATTAAGGGGAAACTGTTTCAACTGGCAGGAGGGTCAGTAGCCAGAGGACACAGATTTTCAGAAGGGTCTAAACAGCTTAACTGGCCCCGGAACGCCCCCCCCCCGCCAAAGTGGGGCCCTCTTGCTCAACGTCTAGAGATTCAATGACCCACAATCTCCACCACGTAGAAGGACATGGGCAGTAGGTGCATGGGAACACCATCACCTCCAAGTCACACACTGTCCCCACTTGGACATATATCGGCCGTTCCTTTATTGTGTCTGGGTCAAAATCCTGGAACTCCCTACCTAACAGCACTGTGAGAGCACCTTCACCACATGGACTGCAGCGGTTCAAGAAGGCGGCTCACCACCACCTTCTCAAGGGCAATTGGGGATGGGCAATAAATGCTGGCCTTGCCAGCGATGCCCACATCCCGAGAATGAATAAAAAGAAAATACCAGCATCCACTCTTACATCAGATCTTTTATGGGCCAAAAAGTGGGAATGCCCAGCCCTGTCCCTATGAAATGGCTGGCCTTCTAAGGTTGCAGAGGCTCCACCCACCCGGGCATAGTCTCAGGATAACAGGTCGGCCATTTAGGACCGAGATGAAGAGAAATTTCTTCACTCAGAAGGTTGTGAATCTTTGGAATTCTCTACCCCAAAGAGCTGTGGAGGCTCAGTCGTTGAGAATATTCAAGGCTGATCTCGATAGATTTTTGAACTATAAAGGAATCAAGGGATATGGGGATCAAGCAGGAAAGTGGAGTCAAGGTTGAAGATCAACCATGATCTTATTGAATGGCGGAGCAGGCTCGAAGGGCCGTATGGCCTACTCCTGCTCCTATTTCTTATGTTCTTGTGTTCTTATAGGGTAGACGTAGAGAAAATGTTTCCACTTGCGGGGTGGAGTCCAAAACCAGGGGCCATAAATATAGGATGGTCACTAATAAATCCAATAAGGAACTCAGGAGAAACTTCTTTACCCAAAGAGTGGTTAGAAAGTGGAACTCGCAACAACAAGGAATAGTTGAGGCGAATACTATAGATGCATTTAATTGGAAGCTAGATAAACACATGAGGGAGAAAGGAATCGAAGGTTATGCAGATAGAGTGAGATGAAATGGGGTGAGAGGAGGCTCGTGTGGAGCATAAACACCAGCATTGACCAGTTCGGATGAATGCCCTGTTTCTGTGCTGTAGACTCTATGGCCGGAATTTTCACCTTCGCATCGGGTTGGGTGCGTGCGGGCAGGGTAGCGGATCCGAAACGCAATGTTTTCAGCAACGAGCTGCTCAGAGCAACTTTCACTTAATGGCCCCAATTGAAAGAGTCATGCGTGGTTCCCGGCCATATTAAATGGTGCGGGTCGGATGAGGTTATCGATGACTCGTTTCCAGTGCCCATATTTAAAGCAGCCTTGCACTCAACTCACTTGAAAGTTTCCAGAGGCGGGTAGAAGGTGTGAAAGAAAAGCCACAGGAGAGATAAAACTTTTGAAACATGGATAGCCAAAGGCAGAGGGCTGCACCCCGGTTCTCAGATTCTTCGCTGGATGCTCTTGTGGAGGCTGTCTGAGCACGTAGGGAGGTCCTCTTCCCTGCTGACAGGCTAAGGAGACCGCCACAAACAAAGAGAGCCTGGCTGGATATAGCTGAGGAGGTCAGCAGCAGGGATGTGTTCAGGTGGACCTGGATCCAGCGCAGGAAACGCTTCAATGATCTCATGAGGTCAGGAAAGATGAGTGCAATACCACACTCACCCTGATCCTGAAGTGCCTGTCAACACATCCCCAACACTCTGCCTTCCCAAGCCTACTCCTGCACATCACTCCTCACACCAACATACCTTGCACGTCCACCCATCCCTCTCTCTCTATGTACATACTCACATCCCCATCTGACTAACCACCCCTCACACTCACCCTCATCCTGATGCAATCATAGCAAGTAACGCAACAGAAGGAGGCCATTTGGCATTGGCTCCCCACTCCCTCATAGTCACCCTCTACAGATGTGGCCCATCCATTCCTTACACTCGTTCCATCACTCTCACTCAACCTTCTCTTCTTTGCCACCTTGCAGCAGAAGAGAGCCCAGAACACTCGGGAGAGGGAGAGATGGCCCTCCAGTAAATTCACATCTGACAGTAGCAGAGGAGGTGGCTCTGGAGATCTCAGGAGCTCAAGAGGCTGTTGGCGGTGGGAGATGGAGAGAGGGGCACATCCCAGCCAACCTGGTGACAGAATCACATCTCATAAAGCCACATGGCATGCAACAGTCACTCATATGGTGACTCATGTCAGCAGCCAGGGAAATGTCATCATGTGCATAATGGTAACATTACCCATTCTTATTATAACACTTCCAATTCATCTCTTTACTCTCCCACAGGTCCATCAACTGATACCCCGCGCCCCCCCCCCGACCCCCACCACAGTCCAGCCAGAGGAGGAAGACGACTCCTCAGAGGAACCTTCAGCCTCTGAGGGTGCAGCGTCACCAGATCCAAGTGCACCCAGCACCAGCACAGATACGCACACCTCAGTGGGTCCTGTGCACCATAGAGTAGAATTGTCACCTGGTGTCTCAATTCACAAGTGAGCAAGAGCAGATGGTGTTGACAGGGACAGCAGTGGAGACTACTCGCCGGAGGGCGCAGGACACTCCAAGCTCTGCTGAGCTGCATGTAGACGCTGAGCCTCGGGGGCCATCGAGAAAGAGGGTGATCTTGGTGGGACAGCAACACTTACATGAGGCTCTGGCATCTTTTGCAGCCGCGATGTCTGCAAATGTTCAGAGAATGGAGGAGTCCATCTCCAACATGAGCACCACCATGTCGCAGGCGATGGGGACGATGTGCTGTTCCATGGAAAGGATGGCCACCTGCATGGAGCAGCTAATGCGCCAGTCGCATGAGCACATGCTAGCTGTGGACAACAGATGGCAGGCACTCATAGACCTCCTCTGTAGGAGGGATATATACGTGACTTGGGCGTTCATCGCCCCACTGCTGTGCAGCAAGGTGCTCTCCAGCTCCTTGCTAGCAGGGAAGTTCATGTGGCCCATGAAAGGGATGATGGTGAGAGGGGACATGGAAGTGGGGGCTCTTCTCAAAGCACTCCCACTTCTCCCTATTGCCTCCCTCTCAGTCAGAGCCTCAGATGCTTCCTTGGATCCCGATGGCCGAGTCTCCCCCTGAACAGTCGCAGGAGGAGCAGACTTTGGCGGGGCCATCACAGGCTCCAAATTCCAGAGGATGTCCGCCAAAAGTGTCTACGCAGTCGCAGCAGGGAAGTGAGCAGCCTGCAACTACCTCTGCTGAAGCCGTAGGGGTTGCACCTCGTAGAAGCACTTGCAAACGAAAACTGACACAAAAGTAGATGCACAAGAGTAAGCACATGGGTGTATCAACAAATGTTAGTGCTAAGTTTCGGTTATTTTGATGACAAACATAAATGTTTTTCTTTGCACCACTTTCAGGTCTTGTCCATTTTTGCCTCAAACCTTGGAAGTGGCTTTGTCACTTGAAGTGACTGGTGAGACATTATTTAACCTCGAGCATTGGGCCTTTGGGAGAGAGCAATGGCTTGGTCATTGTAGGGATGCTTTATGGTGTTGTTGGGTGGGGACTTAGTACAGCATGTGGCTGCATTTTAGCAAGTTAAGTAAATCTGGTCATAATGAGGCCAGTCCGGGCCTCCTGGGCAGCAATGTGCGCCGCTGCTGGTGGCATCTGCATCTCAGCTTCCTCCTCCTCCTCATCTTCCACCTGCTCGTCCTCCTCCTCCAAAGAGGCTGTGTGCTGTGTGCCATGCTCCTCCTGCAGCTCCAATCCTCGCTGATTGTGCAATGTTGTGCAGCGTGCAGCAAATTACAATGATTCTGGAGACCCTGGCTGGTGCATACTGAAGGGCTCCTCCAGACCTGTCAAGGCATCGGAAGCACATCTTCAGCATGCCTACTACTTGCTCTGTGACACACCTGGTGGAGATGTGGCTCTCATTATAACGCTCCTCGGCCTCAGTACTTGGCTTCCTCGGGGTGTCATGAGCCACGTCTTCAGTGGATAGCCCTTGTCTCCAGGCAGCCAGCCGATAAGTGTGTTTGGAGGTGCAAAGAGCTGAGGGAGGGTGGACTGGCGCTGCATGAAAGAGTCATGACAGCTGCCAGGGAATCTGGCGCACACATGCATAAACATCTCTTTATGGTTACAGACGAGCTGCACATTGAGGGAGTGGAAGCCCTTGTGGTTGACAAACACTCCTGGGTGATGATGGGGTGCCTTGATAGCCACATGTGTGCAGTCGATGATGCCCTACACCTGTGAGAAGTCAGCCAGACACGCAAAGCCGAGCACCCGCTCATTAACACTGGCTTCATCAGTGGCAAAGTTGATATAATTGGCTGACTTGTGAAACAGGGCGTCGGTGACCTGTGTGATGCATTTGTGGGCGGCCGACTGTGAGATCCTGCAAATGTCTGCTGCAGATCCCTGGAAGGAGCCTGAGGCGAAGAAGTTGAGGGCGGTGGTGACTTTGACAGCCACAGGCAAGGAGTGTCCACCAGGACCTCTGGGCAGCAGGTCTTGTTCCAGCAAACGACAAATGTCTGCAACGACCTGGCGCGATAGCCTGAGCCTCCTTTGGCATTGCTGTTCAGTCATGTTGAGGAAGCTCATCCTCTGCCTGTATACCCTATGTTGGGGGTATCGCCTCTGGCGCGGTGCAGCCCTGTGGTGCCCCCCTCTCTCCTGTGGAACATCAGGTTGTTGAGGAGAAGGCTGCTGTTGTGGTTGCTGCTGCTGCTGCTGCTGGTGTGGCTGGTGTTGTTGGTGGTCATCCTCATCTTTGTCCGATTCTGAGGACCAGGGTGAGACAGTATAAGCGACACCCGATGCTGATGTAGTAGATGGCAGATCAAGTAGTGATCAGAGAGCCAATCCCTCAGTGTTCTAATACTGACTGGCAATGTGCTCAGAGTGGCTTCCGAGGTTGCAGAAATGGCCTGCAAACTCCAGAAACCTAACTTTGTGCACAAAATGGAGTCAACAACAGCCTTTCCCTTAGACAACTAATGAGCTGTGAGGTGTGTGTATTTATCTGCTATTCCCAGCTGTCAATTATTGCCCTCGCACAATGACCACTGAACTTCCGCCTCCCAAAGTTTCCCGAGCTGTGTTATTCCCGTGCTCATGCCGTTAAATTCAGAAGCTGCTGTTAAAAACCCTGTTAAGGGTCTGATAACAAGCATTTAATGAATTTAATTAGGTCGCCCGCCTCTCCCGATCGGGTCCGTGGCACGCTGGCAAACGCACCCGAGTTAAAGGCACGAGGAGGCAGGATGACGGGGGTTCCCGACGCGCTGCCTAGTTTTGCTACTTTTACAGCCGACCCGCCTCCAAACCCGCACGCATGGCAACGGGAAAATTCCGGCCTATGTAACTCTGTGTAATCACTCATAATTTAACATTAGTCATAATGGTATCTCACTGCAACTGGCTGTGTGTTCTTTACTCATAACACAAGGGTACTGCTATAGATAGATTCAAAAAGCACAGAAGGAGGCCATTCGGCCCAGCGTGCTTGTGCCGGCTCTCTGAAAGAGCTCTCCAATTAGTCCCACTCCCCCTGCTCTTTCCCCATAGCCCTGCAAATGTTTCCTATTTAATTAGAGATCCAATTCCATTATGAAAGTTACTACTGAATCTGCTTCCACCACCATTTCAGGCAGTGCATTCCAGATCACAACAACTCGAAAAAAATTCCCCTCATCTCCCTCCTGGCTTTTTTGCCAATTATTTTACATCTCTGTCCTCTGGTTACCGAACCTCCAGCCAGTGGAAACAGTTTCTCCCTATCTACTCTTATCAAAACCCATCATAATTTTGAACACCTCTATTAAATCTCCTCTTAACCTTCTTTACTCTAAGGAGAACAACCCTTAGATGCAGTTTTTGATCATTATGTAGTACTGGAATGACTTGAAGTATATCGATAACATAGTAGTGGCAAATATGTCATCTATATTAATATCATAGTTATTGGCAAATTTGCCACTGGTGAAATAACAGTTACACATGCTAATAGTATAACTCTTTCATTTTTCTAAAATGAAATAGTCTAGATTTTTCTGAAGTGACATATATTTCTGGGAAAGAATAAACCTATATACCAGATGGAAGTTGCTTCACGCCACATGCCGATTTTTGGCTGATTTTTTTTTTGTTCATCTGTAGCATAAAGTCAACTGGAAAATCTGAATCCAGTTATTTTTGCCTTCCAACATATCTCCACTGAGATGTAATGTTCTAACGGTTACAGTTAAAGTCAAGTTGGGACCAATAAATTGCAATTTTTTTGGATGGGGCAGAGTTGACATTTGAAGGTAGTAAGTTCCAATGGAGTGAAAAGGGAAGCAGCTAATGGATAATGCAGTTGTCTCGTGGGACTAGAAGACGCTGCGTCTGAGACATTTCTGTCTTGCTATGTAATTGCTTTTAGGTTTCAGCCTCTGCAACAGGTGGTATGGGTTTGAATGAGGAAATATGGATTTTATTGAGACAGTGGAAAAGCAAGATATACTTGGCAGAGCCTCATGGTAGACTCTTTTGCAATGAGATCGGCGATGTGGTTAAAGGTTTTCACAATAGGTTCCGTTAATTCATTACAGCGGATTAACTTGATATTTGGGGAATACTATAAGTTAAAGCTGGCATCTGAGCCAGTTGGAGTGCATATGCTCAGTTGTCACGGCAATAAAATGGCTGTTGTCTTTGGAATTCAATCCTTGTTAAGTCAATCCCTCACTGGTAATAAGGGCCACAGGATATTACTTTCACATGGTGCTCACCAATCATTAGTACACCTCAGATATTTCCTTTTGGGATGAGGTAACTGGCGTTGTATATTCCAGAAGGTGAAGGTCTGGTTGTGTGTTTCATTTTTTTGGGGGGTGGGGGGGGAGTCCAAAAGTAGGGGTCGTAAATATAAGCTAGTCACTAATAAATCCAATAAGGAATTCAGTAGAAACTTCTTTACCCAGAGAGTGGTGACAATGTGGAACTTCCTACCACAGGGAGAGGTTGAGGCAAATAGCGTAGATCCATTTAAAGGGAAGCTGGATAAGCACATGAGGGAGAAAGGAATCGAAGGATATGCTGATAGGGTAAATGAAGAGGGGTGGGAGGAGGCTCGTGTGGAGCATAAACACCGGCACAGACCAGTTGGGTCCCCTGTGCTGTAAATACGATATAATTCTATTTGCAAACTGAATTTCGAAAAGTATTATTTTGGCACTAAACTGTGACTGGCACTCAGGATATGATAATTTTGTACAACAATCTTTTTTAACAGGAAAAATATTCACGGTCAGAGGCCGATTCTAACGGTTCCCGTTGGGTGGGAGACGGGTGACAATGGGTCAGACGCCCGTTTTATATCCGTTCTGATTTTCCCCTCCGTTGACTCTCGCTCAGGAAAGAATCAACTTAGAAGATCCATTTTGCAGCATGCTGCAGCATACAAGCAGCTCATGCAACCTTGTTGAAATCAGGATCACCATCACCCATGTTGGAGATTTTGCAATTTTTATTTTAAATCTACTGAATCCAAATATTAATGTTTGAGAGGGTGGGTGAAGAATTGCATAAAATCTATTTCCTAAAGAAAATACACCATAAAAAAACTTTACTTTTCAGAAATATGAAACACAACTTTAGGATAGAATCATAGAAGGAGGCCATTCGGCCCATCGTGTCTGTGCCGGCCGAAAAAGAGCTATCCAGCCTAATCCCACTTTCCAGCACTTGCTCCGTAGTCTTGCAGGTTACGGCACTTCAAGTGCTTATCCAGGTACTTTTTAAATGTGATGAGGGTTTCTGCCTCTACCACCCTTCCAGGCAGTGAGTTCCAGACCCTCACCACCTTCTGGGTGAAAAAAGTTCTCCTCAACTCCCCTCCAATCATTCTACCAATTACAGTAAACTTTCGTTTAAACGGCACTTAATTATCCAGAATTCTCTAATAACCGGCAAAATTCAGGAGTAGGTTCAGGAACCCAAAGGTAAGTTTTACTGTATATTTGTGGCTGTGTAACCGGGGTTCTCGTACCTTTTGCCGTGTAACCATGACTCCTACACCTCTGGTTGTGTAACCGGGTCCCCTGTACCTGTGGCCGTGTAACCGGGTCCCCTGTACCTGTGGCCGTGTAACCGGGTCCCCTGTACCTGTGGCCGTGTAACCAGGTCCCCTGTACCTGTGGCCGTGTAACCGGGTCCCCTGTACCTGTGGCCGTGTAACCGGGTCCCCTGTACCTGTGGCTGTGTAACCGGGTCCCCTGTACCTGTGGCCGTGTAACCGGGTCCCCTGTACCTGTGGGCGTGTAACCGGGACTCCTGGATCTGTGGCCGTGTAACCGGGGTTCCTGCACCTGTGGCTGTGTAACAGGGGCTCTCGTACCTTGGGCCATTGTCACTCCATGTCCCTTCTTCTGTTCTGAGGTCGGCCAGAAAATTAAATTGCCTCGGTAGGTATACCTCTCCGTTATCTGGAATTTTTAATCAACCGGCACCAACCCGGTCCCATAGGTGCCGGATACCAAAGAGTTTACAGTACTTTAAATCTATGCCCCCTGGTTATTGACCTCTCTACTAAAGGAAACAAGTCCTTCCTATCCACTATCTAGGCCCCTCATAATTTTATACACCTCAATTAAGTCTCCCCTCAGCCTCCTCTGTTGCAAAGAAAATAACCCCAGCCTATCCAATCTTTCCTCATAGCTAAAATTCTCCAGTCCTGGCAACATCCTCGTAAATCTCCTCTGTACCCTCTCCAGTGCAGTCACATCTTTCCTGTAATCTGGAATCCCAATCCCGACCTTAGCACGTTACAACAATAGCCGAAGGTTGCACTAGCTCATACTCTATTCCCAGCAGTAACTATTAATATATTACAATTATTTCAAAACATATGGGGGCGGGGGTTTATGAGGTGTTTTGATTAAAAGTAGATAGGGAGTTGACTGTTTTGTTATAGCTAATCGCTTCTGCTGTTATTCTGCATCTTTCACATGGCCAAGACATCAAAATAAATCATCTAATGGGCTTCAGTTCAGCCACAGAAGAACTGCATGCAGATTGTGAGATGCTGAATGGCCACCCTGCACTAAATGAAACAATAATTAAGATGTGCATCTGACTAATCTACAATTTTCTGCAAAATGTTTGTGTATTAAATGTGCAATTAAAGTAGCATTTACATAGGATTACATAGGATATACGGCACAGAAACAGGCCTTTCGGCCCAACCAGTCCATGCCGCTGTTTATGCTCCACTCGAGCCTCCTCCCATCTTTCCTCATCTAACTCTAGCAGCATAACCCTCTATTCCTTTCTCCCTCATATACATATCTAGCCTCCCCTTAAATGCATCTATACTATTCGCTTTAACCACTCCCTGTGGTAGCGAGTTCCACATTCTCACCACTCTCTGGGTAAAGAAGTTTCTTCTGAATTCCCTATTTGATTTCTTGGTGACTATCTTATATTGATGGCCTCTAGTTATAAGAACATAAGAAATAGGAGCAGGAGTAGGCCATTTGGCCCTTCGAGCCTGCTCCGCCATTCAATAAGATCATCCTGATCTTCTACCTCAACTCCACCTTCTCGCACTATCCCCATATCCCTTGATTCCCTTAATATTCAAAAATCTATCGCTCTCTGTCTTGAATATACTCAGCGACTGAGCCTCCACAGCCCTCTGGGGTGGAGAATTCCAAAGATTCACCACCCTCTGAGTGAAGAAATTTCTCCTCATCTGAGTCCTAAATGGCCGACCCCTTATTCTGAGACTGTGACCCCTGGTTCGAGACTCCCCAGCCAGGGGAAACATCCTCCCTGCATCTACCTTGTCAAGCCCTGAAAGAATTTTGTATGTTTCAATGAGATCACCTCTCAGTCGACTCAATCTCTCCTCATAGGACAATCCCCCAATCCCAGGAATCAGTCTGGTGAACCTTCGTTGCATTCCCTCTATGGCAAGTATATCCTTCCTTAGGTAAGGAGACCAAAACTGTACACAATACTCCAAGTGTGGTCTCACCAGGGCCCTATATAATTGCAGTCTAAAGAGCATATATAGTTATGCTCTTGCCCACATGTGGAAACACTCTCTCTGTATCCACTCTATCAAAATCTTTCATAATTTTAAAGACCTCAATTAGGTCACCCCTCAGCCTTCTTTTTTCAAACGAAAAGAGACCCAACCTGTTCATCCTTTCCTGATAGGTATACCCTCGCATTTCTGGTATCATCCTTGCAAATCTTCTCTGCACCCTCTCCAGTGCCTCTATTTAATACTTACCATTCTGTTAGATAAATATTGTGCAATGTCTCTGCCACATATATTCTGCTGCATTTGAAGCTGCTTTGATTTCTAAGACGCAGAGCGGCGGGATATCTACCCTAATTAGGAGAGGTGTATTGTCCAAATGGGAGGAGGTGTCAAGTGGAGTACTGTGGAATCAGTGCTTGAATTCCTCTTGTATTTTGTATGAGGAAATGACCTGGAAAAAAAGGCAATTGCAAGCTTTTTAATTAGGCAGGCATCACTAAAATAGTTAGAATAATAGGAACGAAGGAGGGAACTTAAAACCTGCAGAAAAATATAGACCTATTAGGCAGGCAAATAATTGCTCTCTGTCACCCCCATGTGGTGGAAATGAACAACTGCGCCTCTTTCTGCTGGAGAAGATAGTTTTTAAAGTGGTGGGACTTCCTTGCTTCACAGACCTTTACTATAGACCACCTTCACTTTTAACCCTCTTTTGAAGTTATTGTTACGCTGATACCTTCATTCCTGTGGGGGTTTTTTTGTTGGAACTTCATTCATTTGAGTGAAAATTTTAGTTTAGCAGTGTGGTGCCCACTTGCTGACGGCAAATGGCTTTCTGAGCAGATAATTGCTCCTGACCTTTTATTTAAGCCTTTGTAGCTCCCATTCCCTGAATGGTGGCTTATGTCTTAGTTGGGTTTTTCATGCTATTTTGCTTAAGTTACAATCCACAGTAATAATCCAATGGTCAAGTGCTTTTTTTTCAGTTTCCAGCTGATTTTTTTTTATTCGTTCATGGGATGTGGGCGTCGCTGGCATTTATTGCCCATCCCGAATTGCCCTTGAGAAGGGAGTGGTGAGCCGCCTTCTTGAACCGCTGCAGTCCGTGTGGTGACGGTACTCCCACAGTGCTGTTAGGGAGGGAGTTCCAGGATTTTGACCCAGCAACGATGAAGGATCGGCGATATATTTCTAAGTCAGGATGGTGTGTGACTTGAAGGGGAACTTGGAGTTGGTGGTGTTCCCATGCGCCTGCTGCCTTTGTCCTTCTAGGTGGTAGAGGTCGTGGGTTTGGGAGGTGCTGCCGAAGAAGCCTTGGCGAGTTACTGCAGTGCATCTTGTAGATGGTACACACTGCAGCCACGGTGCACCGGTGGTGGAGGGAGTGAATGTTTAAGGTGGTGGATGGGGTGCCAATCAAGCGGGCTGCTTTGTCCTGGATGGTGTTGAGCTTCTTGAGTGTTGTTGGAGCTGCACTCATCCAGGCATGTGGAGAGTATTCCATCACACTCCTTACTTGTGCCTTGTAGATGGTAGAAAGGCTTTGGGGAGTCAGGAGGTGCGACACTCGCCGCAGAATACCCAGCCTCTGACCTGCTCTTGTTGCCACAGTATTTATGTGGCTGGTCCAGTTAAGTTTCTAGTTATTGGTGACCCCCCCCAGGATGTTGATGGTGGGGGATTCGGCGATGGTAACGCCATTGAATGTCAAGGGGCGATGGTTAGACTCTTTTTTGTTGGAGATAGTCATTGCCTGGCACTTCTGTGGGGCGAATGTTACCTGCCACTTATCAGCCCAAGCCTGAACGTCGTCCAGGGGTCTTGTTGCATGCGGGCATGGACTGCTTCATTATCTGAGGAGTTGTGAATGGCACTGAACACTGTGCAGTGATCAGCGAACATCCCCATTTCTGACCTTATGTTGGAGGGAAGGTCATTGATGAAGCAGCTGAAGATGGTTGGGCCTAGGACACTGCCCTGAGGAACTCCTGCAGCGATGTCCTGGGGCTGTGATGATTGACCTTCAATCACTACAACCATCTTCCTTTGTGCTAGGTATGACTCCAGCCATACATAGCCATATGTTAAATACATAGAATAGAATCATAGAATGATACAGCACAAAAGGAGGCCATTCGGCCCATCATGCCTGTGATGGCTCTTTGAAAGAGCTATCCAATTAGTCCCACTCCCCTGCTCTTTCCCCATAGCCCAGCAAATTTTTTCCCTTCAAATATTTACCCAATTCTCTTTGAAAGTTACTATTGAATCTGCTTCCACCGCCCTTTCAGGCAGTGCATTCCAGATCACAACAGCTCACTGTGTAAAAAAATGTTTCCTCATCTCCCCTCTGGTTCTTTTGCCAATCATATTAAATCTGTGTCCTCTGGTTACTGACCCTTCTGCCACTGGAAACTGTTTCTCCTTATTTACTCTATCAAAGCCATTCATGATTTTGAACACCTCGATCAAATTTCCTCTTAACCTTCACTGCTCGAAGGAGAACAACCCTAGCTTCTCCAGCCTCTGTCCAAGTAAATGCATGCTTGGACAGAGGCTGAAGAAGCTGGGGTTGTGCATGCTTGGACATGCAAAAAAGAAGTTATTCGCCTTTTAAATTCAGGCAATTACCCCCTTTTAAAGAAAATATTCATATCACACTACTTGAACTGTTTAATTTCCTGTTTCAGATTAGTAGCCGATCCAAATGCTTTTTGATATGAGAGAGGAACAAATTATGCCAACTACAGCAGACACAGCAGAGGGACTGATCTTATTTCTAGCAATGTGAGACCTGTCTATAGCTCAGCTGTAAAAACTCTGATGTGTATCAAGTTGAAAGGAGAGTCAATGCTGTACCAGGGATGAGTGAATGTTAAACTTGCTAAAGCATGCTGAGTGAAATGCTGTCCTATTGAAATTCATCCTTTCAACAAAATTGCCATGGAAACGTAATGGCCCAAGCTTTGCTGTCAAAATAACGGCGAGGCTAATAGCATCACCATTATCTAAGTGCAAATGCCACAGTGACTTCGGGCAAAGGCAGATGCGCAATTAAACATGGAAATCAAAAAGTTGCAGTCAGAGATGCGCCACTTCGCTGTTAGCTTCGCAAAAACAGCATCTCGCTGCCTGCCTCGCCAATCAAGTGCATTGAGTGGCGTGAAGTTCCTGTACTTGCACGGTAGATAGGAAGTAAACTTGTCATGGAAGGTTAAGTCACACCATTTCTAGTCTAAGTATCCTTTTAATGATGTGATAAGTGTTAATTACCTCCAGTCAACCTCTCTGGCACTGAAAATTAACTATTACAATTACGGAGTCTCATTCCTTCAGGTTTTAATTGTGGTTGGAGATTTTGGGGGCGATTTTCTGCCGTCGGAGGAGGCGGGTTTGGAGGTGGGAAAATCAGATTTAATCAGGGCGGGTTCGGCACCCGCCTCCGACCCACCTCCGCGGGATTTTGCCGGTGCCGGTTTTGGAGGTCGGGAAACAGTCCCGCCTCCAGCTGGCCATAGCGATACGTGTGATCATTAAATGCACGTTAAGGGCCTCTCTAAGCCTATTTTGAGAGGCTCCCGTGATTTTTCGAGGATTTCGGCATGCTCCACGACCCTCCTAAACCACGCCAGGTAAACCTGGTGGGTTGACTCATGGGTGGCCTCCTCACAGCTGCAGGTCTAACAAGACATCGTTTATTGGATCAAAGATTACTTGCAGGTGCCAGACCTTTGCTTTAAAAGGTCTCTGAGCACCTTTAGAAGGCCTTCCGAAGTCGGAGGTGCTGAAGGTTGAATCTATCAACTGTGGGACCTGCTTGGAAGACCCTCTCCCCGCTTGCAATGAGCGCTTCCCCAAAGGAGGCATCTGCAAGCAGCATGGGAACCATTTGTTTTCGTTCTGCATGGACCTCAGACGAGGAGGAGGAGGAGGAGGAGGAAGCTGAGGAGGAGGAGGAGGATCTGGAGGAGGAGGAGGATCTGGAGGAGGAGGAGGAGCAGGAGCATAGACGATAGGAGCAGGAGTAGGCCATTCGGCCCCTCAAGCTTGCTCCGCCATTTAATGAGATCATGGCTGATCATCCAAATTCAGTACCCTGTCCCTGCTTTCTCCCCATATCCCTTGATCCCTTTAGCCTTAAGAAATATATCTATCTCCTTCTTGAATATATTTAATGAATTGGCCTCAACTGCCTTCTGTGGTAGAGAATTCCACAGGTTCACCACTCTTTGGGTGAAGATATTCCTCCTCATCTCAGTCCTAAATGGCTTACCTCTTATCCTTAGACTGTGACCTCTGGTTCTGGACTCCCTCGCCATCGGGAACATCCTTCCTGCATCTAGTCGGTCTAGTCCTGTTAGAATTTTATAAGTTTCAATGAGATCCCCTCTCATTCTTCTAAACTCTAGCGAATATAAGCCTAATCGACCCAATCTCTCTTCATACGTCATTCCTGCCATCCCAGGTATCAGTCTGGTAAATCTTCGCTGCACTCCCTCCATGGCAAGAACATCCTTCCTCAGATAAGGTGACCAAAACTGCACACAATACTCAAGGTGTGGTCTCACCAAGGCCTTGTACAACTGCAGCAAGACATCCTTGCTCCTGTACTCGAATCCTCTCGCTATGAAGGCCAACATACCATTTGCCTTCTTAACCGCCTGCTGCACCTGCATGCTTACCTTCAACGACTGGTGCACAAGGACTCCCAGATCTCATTGCACTTCCCCTTTTCCCAATCTATTGCCGTTCAGATAATAATCTGTCTTCCTGTTTTTGCCACCAAAGTGGATAACCTCGCATTTATCCACATTATACTGCATCTGCCATGCATCTGCCCAATCACCCAACCTGTCCAAATCATACTGGAGTTTCTCTGCATCCTCCTCACAGCACACACGCCCACCCAGCTTTGTGTCGTCTGCAAACTTAGAGGTATTACATCTAGTTCCCTCGTCTAGATCATTAATATATATTGCGAATAGCTGGGGTCCTAGCACCAATCCCTGCGGTACCCCACTAGTCACTGCCTGCCACTCGGAAAAAGACCCGTTTATTCCAACTCTTTGCTTCCTGTCTGCCAACCAGTTCTCTATCCAAATCAGTACCTTACCCCCAATCCCATGTGCTTTAACTTTGCACGCTAATCTCTTATGCGGGACCTTATCGAAAGCCTTCTGAAAGTCCAAATACACCACATCCACTGGTTCTCCCTTATCTATTCTATCAGTTACATCCTCAAAAAATTCCAGTAGATTAGTCAGGCATGATTTACCTTTTGTAAATTCATGTTGACTTTGTCCGATCCTGTCACTGTTTTCCAAGTGCTCTGCTATTACATCTTTTATAATGGACTCTAGCATTTTGCCCACTACCGATGTCAGGCTTACCGGTCTATAAGGAGGAGGAGAAAGAGCAGGAGGAGGAGGAGGAGCAGCAGGAGGAGGTCAAAGCACCGGTGTATTGACCTGCGGCAGCGGCAGCACGCGAGCACATGGCTGCCCGGGATGCAAGGGATGAACTTATCCATGCTAGATTTGCATAGGTTGCCCAAGTTGGCACATGTCCTTGGCTCCATCCTAGGACATCATTGACAATGGACATGACTCTCTGGCCTCCTTTCACTCTGGCCACCAACCTGACAACGCAAGTGTGGCGGAGCCCGCAATGTGGAGCTGCCTAAGGCGAAAGAACAGATGCCATAACGCCAACATTTTGGCTTCAAATCATTTTAATGCTTTCCAACAGGGATAGCATTTCATCAATACACATAAATATTCTCTCAATCTGCACACAGTTATGGAGGTTATATCCGTTGCCAGCTGTACCCACAGAGGTTTCTTTGGGAGGCCTCTTCCTCCCAGATGAGTGGAAGAGCACCTCCATGCTAGCTGTCACCCCCTCAAACAACTTTTGCAGCGCCTCATCCGAGAGCCTCGGGGAGGCCCTTGCCTTGGAATTGGACATAGTGGTTTCTCAAAATATGTTGCAGGTGGTGCAGCATAGGCAGAAATCCTGTGGAATGAGCCAAGGGAGCAAGAAGCCATAAAATCAGACTGGAAAAGTGCTGTCAACAGAGGCGGGTTTCAGTCCCAAAACACTAATTGACCAAGGGTGTCCCACACCTCTGAAATCAAGTGGCCAATCATGGGAAAATCTCAATTTTTTGAAAACTATCAGTGGAGGCGGGTTTCAAAACCACCCAAACCGAAACCCGTCTCCATCTCACCTGCAGTGGGAAAATCGCCCCCTTTGTTTTTAAATTCCTTTTTTTATCTGTATCTTTTTTTCTCTCTCTCTTAATCCAATCTTTCTTTCATGCAAGGGAAAGTCTAACTAACGATGGCGTTCGTTGCTGCCCTGCCACAGGCACTTTTGGGCTAATATATTTTTATTTTCGTATCTTGTTTATGATGTTCTGTTAATGTGATAGAATGATGAGGCCACATGATAGCACAAACAATCAGATAAATCACTTCATACTCAATTGATTTCTAATTATATCCACACTATACCCACAACAACAACAACTTGTATTTATATAGCACCTTTAGCGTAGTAAACCGTCCCAAGGCGCTTCACAGGAGCGTTATCAAACAGAATTTGACACTGAGCCACATAAGGAGATATTAGGACAGGTGACCAAAAGCTTGGTCAAAGAGGTAGGTTTTAAGGAGAGTCTTAAAGGAGGAGGGAGAGGTAGCGAGGCGGCAAGGTTTAGGGAGGGCATTCCAGAGCTTAGGGCCTTGGCGGCTGAAGGCACAACTGGACAATGGTGGAGCGATGAAAATCGGGGATGGGCAAGAGGCCAGAATTGGCAGAGCGCCGAGATCTCAGAGGGTTGTAGGGCTGGAGGAGGTTACAGAGATAGGGAGGGGGTGAGGCCATGGAGGGATTTGAAAACAAGGATGAAAATTTTAAAATCGAGGCGTTGCCGGACCAGGAGTTAATGTAGGTCAGCGAGCACAGTAGTGAAACATCCCAAGGCACATAAAATACCCACAAAATTATTAATACCCGCCCTTTCCCTGTATCCTTCCATATTCTTGCTTTTCAACGACCAATTTCTTTTTAAATGATGCTATTTTCTTTGTTTGAAAAATGGTAGAAACCGGCTTTGTCTACGTTGAAGGCACCATATAAATTCAAATTGTTCTTGTTATTGTTGAATAGTTAGCACCAGCACAGGCATAATCTCACCCTGAAATGGAGAGAAACACGTTAGAGGCTGTGTTTCCCTCCTTTGCATTACAAATAGAAATCCCCACTGCCTGATGCTTCCATCAGATGTGGATGAGTTTAGTTTCTCTCTCTTCGCCCTTCTCTAAGTGTCAACCTACTATTTCTCAGTGGAGGGTCAGGCAGAAGCCTTGCTTCGTGGTGTGTGTAAATGCTACTCTTGAGCCAGTAGCAAAGAGTTGAGTAAAAATAACCTGGGTTGACTAATTTTTCCTTCTTTCCTGTAGAGTGGCTGGTCTTTACTTCATTCCTATCCCTGATGGAAACTCAAAAAAGCTCCCTAGATAACCCAGTGTTAAGGAAGCCTCTAAGCCAAACAGACTGAAAAGCCCCAGGTTCAATTCCTGGTCTCTGCTGAATTAGCTGATTGCAGCCAATATAGCAACTGAGACTCTATAAAAAGAAAGATTTGCATTTTCCGAGGAGAAGGGTAGCAAATGAGAAATGGAAAATCACAGGTGTCACCTGCACCTTATCACCTTGTGGTACAGTCGATTGGTGCATCAATGCACAGCATTATCCACCCTAATTCCATGGGGGTTCCGTAACTTAATTCGAAAAGCTGCGGAATCCCCGGAAAAAATCGGTGTTAACGCAAGTTATGCCATTTTTCTGGTGTTTCTGTGGCTCTTCTGCCAAAGTTGTAGCGGACGAACGGGAGAACCTTTGCGGAAATTTATCTTGTACGATTTAAAATAATAGATGCTTTGCGCAGCAACAAAAGTAAGTAAAATTCTTAAACTACCTCAATGAAACAATATAGACACAAGCTTGAGGTATGCTTACAGATGTGAACAAGTTGTTACAAATTAATGGCAGGATCTATCTTAGAAAAGTAACTTCCCAATTCCATCAAGGGCATTTCCTTAAAGGAAAAGGTAGGTGTATATTTCAATGTTAACTCTGTCTCTCTCTCCACAGATGCTGCCTGACCTGCTGAGCATTTCCAGCATTTTCTGTTTTTATTTCATTGTGTATTTAGGGTTTCTTACTTGATGTAGTCCTACCATTTGGACACTTAGCACTTTACATAGTAAACACTTCTGCAGTTTTTTTGAATTTTACTAGAGAAAAAATAATTTCACTGACTTAACAGATTCATCGTTATCTATATTTGTACCTTGACTTCAGTTTCCTCTGATTTCAGCACAAATGGCACTAAAGCTGCATAGATCAAGGCAAGATTGTGAAAAACTCTCCCGTTAAAACAGTACCTGAAAGGAAAGGAAACAACAGGATAGGAGAAATGATTCCAAAAATTAAAATGAAATAACTTATGCGGATTATTTCACGAGGCTCTGCTACCAGCACGGAATCTCGCTTGTGGTAAGAGCAGGTCGGACATAGGGCTTCTGCCCCATGCGCGTTTCTGCGCTGGTAGCTTGACCGTATGAATTTATTGTCCAAATTTTTCACCTGATCAAGAGTAAAACCAATGTTTAGTTGTTTTCTTATGTGTACCCTATAAAGGTAATGAAGATATAGAAATACACGTGTGCTCTGATGAAGTACATTTTCAGTGCAATGAGAAAGGAACAGGTGAGATGAGGTGAGCATTTTGTAGCTTCAGCCTCGAGTTCCTCTTTGACGGAACAAGTTGCAAAATAGTCATTCAGCAGAAGCATAACCATCAGAGACAGAATAAATGTTTTCCTGCAGCTTATATAAATTATGACATTTTGTTCCTAATTTTAAACAATTTATTGTTTTATTCAACTTCCAGTTTAAGTCTACCAGCGCCATACATATTTCCTCAGCCAAGGGAGAAGACCAAATCATACATTTCTACCAATATTGCAAAGAATGTGACAAAATGCAAGAAGACATTAATAAACTTGCAGAATGGACATTTAATTGGCAAATGAATTTCAATCTGGTAAGTGTGAGGTGGTGTATTTTGGTAGGAAGAATAAGGAGTCCACATACTGCTTGGATAATAAGAATCTAAATCGGGTAGAGGAGCAAAGGGATCTAGGGGTACAGATACACAAATCACGAAAAAGTAGCGACGCAAGTTAATAAGGCCATTAAAAAAAGCAAACCAAGCACGGGGGTTCATTACTAGAGGGATAGAATTGAAAAGCAGGGAAGTCATGTTAAATCTGTAGAGAACCTTCGTTAGACCACACTTGGGAGTACTGTGAACAGTTCTGGTCTCCATATTATAAAAAGGATATTGAGGCATTGCAGAAGGTGCAAAAAAGATTCACAGGATGATACCAGAACTGAGAGGGTATAACTATCAGGAAAGACTGAAAAGAGAAGGCTGAGGGGGTGACGTGATTGAGGTTTTTAAGATAATGAAAGGGTTTGATAGGGGAGACGTAGAGTCATTTTTTCCACTTGTGGGGGAGCCAAAAACTGGATATGATAAATAGTCACTAATAAATTCAATAGGGAATTCAGGAGGAACTTCTTTATGCAGACTGGTTCGAAAGTGAAACGCGCTTCTACATGGAGTAGTGGAGGCAAATAGCATAGATGCATTTAAGGGGAAGCTAGATAAACACGAGTGAGAAAGAAACAGAAGGATATGCTGGTAGAGTTAGATGAAGAAGGTGGGAGGAGGCTTGTGTGGAGCATAAACACCGGAATAGACTAGTTGGGCCGAATTGCCTGTTTCTGTGCTGTAGAATCAGGGGGAAAACTCTCCACTGGCTGGAGTCAGACCTAGCACAAAGGAAGATGGTTGTGGTTGTTAGAGGTCAATCATCACAGCCCCAGGACATCGCTGCAGGAGTTCCTCAGGGCAGTGTCCTGGGCCCAACCACCTTCAGCTGCTTCATCAATGACCTTCCCTCCATCATAAGGTCAGAAGTGGGGATGTTCGGTGATGATTGCGCAGTGTTAAGTTCCATTCACAACTCCTCAGATAATGAAGCAGTCCATGCCCGCATGCAGTAAGATCTGGACGACATTCAGGCTTGGGCTGATAAGTGACAAGTAACACTTGCGCCACACAAGTGCCAGGCAATGACTATCTCCAACAAGTGAGAGTCTAACCACCGTCCCTTGATATTCAATGGCATTACCATCGCCGAATCCCCACCATTAACATCCTGGGGGGTCACCATTGACCAGAAACTTAACTGGACCAGCCACATAAATACTGTGGCTACAAGAGCGGTTCAGAGGCTGGATATTCTGCGGCGAGTGTCTCACCTCCTGACTCCCCAAAGCCTTTATACCATCTACAAGGCACAAGTCAGGAGTGTGATGGAATACTCTCCACTTGCCTGGATGAGTGCAGCTCCAACAACACTCAAGAAGCTCGACACCATCCAGGACAAAGCAGCCCACTTGATTGGCACCCCATCCACCACCTTCAACATTCACTCCCTCCACTACCGACGCACCGTGGCTGCAGTGTGTACCATCTACAAGATGCACTGCAGCAACTCGCCAAGGCTTCTTCGGCAGCACCTCCCAAACCCGCGACCTCTTCCACCTAGAAGGATAAGGGCAGCAGGCGTATGGAACACCATCACCTGCAGGTTCCCCTCCAAGTTACACACCATCCTGACTTGGAAATATATCGCCGTTCCTTCATCGTCGCTGGGTCAAAATCCTGGAACTTCCTCTCTAACAGCACTGTGGGAGTACCATCACCACACGGACTGCAGAGGTTCAAGAAGGTGGCTCACCACCACCTTTTCAAGGGCAATTAGGGATGAGCAATAAATGCTGGCCTTGCCAGCAATGCACACATCTCGGAACGAATAAAAAAAAAGTCGATGTAATATTGCTGTTGAAATGGGCAATGGGAGATGTGCAAAAGTGATCCAGTAAACTTACCCTCTCTTCTTATGGCAAAGTGTCTAGCCTCTGATATGGGAAGCTGTGAGAGTGAACTTATGTCATACATTTTGATCATGGTCAAGCAGTTTGGAGCACTATCACGCTGTAAAAATATACAATCTTGCTATTTTCAGAACTAAATGGAAACAAATGCCAAACCTAAAACTGAAACAAGTGCTTATGTCACTGATTTTGAGAATATCTATAGTGCATGTGGAAAACAAATGAAGAATGATCAACTGGTGTTAAAATGTAATGTTCTACTTACTGTGAGCTTAGGTTTAGTTTTGGATAGAAAATGAGCCAGCAACAGCTGTACTGTAGTGCCAGTATTGTTAGTCTTCGAATAACAAAATCCGATGCTTTTTCAGTATTCAGCTCCTCAATATCCTAATAAATGTAAGTAGTTAATACTCCTATAGCATTATTATTTTAATGCTAAGTGGCTAATACATTTTATTTACCTTGCACAACTTACTGTGCCTCCTAACTTAGTGCTGTCTGCAAACTTGGATATGCAACTCTTCCCGCCAATCAGAGTATGTTCCAATTATCCCTACTTTGTTTCATGACCCCCAACAAATTACCAACCCATGTCACAAGGCTACTTCTGATTCCGTGCACTTTTATTTTTGTATCTCTTGTATGGAACTTTATCAAATGCCTCCTGAAGTCCATATAGACAACATCCATATAGACAACATCCATAGACACTCATCTAGATTAGTCACACCCTTCATTCTTCAGCGCATACTTGTTCAAATGTTCAGTCACTATGTCCCTGATGATAGATTCTGGTAATTTTCCCTCAACTGACAAACTGACAGGTCTGCAGCTTCCTGTTTTTTCCCTCTCTTCTTTCTTAAACAATGGAGTGACATTTGCAATTTTCTGGGGACACAATTTCCGAATCTAGAGAGCTTTGGCAAATTATGACTAACACATCTGCAATTTCCCAACCTGTTTCTTTTAATACCCTAGGGTGGAAAGCATCAGGTCATGGAGATTTGTCTATCTTAAGTCCCATTATTTTCTCCATTATCATAAAAAAAATTATACTAAATCCAGTAAATTCCTCCCTTTGACTTATTTTTAGGTTCCCTTGTACCGCTGGTATTTTGTCCTCTTCCTTTACTGTGAAAAGTATTAATTTATCAAGTCTGCCATTTCCTTATTATCCATTATAGTATCACCTGCATCTGTCTTTAATGGGCCCACATTCCTCCTTACCACTCTCTTTCTCTTAACATATTCATAAACATTTTTACTGTTAGCTTCTATATCCCTTGCAACATTTTTTTCATACACCCTTTTTGCACCTCTTATGACTTTCTTGGTATCCCTTTGTTGTTTTTTTTATAGCTCTTCCAGTCTACTGGATTTCTGCTTTTCCTGGACCTCTTGTGCTCTGCCTGTCCAGCTCCCAGTCAAGGAAGGCCAGGAAAATCAATCCCTTCATGTCATCAAGCTAAAGTGAAAGTTTTGTTCTAAAATTAGTTTATTTCCTGTCAATCATTGATACTATTTTTCTTCATACCTGCACTATTATAGCTGTGCATTCATCCACTGTAATAACAGCATACTGATCTGCTCCTCCAAACAAGCGTAGCATCTCATTAGTGGTTCTCTCCAAAAGAGTTATATTGTACCTGCAATGTGAAACAATGATATCAATAATGAGTTTTTATATCCAGGTAACCTTTCAGGTACATTAATGATCATAGGCCGCTGGACACGATACAATGCATTAAAAAATTTTCAACACTAATCTGTATGCCACTGCCAACCATTTATGCTTGTAGCCTCTTGCCATTGATTACAGATAGGGATGGGTTGGGGGGGGGGGGGCGCGGTGAGGGGGGGAACAGATGCTTCAGCACTTGGAAAAGCCAAGGTAATAAATAGCCTGAGATCTGAAACTTTGCCTTGAAACAGGCCCATTTTATGCTGATAGTCTTAAATGCAATCGCAACTTTAGTATCAGCTTTCTGATCTTGCTATAACAATTCCTCAAGGAGCCAGTGCTTGTCCTTTTATTAAACATATGGACGAGGTAATGTAAAACTGTAATGATGTAATAGTTTAAGCCAGACAGTAAATAAATAATCAGCACAAGTTGACTCTCTATTTACTTATTATTGCTAAAAACCCAAGAACATACTAACCCTCTAAGGATCTGAAACAGCATATTTTGCACTACAGATTTTTTAAAAATTGATAACCCTACAATTTTTCTGATCATTGGGAAAACATCATTAACCAAAGTTAAAATATTCTCATTTTTCTTTCTTTATTTCCATTATGATACCAAATAATTCAATTTGTGAAGGTATTAGCTAATGGAAAACATGTTACCACAAAATGGTGGAAATTACAAGTTGCAAATTTAGTTATGAGAAGGCAAGTTGAATGGATTTAAGCAATCCGTTGCATCAAAGCAAGAATCTAGAGGAGATAACAGGGATTTGTCAATTTCTGGTTAGACTGACGCAGTTCTATATTGTGGATGTAGGTCCACTGGAAAGCACCTGGGACTAGTAAACTATGAGATCTGTATTTTTACTCATTAATCACTGAAAGCAAATTGCTATCTGTGAAAACTGAGTAGATCATGAACTTGGGGCAGAGCAGGGGAATACAGTTTTTCCAACAGAATAAAGCCTTATCCACATGATTGTTTGAACTCACTCTGTCCCTAATCAGCCCAAAATCAATATTCTAGATATATGCTTCTATTAAAAACAATGTAATATACACAAGGAATTGTATTTTTAATTATGAAAAAAATCTTCATATCCCCTTGTTTTGAGTCACGGAGCTCCACTGGGAGCGAGTGTTTGGGTATTAGTAACAGAGCTCCACTGAGAGCCAGTTTTTGGGGTATTAGTAACAGAGCTCCACTGAGAGCCAGTTTTTGGGGTATTAGTAACAGAGCTCCACTGAGAGCCAGTTTTTGGGGTATTAGTAACAGAGCTCCACTGAGAGCCAGTTTTTGGGTATTAGTAATGTTGCCAATAGCTTACTGATATTTGCAAAATGTGATGGCATACACAACTGTTTCGTTGTGTTCAGTGCGGAAAGCAAGTGTTAAAAACAGCTGCAAACGTTTTCTGAATGTTGCACAAAAACTGCAAGTAAAGCCATATTGAGTGAGCAGATCCCCAACTATTAGCAAATAAACTGTAGTTTTTGAATTATTAAAGTGGCCTACACATATGGTAGCAATAGGTTGAGCCCAGAACTTGGATAAATGGCCTGAATGATGCAGCAAACAACAAGAGGCCAACAACATTATCCTATTGCAGTTGCTGTCATCCTTTTACCAGAGGAACAGGATAACAGGTTAGCAAAATTGTGATCATCATCCACTGCAGTTAAGGGAATCTCCTATGCCAAGACAAAAATGTTATTCAACAGTCTTTCTGATATCAGGTCAAACAGGAGCCATGCAGCCATGGAAAAGGTAGTGCATAACACTTGCACAATACAACAAAGCATTTGTCATAGAACAGCTTATGCTTTACTAAGGCTTCCAACAGATGACACCCAAAAGTACACCTTCACTATCTTTCTCAAATCAGATCTGGCAAGACTTTTTAATATTTTATGCATTAAAAGAGAATGACAAATATGTACAGGTGTGTTTCGAGGTAGTACATAACTGGAGTTCTGGTGATGTAAATAAATTGCTCACACTTTATTATGTTAACTGAACTATGAGATGTGTTACTGCCTTTAAATCAAGTATTCAACACCTATTATCTGAGCTATCATTGATAGATACAAAAAAAAGATTTGCATTAAATTTTACGATTTAGCTATCCTGGTGCAGAGCTTTGAGTCACAGGAGTGTATATTGGGAACTTAAATGAAATATGTCATTCATGTCCCATGCTTGATCTGCACAATTTTTCATCTATTGAAAGTGAATAAAATTAGACGAGGAGTGCTAAATTGTAAAATTTACCCCTCAGTGTTTCTGTCACAGCTCTTGCTCACCTCCCCGAGCATAACAACACAAGAAGTAGGAGTAGGCCATTCGGCCCCTTGATCATGGCTGAACTTCTACCTCAACTCCACCTTCCCGCACTATCCTCATATCCCTTGATTTCCTTAGAGTCCAAAAATCTATCGATCTCAGTCTTGAATATACTCAACGATTGAGCATCCACAGCTTTCAGGGGTCGAGAATTCCAAAGATTCACAAGCCTCTGAGTGAAGAAATTTCTCCTCATCTCAGTCCTAAATGGCTGACTCCTTATCCTGAGACTATGCCCCCTAGTTCTAGACTCTTCAGCCAGGGGAAACAGCCTCTCAGCATCTACCCTGACAAGCCCTCTAAGAAATTTCTAAGTTTCAATGAGATCACCTCTCATTCTTCGAAACTCCAGAGAATATAGGCCCATTCTACTCAATCTCTCCTCATAGAACAGCATTCTCATCCCAAGAATCAATCTAGTGAACCTTCGTTGCACCCCCTCTAAGCCAAGGTTATCTGGATCAATATGTCGAGGAACCAACTCGGGAACAGGCTATATTGGACTGGGTACTGTGCAATGAGAAGGGACTAATTAGTAATCTTGTTGTACGGGGACCCTTGGGTCAGAGCGATCATAACATGATCGATTTCTCACTCGAAATGGAGAGCGAAGAAATTGACTCAGATACTAAGGTCCTGAATTTAAACAAGGGGAATTATGATGCCATTAGACGGGAACTGAGTAGGTCTGATTGGACAACGTTCCTGGGAGGACTGGAGGTAGATAAACAATGGCAAGCATTTAAAGATAGAATGACAAAATTGCAAAAATTGTTTATACCAATCTGGCATAAAAGGAAATCTAAAAAGGTGACTCAACCGTGGATAACAGGGGAAATTAGAGACAGCATAAAATCCAAAGATAGGGCGTATAAAATAGCCAAAAAAAGCGCCAGAGCGGAAGATTGGGAACAGTTTAAGATAGAGCAAAGGAGGACAAAGGGCTTAATCAAGAGGGGCAAAATAGCTTACGAAAGCAAGCTGGCGGAAAATATAAAAACTAACTCCAAAAGCTTTTATAAGTATATCAAGAGGAAAAGACTGGTGAAAACCAAAGTTGGCCCATTGCAGTCAGATACGGGGGAATATATAATGGGAAATAAGGAAATGGCAGACCAACTAAATGCATACTTTGGGTCAGTCTTTACGAAGGAAGACACAAAAAACCTCCCTGGGATATCGGGAAAAATAGGGACATTTGCAAAGGAGGAACTGACGCAAATCAATATCTCTAAGGATATGGTGTTAAGGAAGCTAAAGGGATTGAAGGCGGACAAATCCCCAGGGCCTGATAACATGCATCCTAGGGTGCTGAAGGAGGTGGCCCTAGAGATAGCGGATGCACTAAGTATGATTTTTCAGAATTCATTAGACTCGGGAACAGTGCCCATGGATTGGAGGGTAGCTAACGTTACCCCACTATTCAAAAAGGGGGGTAGGGAAAAAGCAGGTAATTACAGACCTGTAAGCCTTACATCAGTTGTGGGCAAAATGCTGGAGTCCATCATTAAGGATGAAATAGCGGAGCACTTAGCAAATGGGGACAGGATAGAACAGAGTCAACATGGATTTACAAAGGGTAAATCGTGCTTGACTAATCTATTGGAATTTTTTGAGGGAGTAACTGGTAAAATAGATGGGGGAGAGCCAGTAGATGTGGTGTACCTGGACTTCCAAAAGGCCTTCGATAAGGTCCCACATAAAAGATTAGCAGGGAAAATTGAAGCTCATGGGATAAAGGGGAAAGTATTGACGTGGATAGAGAACTGGCTGTCAGATAGAAAACAGAGAGTTGGAATAAACGGCTCATTTTCTGAATGGCAGGCAGTAACAAGTGGGGTGCCACAGGGATCTGTCCTGGGTCCCCAGCTGTTCACAATTTACATTAATGACCTGGATCAGGGAGTCGGATGCAGCATTTCCAAATTTGCAGACGACACTAAACTAGGAGGGGGGGTGGGCTCAGAGGAGGAGACCAGGAAGCTCCAGAGCGATTTGGACAGACTGGGTGATTGGGCGGATAAATGGCAGATGCACTATAATGTGGACAAGTGCGAAGTTATCCACCTTGGGTGCAGGAACGGGAGGGCAAATTATTATTTAAATGGCAATAAATTGGGAGAGGGGGAAGTACAGAGAGACCTGGGTGTTCTTGTACACCAGTCACTGAAGGCGAGCATGCAGGTGCAACAGGCGGTCAAGAAGGCAAACGGTATGCTGGCCTTCATAGCAAAAGGGTTGGAATACAGGAACAGGGATACCTTGCTGCAGCTGTACAGGGCACTGGTGAGACCACACCTCGAGTACTGTGTACAGTTTTGGTCGCCTCATCTGAGGAAAGATGTTCTTGCCATGGAGGGGGTGCAGCGGCGATTCACCAGGCTGATACCAGGAATGGCGGGATTGACCTATGAGGAGAGACTATGTAGTTTAGGGATGTACACACTGGAGTTTAGAAGATTGAGAGGGGACCTCATAGAAGTGTATAAAATTCTGACAGGTCTAGACAGACTAGATGCAGAAGGAATGTTTCCCTTGGCGGGTGAGAACAGAACTAGAGGACATAATTTAAGGATAAGGGCTAAACCATTTAGGACAGAAATGAGGGGGAATTTCTTCACTCAGAGGGTGGTGAACCTGTGGAACTCATTGCCACAGAGGGCAGTGTACGCCAGCTCATTAAATATATTTAAGAGGGAATTAGATATATTTCTACAGGCAAAAGGGGTTAAGGGTTACGGAGAGAAGGCGGGGACGGGATACTGAATTGTAGGATCAGCCATGATCTCATTAAATGGCGGAGCAGGCTCGAAGGGCCGGATGGCCTACTCCTGCTCCTATCTTCTATGTATCTATGTATCTATGTATATTCGGAAGAGGTGCTGGTCTCATTCTTAAACCTGCCGGTTTATATTGAGGACGATGTGCTAATAAAAAAGTTGGAGTCTGGACATTAAAACTTGCTCGGCAATAAAGAGGAGATACTATCCAGGAACGTGGGTAGCAGATGGAACCCGTCATGTAAAGGTGCGGTTCCCAGAGGGGGTGAAGTCATTGCCGTATAGCATGAAATTCGAGACAATGGAAGGAGTGCAGTACTTCCGGGTTCTGCATGATAACCAGGTGAAGGTTTGTTATTATCGTCTTGGACACGACCATCTTGTAAGACGCTGTCCAGACTTGTACTGTTATAACTGCGGTGAGTCTGGACACATCGCTCCGAGCTGCAAGGTGGAGAGCTGTGGGGTGTGTCACAAAGGCCCCACCCGCTGTGAGTGTGAGGCAGAAGGAAGCCCCTTGAGTGACGAGGAGATGGGAGAAGGAGAAGGAGCAGGAGGTGTGAGTGGATCGGCCGGAGGAGCGGAGCAGGCAGAGGACACAGCTGGTCAATGGAAGGAGAAAAGAGCGCAGGAAGAGGCAGAAAATTGTGGAGAAGTGAACAGGATGGAAATGGTGGAAAACACACCAAGTACAGTGGAAAAGGACAAAGACAGCAGAGGGCAGCCCGGGTCGAGGGCAGAGTCGAGCCATAATAGGGCTCGGCTCTCCCTAATGAATCTGGTGTCTGCGGGGCGAGAGGAGGCGGGAGCGGGGTGTGGGGTAAGTGTAAGTACTCCAAAGAAAGACGGGGAGTCGGATATCTCGGGAAGCAGGAGGGGGCAAGACAAGGAGAGGGTGCAAGAGGCAGGAGCCTTAAAGGGGCAGCAGGATGGGAGCGGGGAGACAAAGACGCCAGAAGGGAGCAAGTTAGGTGCAGATACGCCATTGGTCCCAGAGAAAGAAGAAACAGGGAGAAAGGGTAAGCGATGGAGATGAGGCCGAAGGGAGTGGCACTGTTGGAGAAACCGTGATAGCAGGAAGACTCTCTAAGGGAGATTCGGGGAGCTGGGACGGAAGGTTACAGAAGAGCTCGATAGTGATGAGTCAGAGGGGGACAGAGACATGGAAGTGGAGGGTGGGGTGGCATCATGTGGAAAGGGAAAGGTTAGTGAGTGGCAGAAGGAGGGAGAAGGGGCAGCTCCTCGGCCTATCTAATGTAAGGAAAAGGCTGAAACTGCAGGGAAGGCTCAAACAGGAGGTGAAAAAGAGCCGGAGGCTGCAGGAGAAAGTAACAGCTGCCCAAAAAGTTGGGAAGGAGCATGAGAGGAGGGAAGGGCCGGAGATTAAATGATGGGGGCTTATCAGGCACGCATCTCTTATTCGGAGCCATGATTACTGATCAATTTTTAAAGTACAATAGATTAGTATATGTTATGGAGACAAATTAAACTTCAGGTTTTGATGTTAATATGTGGTGGAGGAATAGCTGTGCAGAGCGGCGGAATGGATTTGTATGATACAATGGAATGATCACGATGTTGTCAAGGTTTTTAGGGGGAAAAATTCGGTTGCTTTGCGGCTCCTGTTAGTGCCCTAAGAGGGCGCAAAGCAACTAGCGCCCGGGTGCGGCGTCGCCAACTCCTCCTGCAAAATTCAGCGGGAGGTTAGCGGCGGCGGTAACCTTTAGCGCCCCGCGGCGCTGCGTTGCCGGCGATTACGTCATCACCGTGCGCAGTGCCCCGCTCGCGCCCCGGCTGCGATCTTCAGTAGCGCCCCCTGACTTACTGCCAGACGCTATGTCCGACGGGGTCAGGGGGGCCTACCTGCGGCTGGGGTGGCGCTAATTAAAGGCGAGGTGCCGGGCGGCCATTTTTGTTGCTGGCCGCCTGCCAGCACCTGCCTCCGTTGCCGTCCCTGGCCTCCTGAGCAGCCCCCCCCCCCGCGGAGTGTGCTCCATGAGCCCGGCACTTCTCTTGAGTGCCGGGCTCTTCTGCCGGCACTCCGATCCCAGTGGCCCAGCTGGGCCCCAGGTCGTGCTGTGCAAGGCCCCTCCCCTTTAAGGAGAGGAAGGCCTGCAATTCCCTCGCAGCGCCCCAAGAGGGAGGCGGGGCGCTTCCAGTAGCGCCCCACTTCCCTCTTGGGGCGCTACCAATTAATTTTGGCCGCGGGGGCGCTAACTTTTTCGGGGCACTAAAAGCAGTGCCCCGGCGAAGTTAGCGCCCTAAAGGGGGCGCGACTCAATTTTTCCCCCTTAATGTTTAATAAATAATATTATTTAAAAAAGTGGGTAGCACACTCGCCTCTGAGTCAGAAGTTTGTGGGTTCAAGTCCCACTCCAGGGACTTGAGCACATAAAAATCTAGGCTGACACTCCAGTGCAGTGCTGAGGGAGTGCTGCATTGTCGGAGGTGCCTTCTTTCGGATGAGACGTTAAACCGAGGCCCCGTCTGCTCTCTCAAGTGGACGTAAAAGATCCCAAGGCACTATTTTGAAGAAGTGCAGGGGAGTTATCCCCGGTGTCCTGGCCAATATTTATCACTCAATCAATATAACAAAAACAGATTATCTGGTCATTACCACATTGCTATTTGCAGGAGCTTGCTGTTGCAAATTGGCTGCCGCGTTTCCCACATTACAACAGTGACTACACTCCAAAAGTATTTCATTGGCTGTAAACGCTTTGAGATGTTCATGAAAGGCACTATATAAATGCAAGTCTTTCTTTTATGGCAGACTGGTCAGAAAAGTAAAAACCATGGGCTCCACGGGAAAGTGGCAAGTTGGATCCAAAATTGGCTCAGTGGCAGGAAGCAAAGGGTAATGGTCGACGGATGTTTTTGTGACTGGAAAGCTGTTTCCAGTGGGGTTCCGCAGAGCTCAGTACTAGGTCCCTTGCTTTTTGTGGTATACATCAATGATTTAGACTTCAATGTAGGGCCATGATTAAGAAGTTTGCAGATGATACAAAAATTGGCCATGTGTTTGATAGTGAGGAAGAAAGCTGTAGATGCAGGAAGGTATCAATGGACTGGTCAGATGGGCAGAAAAGTGGCAAATGGAATTCAATCCGGAGAAGTGTGAGTTAATGCATTTGGGGAGGGCTAACAAGGCAAGGGAATACACAATAAATGGTAGAATATTGAGAGGTGTAGAGGAATAGAGGGACCTTGGAGTGCATGTCCACAGATCCCTGAAGGTAGCAGGACAGGTAGATAAGGTGGTTAAGAAAGCATACGGGATACTTTCCTTTATTAGCTGAGGTATAGAATACAAGAGCAGGGAGGTTATGCTTGAAATGTATAAAACACTAGTTAGGCCTGTTAGAAACAGCTAGAGAACTGTGCAGTTCTGGTCACATTACAGGAAAGATGCAATTGCACTGGAGTGGGTACAGAGGAGATTTACGAGGATGTTGACAGTACTGGAGAATTTTAGCCATGAGGAAAGATTGGATAGGCTGGGGCTGTTTTCTTTGGAACAGAGGAGACTGAGGGGAGACTGGATTGAGGTGTATAAAGTTATGAGGGGCCTAGATAGAGTGGATTTTTCCCCCAGCAGTGAGGTCAATAACCAGGTGCATAGATTTAAATAGGTAGAAGGATTAGAGGAGAGTTGAAGAGAATTTTTTTCACACAGAGGGTGGTGGGGGTCTGTAACTCAGTGCCCAAAAGGGTGATAGAGGCAGAAACACTCATCACATATAAAAAGTGCTTGGATATGCACTTGAAGTGCCATAACCTACAATACTATGGACCAAAAGCTGGAAAGTGGGATTAGGCTGGATAGCTCTTTGTCGGCAGGCACGGAGAAGATGGGCCGAATGGCCTCCTTCTGCACCGTAAATTTCTATAATTCTGTGCTGTAAAGATTCTAAGCCAAAATAAACAAGAGCAAAACAAAAAAAAACCTCATTCTTTGTGGTGGGTGTTTTTTCCTTGAGCAAGTTATTCTTGAAATGAATTGCAAGAGCACAGCACACAGCTCACTCAGCACATTCTACGTATCTTCCCCTCACCTCCCCTTTCAGCATTCCGTAGGGACCGCTCCCTCCGAGACACCCTAGTCCACTCCTCTATCACCCCCAGCACCCCTTCCCCTTCACCCGGCACCTTCCCGTGCAAGCGCAGGAGATGCAACACCTGCCCTTATACATCCCCCCTTCCCACTCTCCAGGGCCCCAAACACCCCTTCCAGGTGAAACAGCGATTTACTTGTACTTCTTGCAATCTAGTATACTGTATTCGCTGCTCACGATGTGGTCTCCTCTACATTGGGGAGACCAAACGCAGATTGGGTGACCGCTTTGCGGAACACCTCCGTTCAGTCCATAAGGGTGACCCCGAGCTTCCGGTCGCTTGTCATTTTAATTCACCACTCCACGCCCACTCTGACCTCACCGTCCTCGGCCTCTTGCATTGTTCCACGGAAGCGCAGCGTAAGCTCGAGGAACAGCACCTCATCTTTCGTTTAGGCACTTTACAGCCTTCCGGACTCAATATCGAGTTCAACAATTTCAGATCAAAACCCCGGCCCCTTCCACATATGTATACATTTTATCCACTCTTTTGGTCCGTGCCTTTTTCCTTTTTTTTCTCTCTCCCCCCCCCCCCCCCCCCCGGCAGCTGTCTCTCATTCTGCCAGCATTTCACACCTCATCTTTTGTTTCTTAACCTGTCCCATTACCATCTCGTCTTGCCTTGAGCATCTCTTAATGTCTCTACTTACCATAGACCCCCCCCTTTTGTTCTTTTATTCCTCCCCCCAGCCTCCCCCTTGCATTTTTATCTGTTTAATTTCCTGCTCTTTCAGTTCCCACGAAGGGTTTCGACCTGAAACGTTAACTCTGTTTCTCTCTCCACGGATGTTGCCTGGCCTGCTGAGTTTTTCCAGCGTTTTCTGTTGTTATTTTACATTCTACCACCTGCCTGCCTGCCTGCGAGCGCGCGCGCTCAGAAGGGAGAGCGCGTGCCAGAAGGCGGGGCACACACACACACAGGCGGCGGGCTCAAACCGCTCGCGAGCGCGCACGCTCTCACACACACACTCCGTGAGCGCGCACGTCCACACTCCCTTGCCTCTCCCCGAGCGCGCGCACGTACTGTGCGTGGGGGGGCGGGGCTTGCGGCCGGGCTCGAGCGAGGGCTGTCTCTGGCGGTGACTCGGCGCTGCTGCTGCTGCAAGATGGCCGCTCAGGACGAGCTGAGTAAGTTTACAGGAGAGTTAAATGGGGGGTGGGATAAAAAAAAGCTTTTTATTAATAAATCACAACCCCCCCCACCCTGACATTACACTATTTACACAACGAGGGTGTGAGAAAAGACTTACTGGAGTGGGTTCACACCTTTATTTTTTTTTAAAGTATCTCTCTAGGTCGAATTAGCCTGAGGAGGTTTCCCCCCCCGCCTTTAAAATCCGTTGTTTTCTATAAATCTACACTGTTGTCTTCAAAGGGTTGGTCGTCAGCTCCTCACCCCCCTCCCAAATGTGTGACACCCTTGGAGAACGTGTGGGCCCCACCGCAGGAGCTCAGCCTCTGCCACAATCATCTGTTGTGCTATTGTCAAGTACACTCTCACCCAAAGGGATGTAGTTTACATGTTGCTAACTTCCATTTCCATGTGTTTTGTGGAAATTCGAAGGCACATTGCAAACTGTCGCCACCCCAGCCCCCCTCCCGTGAGATTGCAGGCCTGGTATTTAGAAATGGTTTTAACTGAGGAGAGAGGGAAACCACGCCACTTGCAGGAAAACGAAAGTAGGATTTTAATACAGAAACCAGTATATAAACTCTTTATTTGCACCTTTTTTAAACTTGTTAGCTTGTCATCTTAATGCAGTTCTGTATACCTCCCATGTTATTCTGCTTAATATGCATTTCACCTTTCTATACATTGAAACTAGATACTTAAGGCCTATGATTAAGACTGAAGCACTAGACTAGATTGATTTGGTGCAAACCCATTGCATCATAAACTTCGGTAAAAGTGGTATGAAAGATTTTTCAAGGTTCATTTTTTTTTAAAAAAGAAGCCTCCAGACCATAGCTCGAAACATATGCCTAGTGCGGTATTGTGCCATACAAACTGGAAAGGTCCCTGTGCCATCCCTAGTCCGTGGCGAGTTAGCTGATCACAAGGTAGTGTTGAGAGCCCTACAATTGATTTCTGTGCCTGTGAACCAGCAAGGGGAGGGGGGGGTAATTATCTCTGGTTTTCCACTCCTGATTGCTGTTTAGTGACCTCTACTGGGATATGAGGAGTAAATTGGGCCTGGGTTTGACTAAGATGCCCCTTCCCCAACTGCTGACACTGCACAGGCTTACACATGAAGAATGTTCACTTGGGTGAGGTTATAGAGGCTGCCAGCACCTATGATCCTATACCTCAGTAAAGTTATCACCGAGTGGAGGTGAGAGAATAGTGGCAGGATGGGAACCTCTGAACAATTTGGCTTTGGTTTAGAAAGTGCATGAGGGTACATGGTTGAGTTTGTGACAGCTTTTTAAAAAAAAATCATGTGAAATTGTGCTTAGTCCAGATGGCATTTTAGTTTAGTTTTCATCATGAATTATATGGAAGAAGTCCTCGCTACCACATGGAGTGGTTGAAGCAGAGAGCATTGACATATTTAAGGGGAGGCTTGATGCATGTATGAGGGCAGGATGGGAAGAGGTAATTAGAGTGGGAGGAGGCTTGTGTGGAGTATCAACACCCTTAGACAAGTTGGGCTGACTGGCTGTAGATTCTATGTAAAATGTAATCGAAGGGTTCGAATGTGATAAACCATGAGAGCAAAGCTTGCGTGTTTATAGTTGTCAGCTGATCAGCAAAATTAGATTCCTATCATTAATTCAATTCTGGGCATCGATTTAAATGTGTTGTGTAATGTCATGTTAATTTTTGAGGTTTTACTAAATTTTGAGTCAATTAATGTGCTCACATTGCTGGTCATTGCTTACATGACTGATCATGCACTCTGTATCATTGCTTATTACTTGGTGGCATTCACAATGAGTGTAACAAAATTAATGTTTTTTGACACTAAGTGGCTCTGTATTTTACACCATTGCAGTAGTCACCAAATTTAATTCACATGGTGGAGTAACTACTGTATCTTGTATATCTTGTAAATTGAAATACAGGGCTCTGATTACCCATCTTGAAAATATTGGAGCACCAATGCACTATTTCAGTGCTGTAGAGAAAAGTGAGGCATTGCTGCAGATTAATGTATTTCATTTTTGTATAAATAGTCTACTTTTCTTTCTAAACTAACCACTTTCTGGTGTCTGCATCAAGGATTCTTGACGCCCAGGATTAAAGACACTTCTTAATACACTGGAGCCAAATCTGACCTGGAGACAATTGAACAAATTTAGGATATTCTTGGAAATAGCCATAGATTGATGGTCATTCACCCTCATTTGTTTGTTGTATACTGCAGTTAAACACCTAATTTTACCGTAGGCTAAATTAATTAAGTCAATTTTAGAATGTCAAAACTATGTAATAGATCGGGAAACCAAAAGTCACTTAGATTTAATACACCAATTTCATGTTTACAAACAAAACTCTCCCGCAATGAAGTGATTTTAAGTTAAACTAGTGATGAAATATGACCTTGGGGTGGAATTAATTGCTAGTTCTTCTGGTGAAATACTGTAATGAAGAAAGAGTTTCCTTATCCTGAATTTTGTGTTCCTAATTTTTTTATACATATAATGGATTTTGTTTTTCTGTTACCTTGTAAAATTCATTTTGATGTGAACTCTAGTTAATTTATGTCACGACCAACTTTCCTCCCCTTGCCAAAAAAAAATTAAGTGGTCATTCATCTCATTTGCTGTTTGTAGGATCTTGCAGTGCACATTTGGCTGTGGCATTTTCCTAAAATACAGCACTTCCAAAAGAAATCCATGGCGTGTGAATTGCTTTGACACATCCCAAGGAAATAATGAGTGCGATATGAATGCTGTTTCTTTCGCCCTATTATGATATGTAATGTAAAATGAAATGTTTATTTCAAGTATGTCAGTAGAAATAGATGCATTTTGTTTTGGGACCTGGGGTACTGTGTATAATTTTGGTCTCCTTACCTAAGGAAGGATATACTTGCCATAGAGGGAGTGCAACGAAGGTTCACGAGATTGATTCCTGGGATGGCGGAACTGTCATATGAGAAGAGATTGAGTAAACTAGGCCTGTATTCTCCTGAATTCAGAAGAATGAGAGGGGATCTCATTGAAGCATACAAAATTATTACAGGGCTTGATAGGGTGGATGCAGGGAGAATGTTTCCCTTGGCTGGGGAGTCTAGAACCAGGGGCCACAGCCTCAGGATAAAGGGTAGGCCATTCAGGACTGAGATGAGAAGAAATTTCTTCACACAGAGGGTGGTGAATCTTTGGAATTCTCTGCCCCAGAGGGCTATGGAGGCTCAGTCATTGAGTATATTCAAAACAGAAGTTGATAGATTTCTGACTAGTAAGGGCATCAAGGGATATGGCGATAGGGCCGGTGAATGGAATTGAGGCAGAAGATCAGCCATGATCTTATTGAATGGCGGAGCAGGCTCGAAGGGCCAAATAGCCTGCTCCTGCTCCTATTTCTTGTGTTGCATTAATGTACTAATCCAGTAAACTAAAATAACTGTGTATCACAGAATAGTGGGGGGTGGGTGTAGGAAGTGTCTAGTCTTGCTCCAGGCATCATGAGTGTGGAGTAGGCTTGATTGACCAGCTTGTCTTTTCCGGCCCATCATTTTCGTATGTTTGTAAGTTGACTTCTCATTCCAAATAAAAACTAGGGACAAAACTTGTTGAGTTTGGAAACTGGAAATGTTTGATTTGCTTAAAATCTCTGATACCCAAGCCTGTGTAGTTACAATTCTACACACTCTGATCTTTTTTTCCACCTAAAGTAGTTGATTGCATGGTGCAATAAAACCTCTTGCAAGCCCAGCACTCCGGGATCCCCTTTGCATAGGGTTGCCAACCTAGTTGGAGGTAATCCTGGAGGTTGCATCATATGACTTCCTGCCTCCAAATGTGCCCCACCCTCATCAAACAGTTTTATCTCCCCCATCTCCAATATTTTTATAATTGGAAAAAAGAAACAAGTTTCAAAGAAAATGAAGGACACTTTTTTTAATGCCCCTGTGGTTTTTCTCCCTGGTTGTTCGCAGCAGTGTCCGGGAGATTAATCTTTAATTCCAGGAGACTCCAGGACAATCCTGGAGGGTTGGCAACCCTACCTTTGCACAACCTGCCTAAATGTAATCCAGACTGTAAGTAATGCAACTTGCATCCAGTCAGCCCAACCTGGTCACATCATACAAGCTCAGCCTGTAGATTTGTTTTTGCGTTTCAGCAACCTGACCAAAACTATGGTATACAATAAAAACTTTGGAGGCTTCTTGTTGCGTGTGATTACCATGAATTGTCAGTTTGCTCTTGTGTAATTTTGTCGTGTACTCATTTACATAAAAGAATCTAGCTTCCTGTACATCCCAAGGAAGAAATCCATGTCATTCAAAACAGTCTTAAAAAAATGTTAGACCCATTTCCATGCTCCCACATAATATCTCCAGGTAAGATATGTAATACAGCCAACTAGTTGTTCAGAATCATTGCAGTTGCATTCATTTTCATAGAATGATATAGCTCATAGACTGGTACAGCACAGAAGGAGGCCATTCGGCCCATTGTGCCTGTGCTGGCTCTTTGGTCGAGCTATCCAATTAGTCCCACTCCCCTGCTCTTTCTCCATAGCCCTGTAAATTTTTTCCCTTCAAGTATTTATCCAGTTTTTCTTTGAATGTTATGATTGAATCTGCTTCCACTGCCCTTTCAGGCAGTGAATTCCAAATCACAAGAACGCGCTGTGTAAAAAAAAAAAAAAATCATTTCCTCATGTCACCTCTGGTTCTTTTACCAATCACCTTAAATCTGTGTCCTCTGGTTCCCAACCCTGAAACAGCCAGAGAAATTCATAGCATTTGTATTCAGTTTTCACCTAATTATTTTGCTATTTGAAATAGTATGCTAGTGACAGCCACAGTTAAACCAAGATCAGGTTATCTGTCCCTGGGATATCCCCTGCAAATTACAGTACAGTAGAACAAGCAAGCATAATTGTGACTATTCAGAGTGGCCCATGATTCACTGATTATTCTTTTTTCAAACAGAGTGAATGTAATGACACATGGACACATAACTTTAGTCACTTTTACATTATTGGACAGCTTCCAATGGAAGCCAGGGTTAAGGACATAAGCAGGTGGAGAAGCTCTTGGGGGGCGGCAGGGAGGGATCAGCGAAAAGTCATGGATCATGTCAGAACCAACGACATAGGGAAGAATCGAATTTAGCTTCTGCCAAAAGTGTCTCTGGAATTGGATGATAGATTAAGAAAACAGGTGCTCAAAGATAGTAATCTCAAGATTATTTTCAGTACCACGCAAGAACAGCCAGATGAGGGAGATAAATGTGTGGGTAGAGAAGTTTAGGAGAAACGGATTCAGATTTCGGGGGCATTGGGACGGACCAGTTCTAAGGCAAGAGGGTACTGTACCGATGAGGTGGTCTGCATCTAAAAAGAGCGGGACAAAATAGTCAAAAAAGAATCAGGATGGGGAAAAATGCAACAAAAAAACAGGATAATTGCCAAACCAAGAGAATCCAAACTCAACTGTTTAATACAGAATATAAAGAACAAAATTGGGGAACCATTGATTTAACATAATAAAATCATTAAGTGATAGCAATAACTGAAATGTGGCTGCAGCTGGCTCAGGATTGGCAACTAAAAGTTCCTAGATAGTAAATTTTCAGGAAGAAAAAAGGGAGGAGGGATAGCAGGAATTAATTCGAGACAAGCATAGCACTGGAGTGTAAGGGGGAAAAATTCGGTGGCTTTGCGCCTCCCGTTAGCGGGCGCTAATGGGGTGCAAAGCAACTAGCGCCCGGGCGAGGCGATGTTTGCGCCGCTCGCGAAATTGACCAGACATTTTGCGGCGGCGCTAAACACTACCGCCACGATCTCCTGCGCCCGCAGATCGTGACGTCAGTCGAGTGTGCAACGCCCCGGTAGCGTCCCGGACCGGATATTGAGTGGCGCCCCCTGCCTTTCCACCTGCCGCTAGCAATGACAGGTTGAGGGGAGCGTTTTGCAGTTGGGAAGGGACTGGGGGAGTGCTATTTAAAGGCGACTGCTTCCTACCATTTTTTGTCGGCGACATTTTTGCACCACGCATTCTGAGAGAGAGAGACACTTCTGGAGAGACTCAATGCTGTGAGAAGGAGTTTTGGGTTCTGAACAGCACTTTGCAGGTTCATTTTGATTTGACCTTCCTTGCATCGATTTAGAAGAGACTATGGGGGCTGCACTCAGCTCTTTCCCTGGGCCACTCCATTGTTCTTTCCAGCAGATTTGATGTACAGGTCTCTCCAGGCCGAGATTCAAAGCTGCAATGAGCAGGGTGTGCATGGAGAGCCAGATCGACCCTCCCCTTTAAGAACTGGCCAGCGCCAGTGTGTCTGTGTTCCATTGCTGCTGACATCACATGAGCTTCGCCAGCGCTCTGAGGTAGAGCCTCACTCCTCGGCATTAGCTCCTTAAGAGAGGTGTGTAGCGCCTGATTTAGCGCTCCAATCACCTCCAGGGGCGATAGAAGCCAAGTTTGCAGTCGGAGGCAATAATTAGCGGCAGGCGCTAAACTTTGCGCCCGGCCGATAATTGCGCCCCAAACGGAGTGATACCGAATTTCTCCCCCTAAGAATTTAAGTGGAGAAGTGGATTGAGCTGAGGAATAGCAACAGATCAGTGGCATGGTTAGAGGCATATTGTAGACTGTGGAATAGTAGAAAGGAAATCGAGGATGAAATTTGTAGACAAATTAGAGAGGATTTTTTGCCATGTGTTCAGGAATGTTTTCTCTTAAGTTGCTATTCTGACAAGGAAGGAAGGTAGAGTTGATCTGGTTTTGAGCAATGCAGCAGAGTGACTAGGTGCCCGAAAAGTAAGAATATTATAGTTTAACAAATTTGTATGAGTTAGAGCAGGAGGGTGGGATTAGCCTAGGTGGGTCATGTGGAGAATACCATCACCACAAACTTGATGGGCCAAAAGGCCTGTTTCTGTGCCGTAACATACTACAATTCTGTAATATGTAACTGTTCCCATTGAGGCCAAATCTCTCTCATACACCGAATGCGACTTTCATTCTGGGCGAGGTATGCTATGCTGTCGGAGAAAGGTCCACGGAAGCCAACAGTGATGAAAATATGTGGCGAGTACGAGAGTTCAGCTCTCCCTTGGCTAAAACCAAGATGGGGTATCGGATGCATATGTCGCAGTGGCACTGTTGCTGGGACATTTATTCTACAGGGTTGCCCCTGAAGCCACATTTGCTGTAGACATCTTTGTAGAGTTAAGGGAGCATCAAATACTATGGCGCGGAATTTGCGGTCAGCGGCGAAGCGACAACAACCGCTGTTGACCTCGAAGAAAGCTGGCCACAAAGATCTTGCGATCTCTGGCGAAAAGTTTAGCTTTCTCAAACTTAATTTGATTGTAGCGCTGTCAAAAGGGGATCCCCAGCATATATTAGCAGTGATGTCATCAAGCTGTCTAAGCAGCCAGTCACATTGAAAAATTCTCACAGACAGCAAACGAGGAAATAAAAAGCACTGATTGTCATTCATTTTTTTAAATTTTTGCAGAGAGCGAAATAAAGATTGGGACATACACATGGGGTTAAGGTAGAAGCTGAAATATGATAAACAAACTTTAAAAGAAATTTTTTTTTTAATGATTTTAAAAATCTAGTCATTTTATCATAATGGAGAAATTTGACATTCCACAAATGTATAATTAGTTTTTCAGGGCCAGAACGGTTGTTCAGCAGTCATTATGCCGTTAAAACCCCAGTTACGCCTATTTCATTAAGGCTTAACATTTTATGGGGTGTTTAACAGCGATATTAGAGCGGAAAGGGGGAAATTTTTGTCAGTTCAAGTGATTTCAGTGATTGCCAGCTATGGGGAGTTCCACAGCGCAGCCTGTGGTGGAGCAAGAAATGACTGACCGCAACTTCAGGATTTCTGCATTTATTTGTGCATACGCTAAATCCTGAAGTCACGGTCAGTTTCAGAAGGGTAATGATGACGAACGCTGACAGTTTCGCCGTCATTACCACTGCAAAATCCCGAAATTCTGGCAGGTTTTTCTATAAAGGGCATCGTCAGTTCAGGCATGGCATACATGCAGTATTAACAAGTAGGTAAAATAGGTTATTCACTTGATGTTTTCACTTTAGCCTTTTTTTTTGGAGTATTCAGACTTCATGGTGTTCAGCCATGTCAAATTTATGTCTTCTCTCTCTCAACTTGCCCTGTGTAGACTGACTGGCAGAATGGCTGTCAATGTATCATGAAGTTAAATACAGAAACCAAAAGTCTAACTAGCATAAATATACTATTCACTGCCCTATAGTATTGCAACAGTGTGTTTAAAATAGCTTCCAAAACTGCAAACCCATTTTTGATTTCAGTATTCTGGCTGTGTTGCAGAAATAAGCCCTTTAATATGTTTGTACATCTGATATCAATGTGTTATTCATGTGATCTTCCCTTTCCATCCCTCTAAAGGCTGAAATGGCAGGTTTTCTTCATTGTCCAAGGTTACGAAATTGATGATTTTTCATCGAATAGTTGGGTGCTCCCCAGTGCTGTTCACACACCAGAAAACCTCATTTTTAATAAAAGTGTGCAATCGTTTTTCATTGCATCAATATTGTATTCATTACTTTAATCTCCAGGATGTTGAAAGCAATTTGTCGGCATGATTGCTGATTCTGAATTAATTATGATTCCTAAGATGGCTGCTTCTGAGGAAGGCAGGAAGTGAAGATGTTCTTCTCTCCTTCTCCAACCAACACCCCCGGCAACGTTAGCTGTTAGTTGAGAAGTGTTCACATCCATGAGATTTTCTTCAACTAATAAATCCATTAGAGACCTGATGGTGAACATTGCCTCACTGTTTCCAACTATAAATGATCCTGCTAGGTTTTCCTGCATGAATATCAGTGGACCCTCACTTAACTCACTCAGAGATCGGTTACAGTCTTGGTCAAGAGGAGACAATAACTAAGCCCCTAATCGACCCATCTTGCATGTTCATACTTATTGCTAGGATGGTCTGGAGTCTGTATGCTCTGCAGGGACTACTTGGGAGTTGATCCTCAGGATTTCCCAATAGTCATCTTGATTGACCTTTGGGCATTATTGTACCCCTCCCATCAGACTCCTGAAAGAGTTATTTGGAGGACACTGGTTATAAAGCATTTGTGATGGCTAAGTTAGACCAGCTTCATTAGGACTTCTGTCCCCTCGTGAAGCCCTGTATGCACCCCTGATAACTGACTCAATAGTCTGCCAGCTTCTAGTACACCCAAGTAATCATCCCAGGCTAAGTATCCTGTTCCCCGGTTAGGGAGTGGAAGTAGTTGACTTACAAACATATGAACAATGACGAACAGGAAAAAACCCTCTGGCCCATCCAACCTGTCCCACAAAGGAAGAACTTGTAAGGAAGATAGTAGTTTGCATAAGGAATAGTCCACATGAGGACATCCTTTAGTAATATTCACCAGGCAGGATTCTCACATTAGTGGACGTCCCAAATTCTAGCTGAAATTGAGGTAGCTCAGACGTTGTTCTGGGAACCTTCCCTTCAATTGGCCACTACAGCATTGTGAATTTTTTGGGCTCTCTACAGAGGTACGAACCCAAATACTCTCAAAAACCTTTTAGTGCAGTTGAAAGTTCTACTTACAATGCTATCGACAAAACTTTAGCAACCAATCTGATCTACATGGAACTGGTGACACTGCAGACCCCATCCCATCGCTTTCTACCCCCCCCCCCCCCCCCCCCCCCCACGTTCTCAAGAACAACCATCTCTCTTAACCAATGCCACCAAAACAGAACAGTTGGGTCATTTATTACATTTGCTGTTTGTGGGTCTTTGCTGTGGACAAACTGACTGCCACTTTGCCTGACAGTAACTACACTCAAAATTAATAGGTTTGTGAATTGCTTTGGGATATTCTGAGAACACGATAAGCTACTTTATAAATGCAAATTCTTATTTTTTTAACTATTATTTATATAAATCAAGTTCTGGAAGGATTGTTCCATTATTTAAGTTTGGAAGGAGGTTTTGTGCAAAAGTCCTGAAATTAAACATCTTTAAGCCAAATCTTTTAGCAAGACTTAAGTGCAGTTGCACAGAGATTTGGTAAAGAATGAAAGATACAAAATTAGTTTAATTTTTCTTAAGTTTTATATTTCTTGCTGCCCCTGCACCCCCCCCCCCCCAACTATTAAAACCAAAGAGATCAGACAGTCTGCCCAATTGATATTCATGGTAAACAGCTGTTCTCTTCACCCTCCTCCCCCACATGGCACTTGCACAGATTTATTTATGTAACTGAACTGTCTTGTATGTGGGGAGCAAATTTATTTCTCTACCAGCAGTGAATAAGGAAAACGCTATTTTCCAAGAACCTTTAGTAACAGAATAATATGTTTTGTATTATGTGGTATAACATGACGCTTATAAACCAGTGCATCAATAGACTTAATGTGATCAATACTGCACAAGATCCAATGGTAACATTTTTAAATATGTACAGCATGCACAGATGGCACAATCCAGACATCATGCTGTGCTTTATTACTGGTTAATTCTGACCGGCACTTTCCAATCTGCAAAGTTCCCTGGCCAAACAACAATTAACCTCCAGTTGACTTTTGAACCAGTTTACTTTTTTTTTTAAATTAGGTATTATAGTCTTAATGGGACCAGCTCTATCTTAGTCACAGAATAATGCATTGTGCACTAAATGTAATCAAACTATGCACCATCTGACTTAGCATGGGAGATCCGTAAATACATATAATGGCCCGTGTTTTCCGATCCCTACGGGTGTGTACACACCCGTAGGGACATCGGAAATGCTGGTTTCAGGCATGCGAAGCGCATGCGCTGAAAACCGGCATTTCCGATCTGTCAAGAATCCTCTTGACCGATCGGACGCCTGCCCTGGAGAAGGGCCTCTGCAGGTGGAGTGTTCCGCTTTCTGCAGAACCTCCGCCCGCTGAAATCACTTAAAATCTTACGCCTGGTAAAAGCAGGCGTAAGGCCATGGAGGGATTTGAAAACAAGGTTGAGAATTTTGAAATCGAGGCACAGCTTAACCGGGAGCCAATGTAGGTCAGCGAGCACAGGGGTGATGAGCGAACGGGACTTGGTGCGAGTTAGGACACGGGCAGCCGAATTTTGGATGACCTCAAGTTTACGTAGGGTGGAATGTGGGAGGCCAGCCAGGAGTGCGTTGGAATAGTCAAGTCTAGAGGTAACGAAGGCATGGGTGAGGGTTTCAGCAGCGGATGAGCTGAGGCAAGGGCAGAGACGGGCAATGTTACGGAGGTGAAAGTAAGCGGTCTTTGTTATGCCGCGGATATGTGGTTGGAAGCTCATTTCGGGGTCAAATATGACACCAAGGTTGTGAACAGTGTGGTTCAGCCTCAGACAGATGTTAGGGAGCGGGATGGAGTCAGTGGCTAGGGAACGGAGTTTGTGGCAGGGAACGAAAACAATGGCTTCGGTCTTCCCAATATTTAATTGGAGAAAACCTTCCCTTTAATGTTCCTCTTTTTCAAGCAGGTATCTAATTCCTTTTAAAATAGTTTCTGGCCATTCATTCAACAATGGTTTGTGGCAAAGAGTTCCACATTCTAACCACTCTCTCTGTAAGGAATTTTTATTCTAACCTCCTTTAATTCTTTATTGTGGTTAACTTTTTAAAATCTTAAATTCATGCTCTAGTTATCTAGATGAAAAATGAAAAAATCTATTGCTATTTTACCTTATAACCCTTCATAATCTTGAAGACCTCTATCAGGCCATTATCAATTCTAGTGAAAAAAGCCCATACTTCTCAATTTTCACTTCATAACTGTAACCCTTCACATCTGGTAATATCCTAATAAATCTATGCTACACCTTTTCAATTTCACCAATTCATTTTTCCTACGAGGGACCGCCCAAAACTCTTAAGCAATGCTCCAACTGCAGGCTATCAAAAGTCTTGTATGGGTTCAATATTATCTTGATTTTGTATTCTATGTCTCTAGGTACATAACTGTTTGCTTTATCAACTTGTATTGCCACTGCTACAAAGCTGGGTGGGAATATAAATTGTGAGGAGGATGCAAAGAGGCTTCAAGGGGATATAGACAAGCTAAGTGAGTGGGCAAGAACATAGCAAATGGAATATAATGTGGAGAAATGTGAAGTTATCCACTTTGGTAGGAACAATAAAAAAGCAGAGTTTTTTAAATGGTGAGAGATTGGGAAATGTTGGTGTTCAGAGGGACCTGGGTGTCCTTGTACACGAATCACTGAAAGTTAACATGCAGGTACAGCAAACAATTAGGAAAGCAAATGGTATGTTGGCCTTTATTACAAGAGGATTTGAGTATAAGAGTAAAGACGTCTTACTGCAATTATATAGGGCCCTGGTGAGACCACACCTGGAATATCGTGTATAGTTTTGGTCTCCTTACCTAAGGAAGGATATACATGCCATAGAGGGAGTGCAATGAAGGTTCACCAGACTCGTTCCTGGGATGGGGGGATTGTCCTATGAGGAGAGATTGATAGGCCTATATTCTCTAGAGTTTAGAAGAATGAGAGGTGATCTCATTGAAACATACAAAATTCTTACAGGGCTTGACAGGGTAGATGCAGGGAGGATGTTTCCCCTGGCTGGGGAGTCTAGAATCAGGTGTCACAGTCTCAGAATAAGGGGTCGTCCATTTAGGACTGAGATGAGGAGAAATTTCTTCACTCAGAGGGTGGTGAATCTTTGGAATTCTCTACCCCAGAGGGCTGTGGAAGCTCAGTCGTTGAGTATATTAAAGACAGAGATCGATAGATTTTTTGATATTAAGGGAATCAAGGGATATGGGGAAAGTGCAGGAAAGTGGAGTTGAGGTAGAAGATCAGCCATGATCTTATTGAATGGCAGAGCAGGCTCGAGGGGCCAAATGGCCTACTCCTGCTCCTATTTCTTCTTATGTTTTTAATAACCTGTGTATTTGCACATCAAGGCCCCTCTGCTTCTCTATTCCATTTAAAATCTTACTGTTTAAGCTACAGTTCCTTTCCCTATTCTTACCTCCAAATGTATTACTGCATGTTTTTCAACATTTAACTGCATCTGCCACCTATTAGCCCATCGTGCTGGCCTATCTATTTCCTCTGCAGTCTTTCACAATGTTCATTACAATTTTCCATATCCCAAATTTGACTATGGGGGAAAGTTTTCTTTACAGAAAAAGGCAAGCGTACTAGAGCTCCAGAGATGGGTGAGTGTTATATGTATATGTTCATTTTTTACTTGGACAGTTTAACTTTGTATATCCTATGCAATCAAATGGTATGGGAAAACATTCCAGTGATCTGCAAGGGATACAAGCATCTATTCAAAAAGAAAAACAACTTTAATACGGAACTCGTAATGTGCAGTACATTTAATTAATGAAGTATTTAGGGTTTGTTTTGTACAAAGCACTGAATTTTGTTTTATACGTTTTAGATCAACTTGAACGAGTTTTTATGCGCCTTGGCCTTGCTGAAACAGATGAGCAGCTGCAAAGTATTATCTCCAAGTTTCTTCCTCCTGTTCTGCTGAAGCTGTCCAGTGTTCAGGAAGGAGTGCGTAAAAAAGTAGGTTTACATCGCACTCTTCTTTTGCTATAAGTTATGATCAAGCTTTTTAGACTAAAAGTTGTTAACACGTCTGAGTATTGTAACCAATGTTCCCTGTAATTTCTTTTGACGCTGCACGGGCCATTCGAAATACCGCTCATGCACGGTTTTTGCGTTGAAAAGTGGGATCCCTGGAGCGCTGCGCAAATGTGCAACTTAAAGGGAACATTGATTATAACGGTTAATACAGAAAATGGGCTTGATTTTACAATTTTATGCACATTTACTAATGATGATTGTGTCAGTCCAAAGCCGTTTTCTCCGCTGCTTCAAAGACACAGCGTTTTCATCAAAAATAACTTCTTGCATTTATATAGCAGCTTTAACACAAATACTTCCCAAAATGCTTCTCGGAGGTGAAACCGGACACGCGGCAGTGACGGGATAAAAATTAGGGAGGTGACCGGCGACATAGTCAGAGATAGGTTTTGAGGCTTTTCAAGGATGGGAGCGGGGTAAAATGCAGAAGGGATTAGGGAGAGTGTTCCATAGTGTGGGGCCAGTTCAGCTGAAGGCTGTATAACAGGAGTGCGTAAAAAAGTAGGTTTACATCGCACTCTTCTTTTGCTATAAGTTATGATCAAGCTTTTTAGACTAAAAGTTGTTAACACGTCTGAGTATTGTAACCAATGTTCCCTGTAATTTCTTTTGGCGCTGCGCGGGCCATTCGAAATACCGCTCATGCGCGGTTTTTGCATTGAAAAGCGGGAGTTGCAGAGAGGAGGCCAGAGTCAGAAGAGTGGCAGGCGGGTGCTGGTGCATAGAGCTGGAGGAGGTTGCAGAGATGGGGGCAGGGGATCAGGCTGTGGAGAGACTTGCAGATGAGGACAAGGTTTTTAAATTTGAAGCCATGAGGAACTAATGGAGGTTGACCAGGACAGGAGTGTGGGATAGAATGCCGAAAGTGAAGTTTTAAACGAGTAATGGGATGCAACAGGCCAGCAGAGAGAGTATTCATGAAGCCGACCCCTGGGGGTGACGAAGGCACGGAGGAGGAGGCTAGTGATAGTGTGTGGTAGGAGTGGAGATGGGTGCAGATGTGGAAATGAGCAGTTTTGGTGGTGGTTAGGATATAGGGTTTGAAGACCCACGCAAGTGGTTGGTCTGGGGATTCTGATACATGTCACAGAAACGGCAATTCCAAATCAGACACGTCGAGTGCTTAGAAGGGGTCTGAGGTGGAGATGATTCATTCGATGGGTTCAAAGGTGAGGGATGTAACTGCAAAATGAATGCTGATGCTGTTAATTTATGCATTTGCCAAATGACCAAGACTGCAAGGCATTTTTGGTAATGTAGATGGTCTCAGATTCATTAAAGATGAAAGTTTTTAATTCAGTAAAATATTTGGGGCATACTGAGAATTTGGCAAAGACAAATACAGCAGATTTTGGGGGAAAATATTTTCTACAACTATCATTCATTTAATTTAGAGAAGAAAAACTGTCTACAATACCTAATTAATGAAATACTGATTGGTTACAAATGACATTTAGCATTAGAAAGGAGCCACATTACCATTATAAAGATGTTCATTTTCCAATTTGCTTGTACCAGGCATGTTTTCAGTGTTCCTCTGAACAAATTAATTTTACTTGCCTTAAACAAAAGGAAAAGTACAGCATTGGGTCTTTAAAAAAAAAAACAGTCTTAGGATGTGGGCGTCGCTGGCAGGGCCGGCATTTATTGCCCACTCCTAGTTGCCCTGGGAAGGTGGTGGTGGGATTTCTTCTTGACCTGCTGCAGTCCGTGTAGTGAAAGGGTTTTTCTTTGTCGAATATTTTGATACCACTGAGTGGTTTGCTAGGTCAGTTCAGAGGACAGTTCGGATCAACCATGTTGGTGTGGGACTGAAGTCATATATTTGCCAGATCGGGTAAAAAAAAATGGCTGGTTTCCTTCCCTAAAGGACATTAGTGGACCAGTTGGGTTTTTAACGACAAACCGACAGCTTCATGGTCACTTTTTCTACTGATACCAACTTATTATTTCCGGATTTTTTTTTTAACTGAATTCAGATTCTCAAACTGACATGGTGGAATTTGAATTCACAATCTCTAATGCTAGTCGAGTAACATAACCACCATACTACCGATTGGCTTTGTAGCTCGATTCACGCAGCTATTATGCGTTTGACCACCATTGATTACTTGCATTTGAATCCTGTTACTGATATGCAGTTTTAGATTCAGTAGGTGCAAAAACTAACGACCATGGTATTGTCTTGAAAATTATTGGTCAGTTCGTAGGTGTTTGAGATAGTAGCAATACCTAGTCTCCCCTCAGGCCAACAGATGATGGGATTGCTAGCAAAATTATGATTTTATAGTGTTACCCTTGTATACAGCGAAGTAATTGTTCTCCTGTGTTCAAATTCAGGTCATGGAACTGCTGGTTCATCTCAACAAGCGCATTAAGAGTCGACCTAGAATCCAGTTACCAGTGGAAACTCTACTGGTTCAATATCAGGATCCTGCAGCTGTTTCCTTTGTCACGGTACATACCTACCTGATTTATCTTTCGTAGCTTTTTATTTTTAGATTTATTGTTTCCAACAACATAAAGCAATAAAATGACCTGGACAATGTGTGGGGAGTGGGTTCATGTTCTGTGAATATGCAGTGGTTTAATCTCATGCATCTCGCATGATGTTGCACATGGAACATAATTTGTTTTTAACTAAATTGAGGACATAAATAAAGAGGGAGCAGTGACTTTATTTCAGAGCTATATTGTGGTGTCAGTGGCGAACCAACAGTCTATGTGATCTGTCCTCATCAAAGCCAATATATCCTTCCTGAGGTGTGGTACCCAGAACTGAGTGCAGTGCCCTGGAACAGCTTTCTACCCAGTGAAGAGCAGACTGCACCTAGAGTAGGGAACACAGTGTACTAAATTTACATGCATTTCCTCTAATCATCATCCCACACAGGAATGTTTGGAGCCCTAAACAGCGGTATGGGCAGAGGTAAATGGATAGGTATTGCACCTGCTACAGTTGCATTGGAGAAGGGCAGATGGAGGTTGAGGTGATGGAAGAGTGACCAAGGGTATCTGAGAAGGAAAGTGCGGAAGGTGAAGTTGTGCTTGGTTGTGCGAATGAGAAAATGAGATCAGATGCTAGGTATCTGGGAGCCTGATTCAAGGTTATTCAGCTGCTAATTATGGCACTTAAAAGTTGCTAGAAACCTGAATGTCTGAAGGCCATCATATCTTAATTCCAGGATACAGAAAGAGCTAAAATGTGTGAATAGGTTGCTATTACATAGGAATCTGCTCTCAACAGCATATGTCGAGGGATCAGTTAATAAAACCATTGTGTACCTGAATTAGATTCTGTATCCAGTGATGATTCTTCAGAGGAATTGTCATCGAGTTCCTTTGAAGAAAGATTTTACAGTGAACTATTCCGGTGAAGACTGGATTACGTTCTTCCAATTGGGCAATAATGAGTTTGTAGGCTTTGGATGAATGATGTCATAACATCCTCAGTGATGATGGTGATGAATGCATTGCATATTTTACATTTATTGCTCTGGTGTTTTACTTTTATCACAGTCTAAACTATGCAACCAACATTTAGGATAACTTGTAGATGGTGTGAGGTAAACTGTTTGAAAAATATTAGTAAAACACTTGTTGATTTAAAGAGAGATGAAGTGAATCTGACTAATTAAAGTCATTATGATTAACACCTCAAACAATTAAGGAAAGAGAGAGAACAATAGTGTTTTTTTCCTCCTTTGGGATGATGGTATGAATCCAGTTAAACTGTTGTAATGAAAAGATTCCCACTACTTGCCAGAACAACAATTAACAGTCTAAAGTTGACCATAATGAGCTTCCCAATGGCCTACTTGGCAAAGGCACTGCCAAATTTTATCCCTGGTCAGTCATTATTTAGGTGGTCTCAGATGGGGCAGCAGTTGGTGCGTTACAATTGGCCTCTGCTCATCTGGACTAGAGAGGGAGAAATCGACCAATCTGCGCACCCCTGATCTCTGGCCAATGACCCCTGATGGAAAGTGTTGCTTTTATAGATGTTGAGGGAGAATAGGATTGGGCTTGGCTGGCATGCCTTCCGTAGTCAGATAGCCTGCCAACACTCATTTTGTTGGCTCACAAGTGCAAAAATAGCCACTTGGACTACTGGTGCTAGTTGGGACTATGCCCAGAGAAAAGTCAACACATTTTGCAGAGATGAGGCAAAAAATCGGGAAGGGGTAGTGGGGGGAATTAAGAACATAAGAACATAAGAAATAGGAGCAGGAGTAGGCCATTCGGCCCTTCGAGCCTGCTCCGCCATTCAATGAGATCATGGCTGATCTTCTGCCTCAATTCCATTCACCGGCCCTATCGCCATATCCCTTGATGCCCTTACTAGTCAGAAATCTATCGACTTCTGTTTTGAATATACCCAATGACTGAGCCTCCACAGCCCTCTGGGGTAGAGAATTCCAAATTGGATGATTAACATTGACCCAGGAATGTTCTTTTGAGGTTGGGATTAATGCCTGTGGTATACCTGACTTGGGAATACTTGATGCTGACATTGTAAGCCCAAAAGAGAAAAATGTTCAGTTTCCAGACATTAATGGATTTTTTTTGAAAGTGAGATTACTTGGACTTGATCTGGAAAAGGACACGCGCTCTGCTCTACTCATTCATATCTGGCAGTGTGGATCCTGATATCAGTGAAGCAACTATGATGCTTATTCATTAAAAAGAAATTTGGGGAGCCTCTGGATCTTGCCAACAGAGAGGAGTTTATCAAAGTAGTATTACACACCTTATCAAATGCACCTCTGTAACGAACTGTGTAATTTTTTTAAATCCCAGAATTTTACTATAATATACATCAAGATGGGGTATCCCCGTTTATCTGTGGAGAAACAATGTGAATTGGCACCTTCCTTGGTTACTGCAATGGAAAGCAAGCCTCAGCCACAGCAAGACAGGTAGAGTATTCATTATTATCCCAGCGTTGTACAGTATATCAATACTGATGGAACCCTGACTGTCAGAGAAAATTCTTATTAGCAAAGTTTTGATGTCTGCATCAAAAGGTGTCAATTCAGTAGCTTTTAAAAAGACAAATTGTTTTACCAGAATTCCTTAAAATGATACCAAAATATATGAAATAAATTAAAAGCATAAGAAAACATTGCCTAGGAATGTTTCCTGTTGGATAAGGGTATTAAATGACCATGTACATAAAGTAACCAATCTGCAATACCTTTTAAGTCCTTTTATGAATCTAGAGGGCAAGAAGGCATGTCTGTAGTTTTGTCTTTGTATATTTCTTATTCATACCAGATTTTGTGAGAGGGGAGGTGAGAAGATAATGAAGGAGAAGGTCGAATGCCCTCATTACTCATGGTATTTGCATCAGGTCTTAGATAAGATCTCCTTTTATCTTAAATTGTTTGAAAATCCAATTCCTTTAGTGTACTGTAGATTTCTGACAATGCTTCGGGCTTTATTAAGTTAATGAGCAAATAGTTGTGAGGAAATGCATAATTTTTTTAGTACGTGAAAACTGCATAGAATTATATGCAAGAATTAATTCTTCTCTATTTCTCTCTCCACATGCTAAAAAACCTTTCAAATCCCATCTTTTCAACTGAGCTTTCACATTTCCTAACATTCCATCACCCCCCTCCCCCAACCCATACAACAGCTTGGAATGTCTTGTACATCAAATGCCATATATCACTGCATGTTTTCTTTTTTTACACTAATAAGGCATGTTGAAAAAGGCCATCTAAATGTCAGCTTGGTTTAGTTAATAGCACTTTTGCCTCATTGTAACTGGAGCACATAACCTTGGCTCACACGTCAGTGCAGTACTGAGAGAATGATGCATTGTCAGAGGTGCTGTCACTCTGATTATATGTTTAATGAAGTTCTCATCTCCCTGCCCAGGTAGAGATAAAAGATCCTATTGCGTTATTCAAAGAATAACGTGGAGTTCTGGCGTCCCGGGCAAAAATCCCCCCTCAACCAACACCACAAAAGAAACAGATTAATTCCCATTTTCTGTTTGTGAGGCGTCGCTGTGCACAAAATTGGTTGCTACGTTTGCCTACATAGCCATATCTACACTTCATAAGTAATTCACCAGATGTGAAGTGCTTTGGGACTTCGAGGACACAATAGGGCACTATATAGAGTCATAGAGTTATACAGCACGGATAGAGGCCCTTCGGCCCATCGTGTCCGCGCCGGCCATCAAGCCCTGTCTAATCTAATCCCATATTCCAGCATTTGGTCCGTAGCCTTGTATGCTATGGCATTTCAAGTGCTCATCCAAATGCTTCTTGAATGTTGTGAGGGTTCCTGCCTCCACAACCCTTTCAGGCAGTGAGTTCCAGACTCCAACCACCCTCTGGGTGAAAAAGTTCTTTCTCAAATCCCTTCTAAACCTCCTGCCCTTTACCTTGAATCTATGCCCCCTTGTTATAGACCCCTCTACTAAGGGAAAAAGCTCCTTAGTATTCATCCTATCTATGCCCCTCATAATTTTGTACACCTCAATCATGTCCCCCCTCAGCCTCCTCTGCTCCAAGGAAAACAAACCCAATCTGCCCAGTCTCTTTTCATAGCTGAAGCACTCCAGCCCGGGTAGCATTCTGGTGAATCTCCTCTGCACCCTCTCCAAAGCGATCACATCCTTCCTGTAGTGTGGCGACCAGAACTGCACACAGTATTCCAGATGTGGCCTAACCAGTGTTTTATACAGCTCCATCATAACCTCCTTGCTCTTATATTCTATGCCTCGGCTAATGAATGCAAGTATCCCATATGCCTTTTTTACCACCTTATCCACCTGTTCCGCCGCCTTCAGGGATCTGTGTACTTGCACACCAAGATCCCTCTGACCCTCCGTCTTGCCTAGGGTCTTACCATTCATTGTGTATTCCCTTGCCTTGTTAGTCCCTCCAAAGTGCATCACCTCGCACTTTTCCGGATTAAATTCCATTTGCCACTGTTCCGCCCATCTGACCAACCCATCTATATCGTCCTGTAGACTGAGGCTACCCTCCTCGCTATTTACCACCCTACCAATTTTTGTATCATCCGCGAACTTACTGATCATACCTTTTACATTCATATCCAAGTAGTTAATGTAGACCACAAACAGCAAGGGACCCAGCACCGATCCCTGTGGTACCCCACTGGCCACAGGCTTCCAGTCACAAAAACAACCTTAGACCATCACCCTCTGCCTTCTGCCACTGAGCCAGTTTTGTATCCAATGTGCCAAGGCACCCTGGATTCCATGGGCTCTTACCTTCTTGACCAGTCTCCTGTGCGGGACTTTATCGAAGGCCTTACTGAAATCCATGTATACCACATCCACTGCGTTACCCTCATCCACACACCTAGTCACCCCCTCAAAAAATTCAATCAAATTAGTCAGACATGATCTTCCCTTGACAAAGCCATGTTGGCTAACCCTGATTAATCCTTGCCTCTCCAAGTGGAGACTGATTTTGTCCCTCAGAATTTTTTCCAATAATTTTCCTACCACTGATGTTAGGCTCAGTGGCCTGTAGTTCCCCGGTTTTTTCCTACTCCCTTTCTTGAATACTGGTACTACATTAGCGGTTCTCCAGTCCTCTGGCACATCCCCTGTGGCCAGAGAGGTTCTGAATATATGTGTTAGAGCCCCCACAATCTCCTCCTTTGCCTCACACAGCAGCCTGGGATACATTTCGTCCGGACCTGGGGATTTATCCATTTTTAGACCTGCTAAAACCGCCAATACCTCCTCCCTCTCGATGTTAAAATGTTCGAGTATATCACAGTCCCCCTGCCCTAATTTTATGTCTGTATCGTCCTTCTCCATAGTGAAAACAGATGCAAAAAATTCATTTAGAACCCCACCTACATCTTCCGGCTCCACACACACATTGCCACTTTTGTCCCTAATGGGCCCTATTTTTTCCCTAGTTATCCTCTTATCCTTAATATACTTATAAAACATCTTAGGATTTTCCTTTATTTTGCTCGCCAGTGTTATTTCATGGCCCCTCCTTGGTCTCCTAATTTCTTTTTTAAGTATCCCCCTGCACTTTTTGTACTCCTCTAGGGCTTCCTCCGTCTTTAGCATTTTGTATCTGCCAAAAGCCCTCCTTTTTTTCCTGATCCATTCTCGTATATCCCCTGACATCCAAGGTTCCCTGCGGTTTTTGGAACCACCCTTGACCTTTACGGGAACATGCTGCCATTGTATGATCTCAATCTCCCTTCTAAAAGAATCCCATTGCTCCGATGCGGATTTTCCTACAAGCAGCTGATCCCAGTCCCTTTTGGCCAGATCCTGCCTTATCCTATTAAAATCAGCCTTCCCCCAATTTAGAACCTTTATTTCCGGCCCATCCCTGTCCTTTTCCATGACCACCTTAAATCTCACCGTATTATGGTCACTGTCACCAAAGTGCTCACCTACTAGCACTTCTTCCACTTGGCCGGCCACATTTCCTAGAATTAGGTCCAGTACCGCCCCCTCTCTTGTAGGACTTTCTACATGCTGGCTCAAAAAGCTCTCCTGGATGCACTTTAAGAATTCCGCACCCTCTAAGCCTTTCACACTCTGACTATCCCAGTTAATATTGGGGAAGTTGAAATCCCCCATTATTATTACCCTATTATTTGCACATTTCTCTGAGATTTGCCTACATATCTGTTCCTCTATCTCCCCCTGACTGTTTGGGGGCCTATAGTACGCTCCCAGCAAAGTGCTTGCCCCCTTTTTGTTTTTAAGCTCCACCCATATAGCCTCATTGGAGGAACCTGCTAATATATCATCCCTCCTTATGGCAGTAATTGATTCCTTAATTAATATTGCGACACCCCCTCCTCTTATACCTCCCCCTCTGTCTCGCCTGAAGATTCTGTACCCCGGAATATTGAGCTGCCAGTCTTGCCCCTCCCTCAACCATGTCTCCGTGATAGCAACAATATCATACTCCCATGTGTTTATCAACACCTTCAGTTCATCCACCTTATTCGCTAGACTCCTTGCATTAAAATAGATGCCTTCCAGCCTTGCTCTTACATGTTTGCCCTGTCTTCCAAGCTGACTTGTTTTTTTCTCTATATTTGACTGTACATCACCCCCTATTGTAGCTCCACTCTGTATCCCATCCCCCTGCCAAGTTAGTTTAAACCCCCCCCAACAGTGCTAGCAAACCTCCCCGCAAGGATATTTGTCCCGCTCTGGTTCAGGTACAAACCGTCCGACTTGTACAAGTCCCACCTTCCCCAGAAGCAGGCCCAGTGATCCAGGAAACTAAAACCCTCCCTCCTGCACCAACTCTTTAGCCACGCATTCATCTGTTCTATCCTCCTATTCCTATACTCACTAGCACGTGGCACTGGGAGTAATCCAGAGATTACAACCTTTGAGGTCCTGCTCTTTAATCTGCTGCCTAGCTCCCTAAATTCTTGATGCAGGACCTCATCCCCCTTCCTACCTATGTCGTTGGTCCCAATGTGAACCACGACCTCTGCCTGCTCACCTTCCCCCTTAAGAATGCCCTGTAGCCGCTCAGTGACATCCATGACCCTGGCCCCAGGGAGGCAACAAACCATCCTGGAGTCACTTTTACGGCCACAGAAACGCCTATCTGTTACCCTTACGATAGAATCCCCTACCACTATTGCTCTCCCACTCTTTTTCCTCCCTTTCTGAGCAGCAGAAGCAACCCTGGTGCCAGGAAGTTGGCTGCTGCCGCTCTCCCCTGGTGAGTCATCCCTCTCAACAGTATCCAAATCGGTATACCTGTTTGAAAGGGGGATGACCGCAGGGATCCCCTGTACTCCCTGCCTGCCTCTGCTGCTCCGCCTGATGGTCACCTATTTCCCTTCTGCCTGTGCAGCCCTACCCTGCGGCGTGACCAACTCGTTAAACGTGCTATCCACGACCCTCTCAGCAGCGCGTATGCTCCAAAACTCATCCACCCGCAGCTCGAGCGCCGCAATGTGGTCTACAAGTAGCTGCAGCTGGATGCATTTCTCGCACACGTGGTCCCCAGGGGCACTGGCAGCGTCCCTGAATTCCCACATGGAGCAAGAGGAGCATAACACGGGGCTGATCTCACCTGCCATGACCTACTCCTTTAATTAAATTAAAAATGTATTCAATACCCCAGTTACAGATATACTCTAGGGCGCTTTATTTACCAACTGTCCCCACTACACCACAGAGACCCTAGAAATTTAACACCACAGAATTTAAGCTTAAAAAGAGAGAAATACTCACCAACCAATCACTTACCTGTTTTTTGGTGACGTCACACTTCGATTATTTTTCCCTCCGGTTCCGGAGACTGGTACGCCTTACCTGGTCTCTGGAGCCTTTTATAGGCCCACTGCCGCCGCCGCTGAAACTCCCGCCGACGCTCATATAAATGCAGCTTTTTCTTTCTTCCTTTCTAATGAATATTAATGAAATATGCAATGGACAATATTTTCTTTCCTGATTTTAATTTACTGTCTATAGCTTCTTTCTCCATCTACATGTTCTTTTAAATTGTTGTTGATGGTTCACAAAACTACAGCTTCAGCTGGTAAATATGTTGTACAAGATTAAATGCAAAAATACCGTATTTAATAATTCCAAGTTTGGTCTTCCTGCAGATTTCATGAGGTGGAGATAGTATGTGGTGTACCCTAGAATTGCGTAGAATATACAGTACAGAAACTGGCCATGCGACCAGTCTGTGCTGGTGTTTATACTTCACACGAGTTTCCTCTCATTCTATCTACCTCATCTCAGCCTATCAGTATATCTTTCTATTCCTTTTTCTCTCATGTACTTGTCTAGTTTCCTTTTGAAAGCGTTAGGGTTCGAGCTAATTGCCTCAGCCACTTCCTGTGGTAACAGGTTCCACATTCTAACCACTCTCTGAGTAAAGAAATTTCTCCTTATTTCCCTATGGGATTTATTAGTAACTATCTTGTATTCATGACCCCTAGTTTTAGATTCTCCTACAAGTGGAAACATTCTCTACACATCTACCCTGTCCAACCTATTCATAATTTTAAAGACCTCTATCAGGTCACCTCCTAAGTCTTCTCTTTTCTAAAGAAAAAAAGCCCCAGTCTGTTCAATCTTTCCCGATACCTGTAATCTCTCAAATCTGGTACCATTGTTGTAAATCTTTTTTGCACTTTCTCCAGTGCTTCTATGTCCCTTTTACAGTTTGGAGTCCAGAATGTTAATAGAGGAAGTGTTGTTGCATTGCCTATAATTTTGTCCAGACTGACCGAATACCAAAATTATGGACATAGTTTGACTTAATTTATCACAAGCTAAATTTATATTTGCCATTTGTGGATTAATAAAATTAATTTTACCAGGATCAAAGTTACTAAATTTCAGAACATCAACACCCTAATATCTCTTCTGAGCTGCCATTTATTTGTCCATTAGAACAGTGTACACTGTTCTAATTGTCATGGTATCTTTGCTTGATAAATTATAGGCATGTTGCCAAGGATATGATTCCCTGCGATTTTAGTTTTGGTAGTTACAGCTCCATAATAATGTACATCAGCATAACACTATCAGCTTGTCAACGCAGCCCACATAATAGTCTGTTAACATACAACAATCAACTTGCAGGTTTCTAAGATTTAAATTTTGAGTAGTTTTGATCTCATTGAAACATAAAATTCTTAAGAGGCTTGACAGGAATAATGCTGGGAGGATGTTTCCCCTGGCTGGGGAGTCTAGAACTAGGGGTCACAGTCTCAGAATAAGGGGTCGGCCATTTAGGACTGAGATGAGGAGAAATTTCTTCACTCAAAGGGTTGTAAATCTTTGGAATTCTCTACCCCAGAGAGCGCTAGCTGCTCAGTCGTTGAGTATATTCAAGACAGAGATCGATAGATTTTTGGATACTAAAGGAATAATGGGATATGGGGATAGTGCGGGAAGGTGGAGTTGAAGTAGAAGATCAGCCATGATCTTATTGAATGGCGGAGCAGGCTCGAGGGGCCGTATGGCCTACTCCTGCTCCTATTTCTTATGTTCTTATAAAATTGTGTATACTCAGTATGGATAGGTCTTGACATTTTTTTTAAAGAGGTTTACAAAATCGTTTTAAAAGATTTTGCAATGCATGTGTAAGTTTAAATGCTTTTGCTACGCTTTGCATAATTGCGAATCTAGATGAAAATCTTTTGTGATTGTTCTGTCTTCCAGCCTAATGCAGTTGCTAATTCCAACATTGTACCATGTGAAATACCCCGCAGAAAAAAACAAAGGAACATCTCTTTTCAACTTGGGAGAGAAACCAAAGATTGTTCAGCAGTTATTAGACTTTATGTTGGACGTTTTGTTGATGCCTTATGGGTATGTATGTAAAGGTTCTCCCCGCCACACCCAAATGAAGTCTGTTTACTTGCTGGAAATCATTAAAAGTGGTCCTTGTTCATTAGTACAGTGCTGATACTGCCGGAAAACAAAGCATTCTTCTCTACAAAGTTTCTTTTTTCCACTTAGTTTCCACAAAAGCACAAAATATTTCACTATCCAGCATCTCTTAACTATTTGAGCAATTCTACTGTATCGACATTGCAATTACATGGAATTTACAGCACAGCAACAGGCCATTTGGCCCAACTGGTCCGTGCCGGTGTTTCTGGTCCACAGGAGCCAGTTCATTCACAGATAGAAAATAGAGCAGTCTCAGTACTAATCTCAAAGTTAATACTGGATGTCTGTTTATTTTCCAGTTCTACTTGCACAATTCTGTTGAACAAAATAATGTAAAACGTGTTAGAATTCTGCTGATGGAGAATGACTTTTTTTCAAATGTTGGGTGGTGTTGAGCCAGAGACAACTGTAACAAGGATCAATTTCTCACCAAATTGACTCGAGTGATCCCTAGGGAGGCTTGGGGAAACTATTGGAGCAAATGGGTATAAGATTTACCACAATCTGACTTGTGCTTCAACAATCATCTACACCAAGTAATTGTTTTTAATGCATTTAAACTTCTGACTTCCAAGTGGCAATATTCTTTTCCAGTCAGTCCAACAAGCAGAGCTGGTGTGTGAATTTTCACTGCTGACATACTATGAGGGTTTCTGAATTGATACAGATTCTTGAGGCCCAGCTGCGTTATCACTGGTTAGGCCTCAGCTGGAGTATTGTGGACAATTCTGGGCACCACACTTCAAGAAAGATGTAAAGTTCTTAGAAAGGGTGCAGAGGAGATTTACCTGGATGTTACCAGGGATGAAGGACTTCAGTTATGAGGAGAGGTTGGAAATGTTAGGACTGTTCTCCTTGGAACAGAGAAGGTTAAGAGGTGACCTAATAGAGGTTTTCAAGATGATGAGAGGTTTTGATAGAGTAGATGGAGAAAAACTCAAGACAATAAGTTGAGAGGGGATGTGAAGATGAAAATAAGGTTGGCAAAGAGAGAATATGAGAGTAGAATGGCGGTTAATATAAAAAGGAACCCAAAAATCATCATCTGGCATGTAAACAGTAAGCGGGTAGTAAGAGGCGGGGTGGGGCCTATTAGAGACAAAGAAGGTGATGTATGCTTCGAGGCGCAGGGCAAGGCTAGAATACTCAATGAGTACTTTGTATCGGTGTTTACTAAGGAGGTGGATGCTGACAAAATATCGGTAGAAGTGGAAAAGGTAGAAGCAATGGGAGGGGTGAAAATTGATGGAACAGGATGTACTAGAAAGGCTGGGTATGCTTAGAGTGGACAAGTCACCTGGTCCAGATGGCTTGCATCCCAGGTTGCTAAGGGAATTGGAGGAGGAGATAGTGGAAGGGCTTGCCATAATTTTCCAATCTTCCCTAGATGCGGGGGAGGTGCCTGAGAATTGGAAAGTGGCAAATGTGACACCATTGTTCAAGAAAGGGTGTAAGGACAATCCTAGTAACTACAGGCCAGTCAGTTTAACGTCGGTGGTGGGTAAAGTTTTAGAAACAATAATCAAGGAAAAAATTAATGGGCACTTGGAGAGGTTTAAGCTAATTAAGGAGAGCCAACACGGATTTGTAAAAGGCAGATCGTGTTTGACTAATATAATTGAATTTTTTGATGAAGTAACAGAGAGGATTGATGAAGGGAATGCAATGGATGTTGTCTACATGGATTTTAGGAAGGTGTTTGACAAAGTACCACAAAGAAGGCTGGTTAACAAAATTGAGGCTCATGGAATAGGTGGGTCAGTGGCAGCTTGGATAAGGAATTGGCTTAAGGACAGAAAACAGCGAGTGTGGTAAATGGCTGTTTTTCAGACTGGAGGATGGTAGACAGTGGTGTTCCCCAAGGGTCATTGCTGGGGCCACTACTTTTTTTGATATATATATAAATGACCTGGATATTGGAATACAGAGTAGAATTTCTAAATTTGCCGATGACACCAAACTTGGGGGTGTGGCAAACAGTGATGATGATACCAATTGACTGCAACAGGACATAGAAAGGCTAGCAGAATGGGCAGACAAGTGGCAGATGGAATTAAATACAGAGAAGTGTGAGGTGATGCATTTTGGCAGAAGGAACAGGGAGAGGCAATATACATTTAATCGCACAGTTTTAAAGAGTGTGCAGGGACAGAGGGACCTGGGAGTTAATGAGCATAGGTCCCTGAAGGTGGCAGGACATATAGAGAGAGTGGTTAACAAAGCATATGGGATCTTGGGCTTCATAAATAGAGGTATTGAGTACAAAAGTAGAGAAGTTATGCTGAACCTTTATAAAGCGCTGGTTAAGCCAGAACTGGAGTATTGCATCCAGTTCTGGTCACCACACTTTAGGAAGGATGTGAAGGCCCTTGAGAGAGTGCAGAGGAGATTTACCAGAATGGTTCTGGGGATGGGGGATCTCGGCTACAAGGACGGGGGATCTTAGCTACAAGGACAAGTTGGAGAAGCTGGATTTGTTTTCGTTAGAGCAAAGGAGGTTGAGGGGTGATTTGATAGAGGTGTACAAGATTATGACGGGTTTGGATAGGCTAGCCGGGGAAAGGCTGTTCCCACTAGTTGATGGTACAAGGACTAGGGGACACAGATTTAAGGTTTGGGCAAGAGATACAGGGGGGGATGTGAGGAAAAACTTTTTTCGCAGCGAGTGGTGATGACCTGGAATTCGCTGCCGACGGAAGTGGTGGAAGCGGAGGCACTCAATGTTTTCAAGGGGTGAATGGATAGGCACTTGAGGGAAATAAACTTGCAGGGCTACGGGGATAGAGCGGGGGAGTGGGACTTACTGGATTGCTCTACAGAGAACCGGCACGGACTCGATGGGCCGAATGGCCTCCTTCCGTGCCTCTATGACTATTCCCTCTGGCGAGTGGGTCAATCACCAGAGGTCATAGATTCAAAATCATTGGCAAAAGATCTAGAGTGGAGATGAGAATTTTTTCACTGAGTTGTCAGAATCTGGAACATTCTCCCTGAAAAGGTGGTGGAAGCTGATTCCATAAATAATTTTAAAAGGGAGTTGGACAGGTACTTGAGGATGAGGAACTTACATGGTTACGGACAAAAAGCGGGGATGTGGAACTAAGCACAACTGCTCTTTTTAAGAGCAGGCACAATGGGCCAAACATTCTCCTTCTGTGCTGTAAATTTCTATGATTCTATCCCTTGTATTCCTATTATAACTAAAAGCTTAAGCACGAAACGCTCTTGTGATGCTGTAGCTGTGCTCTCCACTGCTGTCCTAACAGATCAACTAACCTTTCCTGTGTGCGGCCTAGTACTGCACTATACAGTGCATTTACCTATGGAGACATCCAAGAAATGGGTATTTTGTCTGGGTTATTGCACTCAAATGGTCACCTAACATCAGTGCCTTGTAGTTATTTTTGGTGTCTTCCATTGATCATCGTGAGGCCAGACCCAAAACTTTTAGTAGATATAATTGTACCGTAAAAGCCATATTTTGAGCATTGTATGGGTGGGGGAATTTGAGGAGAGGTTTTTTTTTAAACAATCATGCTGAAATATTTCTCTAAAGCATGTTTCAAATTTGTTGAGCATTTCATTAGCAGTGGTTACAGGTATAAGGTAAAAGCTTTAGAAAAATTAAGTTCCCTTAGAATCGGTTCGTAAAAGTTTTCTTTTATTTTGGAATTAACAATAAACACACTTGCATCTTGTAAAGTGATCAAGTTGCCTGTTGAATCTAAATAACTTATGCTCCTCTGTAATCATGCTTCCAGTTCGAAATATTATAGCGAGGGCTACTGGAAATAAATAGTTTTTGTTGCATCTTACAATTGGTTCTTGTTTTAGGTTTGTGTTGAGTGAGCCCCAAAATCGACCGAGCCAAGGCCCCCAGCAAGGTGTCAGTAGTGGTATTGCTCAGCCACCACCAGGCATGAGTTCGTATGCAGCTAAACGTGTTGTTGGCGATAACCCATGGACGCCTGAACAGCTGGAACAGGTAAAGAATTTGTGAGCAAATAGATTGCAATAGACTTCTTGAAATATGAAAGGGCATTCATTAACGAGTTACATGTTGCAACCAATCTTTCAATGTTGCTAGCTAATGATTCGAAATTGTGTGCGATGAGCTATAGTTGCAGAACAAAGCAATTCCTTTCCTCACTCCAAAGCTCCTCGCTCCACCAAAAGAAAATAATGCTGCCACTTGTCGTCGTGCAGCTAGTCCTTGCTAGCAGGGTAGAACAATTTGGCTTACAGAAATCTGCATAAGCACAGTCTGTGCTACTGCATTACTGACTGATTTTTATGAGGTATGCATTGGTGAAACTAAACTAGTCTCAATAGTTTTTCCTTCTTTCTCTTCCTAAACCAACCCCCCCACCCCCCACACACATCCCCCCCCCCCCCCAAAAGAGGAGCAATCTGCTTACAGTGCAATGCTCCATCGAAAAGCTCATCCAAGAGCTGCTCAATGGGAGAAGATGAGTTCTAAAACCTGTACATGATTTTAAAGGCGACCAACCTAAATACAAGTGTGCCAAAACTTGTTTTAAGACTTTTTTTTGTAACCAAACCAGGTGAGGTACAGGCATTTAAAAAAAAAAAGTTGGGGTGTTTTCTGACGCACAGTTTTTTTGAGAAAAAAGTTTGCCTCTTTAAATGTAGACACTCTTCAGACTGCCATATTAATTTCCTTTCTTTTCACATGGCCCATTTCTATCACAGAACTGCTTATGTTTATACTGCAAGACACTCAACAACAGTAGATAAATGTACATGCATAATATTTGTGTACGTCCGTTCCGAAGTTTAAAGCAACGGTGCAAATGCAAATCCTGCAGCTGCTTAGTTTACAACTGTGTCAGTCTGGCCATGAACCTTCCATGATGTTGGGGGAAGGTTCTGTAAAAGGCTGGCAATTCTAAGTGGCACAGTGCTGGCCTCTACACATGGGATAACTCATGGCCAGCCTCAAAATCGGCCCTCAGCTGCTGCTGTTAACATTTACGACTGGTGACACCCAGCAGTCAGAAGTACTCGGCAACATTTTTGCCAATGGGAGCCTTTGTTCCTCTGATGGCACTGGGTTGCCTCTGGTGATCTTGCAGTTGGCGGCAAACCACAATGTGGTATCAGTGATTACAACTGATTTGAAGAACCAGATAGCAATTGTGGAAATAGTTTTTAGAATCACACGTAGATTTGACGTTGTTTAAGACATTTTTAATTAAAACTAGTCAGTCTCCCATGGTGTTGCGCACAGGCAGTCAAGACCAAGTGTAGTCTTTAGGTGAAGTGGAGTTTCAGGGCAGGGGATAATTCGACCAAAGTGCACAGATGTAGTTCAGTCTCCATTTAAAGTCTGTCATTTTTATATTTCCATTACAAATTCCTGTCTCCACATTCATAATGGAAACTGCCTATATAAATTTGTTACACTGCACCTCCCCCACAGGTCGCTGAAATAATATATATATATATATATATGATGGGTTCTCATCCTGGCCCTATTCATCTTGTTTCTACACAAATGGCCCATGGCTATGGGTCTTGTGTCCAAATATTGCCAGCGCTGGTGAGATGCCAGCCCAGCTGCATTAAGATGTTGCGCCACCATCCGAAGCATCAACATGAGGTGGGCAGGGGACAGCACAGCCAAATCAGGAGCCAGATATACCTACTTCAGCAGTCGATACCAGATGACAGTCACATGGAAGTTTGGACTGGGGTAGAGGGCATAGAATTATGGCGCTGCCAGAGCCTACAGAGGGAGCAGCACATGCAATCCTATGTTATTGAATATTCATTTATATATTTATAAGAATACACAAACGTGTGGAGTTGGGCATCACATGGTTATATCTGTCTATTTGTTTAATTATTTCAAATAAGCTCATTGGCCAGTGGAGAGGTCCCAGGAGTTGGCGAAGAACAAACAGGAGCCAGATTTATTTTTTAAAATTTTGATGGGAAGAGAGCAGGTTGAAGGGCACCAAGATGGGGGAAAAGTAAATGTATTTAAAATTAAAATGTTAAAAAAGATTTTTTTTAAATTAATAATTAAATAATTAAAAAGAAAAAAAGGTGGTGCAGGGTCTCTGAAAAGGTTCAGACTATGCATGCAGCCACACTGCCAGATTAGAGCGTGACAAGTTTACAGGGGCAGTTTTGATTTATAAATGTGAAACAGCAATTTATAATGGGGTGGGGATGAGTGGGGGGAGAATTGACACAAAGTGTGACAACAATAAGTCCAGTGGCACAGACAGGAAGTGTATGCAGACACAAGATTTTTAATATAGATGTATAATTTATAAATATCCATACGTACGTGCTTTCAGTACAATACAGATTATCAACTCATCATTAGTGTTAACATTGATGCACTGGTAATTTTAAAAATTGTTTGGGGGTGGGGGGGAGGAAGAAAAACTAATTACTGATTAATCCTAATTAATATCTGAAAATAGTGCAAATTAGGAATTGTGAAATTCATTGAAGCGGAGAAGATAGCGGAAAATGAAGCAGTTGTTCATCTGGTGGTAGCATCGAGTGATACTCGGCACAGCGTGGCCACTGCTGCAGATATGGAGGTGAAAAGCAGGCAAAGGTAAGAATTGAGGCTTTCACTTTTTAAAAAAAAGCTTTTTACATAGGATATACGGCACAGAATCAGGCCATTCGGCCCAACCAGTCCATGTTTAGACCCAATACTTTATATCAGCCCATTTAGAATGCTTGAAGGATTCTTTCAGTGGTGTAGTTTATCTAACTTCTTTCAATAGTAATGAAACTTTTTTTTAAACTGTAAGTCATGTACAGGAAACTCTCTTTTAACCGGCACCCAAATAACCGGAAATCTCTCTTAACCGGCAAAATTCTTGAGTAGGTAACCGGGGTTTTCCTTCATCTCTCCTTTAAAAATAACTTTTTAAAAAACCCCGAGGCGTTTGCCTTATATTGGAGCATGTAGATTGGGAGGGGAATGTGCAGCCCGGGTAGGCAGCGGACACGACAGATGGTCAGCTGGCGGTCCCCGGGGAGACGGAGCTCCGAATGCAGGTGCATGTCAGTGTGTACGGGGCTCTCGTGCGTTGGGAGATATAACTCTCCGTTATCCGGACTTTTTGATTAACTGGCACCACGCCGGTCCCGTCGGTGCCGGTTAATAAAGAGTTTCCTGTATGTTATTTTATGATGGGCTGAAAATGAACAACTCGTTTTATTTCCTTCTATCTGGACCAGTCACAGACAATCTCTGCTTCAAGAGAGTGGGCAATTCACTCTCATCAATACTGTTCTGAAGTTGGCTAAAAGAAGGGGCACAATAGTGCCTTGTGTACACTCTACCCCAATTTTGGGCCCACCTTCTGGGAAGCCAGCCTGTGCTCTGTTGCCTCATACCAACAACAACAGCAACTTGCATTTATACAGCGCCTTTAACGTAGTAAAACGTCCCAAGGCGCTTCACAGCAGTGTTATCAAACACCGAGCCACATAAGGAGATATTAGGACAGAGGTGGGTTTTAAGGAGCGTCTTAAAGGAGGAGAGTGAAGTGGAGAGGCAGGGGAGGGAATTAGGGAGGGAATTCCAGAGCTTAGAACTTGGGCAGCTGAAGGCACAGCCACCAATGGTGGAGCGATTAAAATTGGGGATGCTCAAGAGGCCAGAATTGGAGGAGCGCCAGAACGATTGAGTTTGGCAATTCAGCACATGGAGGATCATGTTTAAGCTTGTGCCTCCATGATGTAGTATGCCGTGATTCAAATCTGCTGTCAACTTTGCTAGCTGCATACATACACTTATCAAATACATCAGTAGAGTAGAACAATATAAACTTCATAGCTCAACAGTTAACAGTGTTGTTTTTGCAACTGCAATGTTGTCTTAATGTTGCTTAATTTTGTATGTTGTGACCGAAAAGCATTGTACTTTTAATAATGTTAATGTATACTTTCCTGTCCACTGGAGTTACTGCATTAATTCACATAGGTATACCCAGTGATAATTTTATCCTAATTCTCTTAACATTCTGAGCTGTCAGTCATTTGTTTTGCCAAGATTTTTTAATGCAGAGTGGTAGAAATGATTGAGAAATAGTATGAGCAATATGAAAAATTAATGTTTTTAAACCTTTCACAGTATAATTGACTGGAACAATCCTATTATTGTCAATAAACTCTACAAGATTTACCTGGGGGACATACCACTGAAAACAAAGGAGGTACGTTTGTTTAGTTTTCTGCTTTATTGTTCCTTCAGACATCCTGATTACCACGCCTACTGTAAAGCTGAAAACTTAGATACTGTGCTTTCAATACTTTTATAAAAATCGTTTTAAATGCAGCGAAGCCCATTTAAGTGAAAGCCTGAAAAACAAGCAGAGTGCAAACTAATAGGGCTGGATTTTCTCAGCCCCGAGGAGGCGGGTATGGAGGCGGGACTGCCGGGAAAGTTGCAGAATTTGGGGACGGGTGGCAAACCCACCTCCGTGCCCTTTTGCCAGGAGGCGGGAAGCCGTCCTGACCCGGATCCCGTCTCCTTGGAGGCGGGAAGGGATTAAAACCTATTGACTGCCTGTTAACAGGTAGTTAACAGGCAGAAAATAAGATTATCCCCATTTTTCGTGCTGAAGTGTGGGCTCCCCGACCTGGAGGAACCCCACTGGGGTGTAGGAGGTGAGTAGGAGGTCTGCGGGGGTCGGAGGGGTCTGAAAGTGTGATGTAGAGGTGAGTGATGGGTGCAAGTGTGGAGTGGTAAGTATGTGAGGTGAGTGTAAAGTGTTAGAAAATGTTAACTTACCTTTGCTTCTACCTACAGCCTTCAGCCGCTTTGGAGCCGGAGTCCCCGACATCTCCATTGTAGAGATCACAGACTGGCTGTTGCATCCTCCGATCCAACAGCCAGCTGATTTCTGCAAAGTAGGAAGGTTTGATGAGTCCTGAACACAAGGACTCAACAAACTACACAGAATGTCAGTGTTTGACAGCTTCACAGAGCTGTCAAATGCTGACATTTCTTCTTTCAAAAGTTCTTGACAGATGACACGTCATACGTTGATGTGCTCTGTCACTGACTTCCCCCTAATTGGCCTGCTGAGCCCGCCGGGCGGGCTTAACAAGGTCAATCGGGAAATTCCCACTGTTTGGCCAAAAGCTGATGGAGGCGGGACTGAAACCCGGCAAGCAGCAGTCCCGCCTCCAAAAGCTTCCCATTCAGAAAATCCAGCCCATAGTGTCACTGCAAAATTGATTTCTTCTGATTTCCACATTCGTTAAACAGTTTAAAAAAATGTTCTGTTCTATTCATTCACGGGATGTGGGCGTCGCTGGCAAGGTCAGCATTTTTTGCCCATTTATAATTGCCCTTGAGAAGGTGGTGGTGAGCCGCCTTCGTGAACCGCTGCAGTCCGTGTGGTGAAGGTACTCCCACAGTGCTGTTAGGTAGGGAGTTCCAGGAATTTGACCCAGCGACGATGAAGGAACGGCGATATACTTCCAAGTCAGGATGGTGTGTAACTTGGAGGGCAACTTGCAGGTGATGGTGTTCCCATGCGCCTGCTGTCCTTGTCCTTCTGGGTGGTAGAGGTCGTGGGTTTAGGAGGTGCTGTCGAAGAAGCCTTGGTGAGTTGCTGCAGTGCATCTTGTAGATGATACACACTGCAGCCATGGTGTGCCGGTGGTGGAGGGAGTGAATGTTTAAGGTGGTGAACGGGTGCCGATCAAACGTGCTTCTTAAGTGTTGTTGGAGCTGCACTCATCCAGGCAAGTGGAGAGTATTCCATGAAACTCCTGACTTGTGCCTTGTGGAAAGGCTTTGAGGAGCCAGGAGGTGAGTCACTCGCTGAAGAATACCAAGCCTCTGACCTGCTCTTGTTGGCACAGTATTTACACAGCTGGTCCAGTTAAGTTTCTGTTCAAATGAATTCAGTAACCTAGGTGGTGAGTGTCAGACTGCTCTGGTCACCCAGTGAGTTCAGGCCCATCAATCAGAGTGATGAAAATTGGAAATAACCTGCACAAATAAATACGTAGGAGAAACTGATTATTTAAGTAGGCTGGACCACTTTGAACAGCAGCAGTCCCCAAGATACTCCACCAGTCACAGATGCCCAATTAGAGCTGTCGTCGTTGATCAGTACCCTTTTTCTTTTCCCCTCCTGAAAGCTCTGACTGATGCTGATGTACAATTGCAGGGTAGGCCATCATCTTCTGGTTTCTTGTCCAGTCTCATTTTAGAAGGCAGTGATTTATGGAGCAGTACTTTCATCTCATCCACATATGTCACTTATAAAATAAAGTGTGGAGGTTTGCTTTTGTGTTATTAAATGTTATCTGGACTGAAATTGATAACTTCATAGTCCTCCAAGGAGTCTCTTGTGTATTGGATATAATTGTTGCTTGTAAATGTTTTATTTTTTCAAGTGTACTGTGATTAATGCAAGGGATGGGATGGGATGGGAAAAGTGGACGCCCAAAGTTTCAAAATATAGTTTCATCTCTCTCCGTGGGCCCTGGTGGTTGTAGAATCGGTTTCGCACCCAAAATTTGAAATGTTTCCCCAGACTAAATGGCTGCAAAAGTATTAGAAATGTGTTGTGCCTTTCCAGCAGCCCTGCTGGCTTAGCGGATAAATGCACAGCCTCACGGTATTTAGATCACATTTGGTCTGTGCTAAATTAACTGATCTTAGCTAGGATGACAGAAGGGATTCTACAGTTGGTACCAGGAAGGGAAAAGCAGTCTGGGCTCCCGCTCATAATCACTATCCAGTCACCTCTGGTCAGAAAATGTGTGTGTGTCTAATTACAATTGAGCTTGGCTATGATGCCCCCCCCCCCCCCCCACTCCACTTTTGATCCAATAGCCTGCCAATAATCGCTGTCCAGGCTCTCAAATAAAGAATAAACACTTGTTAGCGCATCACTGGAGGGCAGTACCTGTGGAATTACACACCAGCATCAGTTAGTACCTGGAGCAGAAGAAAGAGTTGTTTCTGAGACCTGTTGTCTTCTGCCACCCTAGCTCAGATCAGTTAATTTAGCACAGACCTTATGTGCTGTTATAGGAATTCATAGAAACTTACAGCACAGAAGGAGGCCATTCGGCCCATCGTGCCTGTGCTGGCTCTTTGAAAGAGCAGTCGTGCTTAGTCCCACAACCCCGCTTTTTGTCCGTAACCCTGTAAGTTGTTCATCCTCAAGTGCCGATCCAATTCTGTTTTTAAATTATTTATGGTATCGGCTTGCACCACCTTTTCAGATAAAACGTTCCAGATCCCGACAACTCTTGAGTGAAAAAAATCTCTCCTCATCTCCCCTCTAGATCTTTTGCCCGTGATTTTGAATCTATGACCTCCAGTTATTGAACCATTCGCCAGATGGAATAGTTTTTCCCTATTTACTCTATCAAAACCTCTCATTATCTTGAAAACCTCTATTAGGCCACCTCTTAACTGTCTCTGTTCCATACCGTATGTCTAACATTTCTTAAATCTTCCGTTTTAGGGCTCCAGGTATTACTATAAATATTAAAACTTATTTACATGAGCTGCTTTCTCCACCCCCCCCCCCCCCCCCCATATAATATGTATAAAGTTTATTGCAGTTTGTTTGATTTTACAGTTCTCGGTACCATAACACAAATGCATGCTAATCTTTTGCAGGGAGCAGCCTTAAAACCTGAACTGAAACGGGAGCCGGTTAGCACCAGAGTTAAACTGAAGATTCTCCCTCACTTATTGCGGTCCAGACAGGCTGCAGAGACATTCCCAGCCAGTATACAGGTACACACTCGATACTACTATCCAACCGGGCTACTGTAATACAAACTACAACTTTCTTTTGAGGATGTTTAAGCTGAAATCTAATGCTACTGAATCCAAACGTGGACTTCTTCAGATTCACTATTTATGATTGCCATTTTATCTTAGAATTGATCAAATGCCACACAAGGGTTTAGATTTTCTCTTGCACTAGATTTTATTACCAATTAATAGGGGTGTATACTATTAATCACTGTTTTTGTTGGATTCCCCGCCCCCCTCCCAATGCTACATTTAGATACTGCTCTTTGTTATTATTGAGTGCCACCTAGTGGCTATCTAGGGAGTAGCATTGGCAGTGATGTGGGAACAGACAGAAAACCCATCCTCTCCATGACAGAAGAGCGTGTCTCTTATGCACCTTTCAAAGGGAGAAAAAAAATCTGAGTGCATTCTCTTCCTTGGAATATATAACTACCCTTAACTTAAAAAAAATCTCCATTTACAGGGCTGCCATGGAATTTGCTTGTAACAAAGGTAATACAATAATCGTGGGGGACTTTAATCTTCATATAGACTGGGCAAATCAAATTGGCAAAGGAACCAGGGAACAGGCTATTTTAGATCTTGTACAGTGTAATGAGACAGGGTTATTAGTAATCTCATAGTAAAGGATCCTCTGGGGAAGAGTGATCATAATATGATAGAATTTCACATTGAGTTTGAGAGTGAAATACTTCAGTCCAAAATGAGAGTCTTCAACTTAAATAAAGCCAACACATTGGTTTGAGGGGTGAGTTGGCTACGGTAGAATGGGAAATTAGATTAAAAGGTATGACGGTAGATAAGCAGTGGCAAGCAATTGAAGAAATATTCCAAAATTCTCAACGAATATAGATTCCATTGAGAAATAAAAACTCCACGGGAAAAGTGATCCATCCGTGGCTAACTAAAGAAGTTAAGGATAGTATTAGATTAAAAGAAGAGGCTTATAATGTTGCGAAGAAAAGTAGTAAGCCTGAGGATTGGGAGAGCTTTAGAAATCAGCAAAGGATGACCAAACAATTGATAAGAAGGGAGAAAATAGAATATGAGAGTAAACTAACAGGAAATATAAAAACAGATTGTAAGAGCTTCTACAAGTATGTAAAAAGGAAGAGTAGCAAAAGTAATCGTTGGTCCCTTGGAGGCTGAAACAGGAGAAATTATAATGGAGAATAAGGAAATGCCAGAGACTTTAAACACATATTTTGTATTTGTCTTCACAGTAGAAGAGACAAAAAGCATACCAAAAATAGTGGGGAACCAAAGGGCTAATAAAAATGAGGAACTTAAAGTAATTAATATCAGTAGAGAAAAAGTACTTGAGAAACTAATGGGATTAAAAGCCGATAAATCCCCTGGACCTGATGGCATACACCTCTTCTACAAGAGGTGGCTGCAGAGATAGTGGAGGCATTGGTTGTGATCTTCCAACATTCCCTAGATTCTAGAATGGTCCCAGCGGATTGGAAGGTAGCAAATGTAACCCCGCTATTCAATAAAGGAGGGAGAAGGAAAACAGTGAACTACAGGCCAGTTAGCCTGACATCAGTCGTCAGGAAAATGCTGGAATCCATCATTAAGGAAGTGGTAACCGGGCACTTAAAATATCATCATATGATTAGGCAGAGTCAACATGGTTTCATGAAAAGGAAATAATGTTTAACAAATTTATTAGAGTTTTTTGAGGATGTAATTAGCAGGGTAGATAATGGGGAACCAGTGGATGTAGTATATTTGGATTTCCAAAAGGCATTCGATAAGATGCCACATAAATGGTTGCTACGCAAGACGAGGGCTCATGGGGTTGGGGGTAATATGTTAGCATGGATAGAGGATTGGTCAACGGACAGAAAATAGAGAGTAGGGATAAACGGGTCATTTTCCGGTTGGCAGGCTGTAACTAGTGGGGTGCCGCAAGGATCAGTGCTTGGGTCTCAGCTATTCACAAACTATATTAATGACTTAGATGAAGGGACACCGAGTGCAATGTATCCAAGTTTGCTGATGATACAAAGCTAGGTGGGAAAGTAAGCTGTGAGGAGGACACAAAGCTTGCAAAGGGATATAGACAGGTTAAGTGAGTGGACAGCAAGGTGGCAGATGGAGTATAATGTGAGTAAATGTGAGGTTATTCACTTTGGTAGAAAGAATAGAAAAACTATTTTTTAAATGGTGAGAAACTATTAAATGATGGTGTTCAGAGAGATTTAGGTGTCTTCGTACATGAAACACAAAGCATGCAGATACATCAAGCAGTTAGGAAGACAAATGGCATGTTGGCCTTTATTGCAAGGGGGTTGGAGTGCAAGAGTAAGGAATTCTTACTACAATTGTACAGGGCTTTGGTGAGACCACACCTGGAGTACTGTGCACAGTCTTGGTCTTCTTATCTGAGGAAGCCATGATGTGGAGATGCCGGTGTTGGACTGGGGTGGACAAATGTGAGAAGTCGCACAACACCAGGTTATAGTCCAACAGGTTTATTTGAAATCACAAGCTTTCGGAGCGCTGCTCCTTCGTCACCTGATTTTTGGACTCTAGGGGAATCAAGCGATATGGGGATAGTGCAGGAAAGAGGAGTTGCGGTCGAAGATCAGCCGTGATCTTATTGAATGGCGGAGCAGGCTCGAGGGGCCATATGGCCTACTCCTGCTCCTAATTCTTATGTTCTATATACAGAATCAAATGAGTGAACACACTGGTGCAGCTCAGGACCAGGAGATCCCCTTGCAACACGTACATTGAAATTGTTCTTGCCATTGTTTTTGTCCGTTTATAGACAATCGCAGATTTAGTTTTTCATCTTTAACTGTTTGGTGATCAGTGAAGGGAGGTGGGCATGGGAAGGAAACAAGGTAAATATAGCTAGCCTTTGGTCTCCAAAAAAATTCCAAAACAGTGCTGTTGATTCTGAGCAGATGTAGTGATTCATGTTGTAGGACGCAATGGGCAGAATTTTCATTGACCCGTGGAGGCGGGTTTGGAGGCGTGTGGGGGGTTAAAATTGCAGATTCGGGGGTCCCGAACCCATCCCGCCTCCATGCCAGTTTCACAGGAGGCGGGTACCCGACGTGTGCTGGGACCCGCCTCCCCGAGGTGGGAAGGGGATTAGTGCCAATAAACTGCCTGTTAACAGGTAGTTAACAGGCAGTTTTTTGCCTAATCCCTATTTTTAGCCCTGAAGTGTGGGCTTCCCGACAGGTCCGAACCACGCCGTTTTAGCGAGGCGGACCGTGGGTCTGCAGGGGTTGGAGGGGTCGATATGTCCGGTGGGCAGGTGAGTGATGGGTGCATGTGTGCAGAGGTAAGTGTGTAAGGTAAGTGTAAAGTGTGGAAAAAAGTTTTACTTACCTTAACTTCCTCCTGCAGGTGTCAGCCCTTCAGGTCTCGGGAGTCAGAAATCTCACCGGCACAGAAAGCAGAATGGCTGTTGAGCTGTCAAAAGCTGCAGCCTCTGCTTTTTGTTCTGCAGAGATCTCTAAATCAGCCTGAGAGGAAGGAATTAACTTAGAGTACAGATTGTCAGTGTTTGACAGATGAAATGTCAATCTGTGATGTCACCGCTGGGCGGGCTCAACAAGGTCAATCAAGGGAACGTCGAGTGGGTTGGCCACAAGTCGATGGAGGCGGGACTACAACCCAAAAAGTGGGAGTCCCGCCTCCATCACGTCCCCATTGACAAAATCCAGCCCATTGACTCCGTACTGCCTGGAATGACTGTGCAAGGCTCCATGGCAGACCCTTGAAAATTTCTTATTAAAACTTGAAACCAGTGAAGTTCTTAAGGGATATTATTTACAGTGCTTACCCTATTTAGTTAAAGAACAGCATGGCATACTACGTCCACCCTTTTTATGAAGGTGTGCTATAATCCTTCCCACTGGAGTTAATTTCATACGTTAAAAATGTACATTATTTCTGGTCACATTTTGAGGTTCATATACTGCGATTGTCTTGCAAAGATGGAATATGATGGACAAATGCTACAAATTTTTTAAAAATTAGCAAATGCTCGGGCAGAGAAGATTAAGGGGAGATTTAATAGAGGTATTCAAAATCATGAAGCGTTTTGATAGAGTAAATAAGGAGAAACTGTTTCCACTGACAGGAGGGTCGGTAACCAGAGGAGACAAATTTAAGGTAATTGGCAAAAGAACCAGAGGTGGGAGGAGGAGAATTTTTTTTATGCAGCGAGTTGTTATGATCTGGAATGCTCTGCCTGAAAGGGCGGTGAAAGCAGATGCAATAATAACTTTCAAAAGGGAATTGGATAAATACTTGAAAGGGAAAAATTTGCAGGGCTATGGATAGAGGAGTGGGATTAATTGAATTGCTTTTTCAAAGAGCCGGCACAGGCACGATGGGTCCAATGGGCTCCTTCTGTGCTGTATGATTCTATTCAAAAATTTAAAGGCAATAAATTTCTCAAAACAAACTTCCACCGCATGTTTAGCGGTAGTGCAGCTTGCAATATTATTTTTTCTCCATAAGGAAAGTAACAATCCCCCTCTCCCTCTGCAGTACTTAGTAACTCAGTGACTGGATTTCCCAATAAAAGTGATTCATTGCACAGAGCATTATTCAAACTGAGTTGTAAAATTGCGACCCGACAATATTGCACGTTTGAATTCTTCACAGCACTGTAAGCACAAGTTATGAAACGTAGGAAGTTATTAGGAAAATACTGAGTTGAATAATCCCCATTAAAAAGTTCTGGTATCTTATGATTTTAGTGTGGGATGCTTTGGTTCTCATGATGTACTTTGTGGCCATCCAGCCAGAAATCGAAGGGCCGATTTTCTCGAGTTTTGCTTCTGGCACCCTCTGGCTGTGAATATTATGGCTGTTTAAAATTATGAAGGGGTTTAATAGGGTAGACGTAGAGAAGATGTTTCCACTTGTGGAGGAGTCCAAAACTAGGGGTCGTAAATATATAAGATGGTCACTAATAAATCCAATAAGGAATTCATGCAGTGGTTGAGGTGAATAGCATAGATCCATTTAAGGGGAAGCTAGATAAGCACATGCACATGAGGGAGAAAGGAATGGAAGGATATGCTGATAGGGTGAGATGAAGTAGGATGGGAGGAGGCTCGTGTGGAGCATAAACACCGGCATGGACCAGTTGGGCTGAATGGCCTGTTTCTCTGCTGTAAATTCTGTTATATTGGGAAATTATAGGCACGATGCCTGTCCTTTTCACTCCATTAATGGGCAGTATGCCTGTCGTTTCCCAGAATGCACTGCGAGACTCCTCGGTAGCAGTGCAAACTTGGACATTGACACCGTAACTTCACAAACTGTTCTATAACAGAGAGCTTAATTCAAGTAATCTGAACTGTTAATTGTTTGTGAGGCCATAGATCTGTTAAAATAGTGATGATTCACAGTCTTGGTTTCACAGGTGGTATATGATGGACTGTTTGGTGCCAATACGAATGCAAAGTTGAGAGGACTCACCCTACAATTTGTACACCATATATGTTCAACGTAAGTTCTAATACTCTAACTTTTACTGTAATATAGTAATTCTTTAGATTGTTATAAATGTGAAGTCTTGCCCAGATTATCTGGTGAAAGCTATTAATAAAATATTCTCTCAATTATCTTTAAATATTTTATATGATTCGTAAGGGAGAAATAAGCTACAAATTGCTCATGATACTCCCTTCAAAAGCATCCCTTCTGTGAAATATATCTTACCTGAATTGATAGTGCCAGGAGGGTCGAATGCTTAGTGTTTTACATAATTAGACAACTGAGTAAGTCTGTCAAAGATTACTTGGTGCTAAGATGCAGGTTAAGGTCTATGATTACTCATGTAGTGAGTCCCCAATCTTTATTAGTCCATCAGGAAGGGGGTGGGGGGAGGAGGAGGAGATGTGCACAGCAAGGGAGAAATGGATGCCATCAATCAACTGGTTCAAGTGCAGCATTACTGAATGTTGGGAAATGAGTCAGCTTGGAGGGGAGGGCAAATGAGGCAGCCCAAAGGAGGATCTAGATAACTTGGAGTGAGGGGGAGCGATGCAATATATATTACTTTTTAAAATACTTGAGTTCCATTGATTTGAACTGTTCCTCTTAAGTGGCTGCCTGATCTTTTTTCTATTCGTATATGGGATGTGGGCGTCACTGGCAAGGCCAGCATTTATTGCCCATCCCTAGTTGCCCTTGAGAAGGTGGTGGTGAGCTGCCTTCTTGAACCGCTGCAGTCCGTGTGGTGAAGGTACTCCCACAGTGCTGTTAGAGAGGGAGTTTCGGGATTTTGACCCAGCGAAGAAGGAGGATCGGCGATATACTTCTAAGTCCGGATGGTATGAGACTTGGAGGTGGTGGTGTTCCCATGCACCTGCTGCCCTTGTCCTTCTAGGTGGAAGAGGTCACGGGTTTGGGAGGTGCTGCCGAAGAAGCCTTGGTGAGTTGCTGCAGTGCATCTTGTAGATGGTACACACTGCAGCCACGGTTCGCCGGTGATGGAGGGAGTGAATGTTTAAGGTGGTGGATGGGGTACCAGTCAAGCGGGCTGCTTTGTCCTGGATGGCATCGAGCTTCTTGAGTGTTTTTGGAGCTGCACTCGTCCAGGCAAGTGGAGAGTATTCCATCACACTCCTGACTTGTGCCTTGTAGATGGTGGAAAGGTATTGGGGAGTCAGGAGGTGAGACACTCTCCGCAGAATACCTAGCCTCTGACCTGCTCTTGTTGCCACAGTATTTGTGGCTGGTCCAGTTAAGTTTCTGGTCAATGGTGACCCCCAGGATGTTGATGGTGGGGGATTCGGCGATGGTAATACCGTTGAATGTCATGGGGAGGTGGTTAGACTCTCGCTTGTTGGAGATAGTCATTGCTTGGCACTTGTGTGGCGTGAATGTTACCTGCCACTTATCAGCCCAAGCCTGAACGTCATCCAGGACTTGTTGCATGTGGGCATGGACTGCTTCATTATCTGAGGAGTTGTGAATGGCGCTGAACACTGCAGTCATCAGCGAACATCCCCATTTCTGACCTTATGTTGGAGGGAAGGTCATTGATGAAGCAACTGAAGATGGTTGGGCCTAGGACACTGCCCTGAGGAAGACCTGCAGCGTTGTCCTGGGGCTGTGATGATTGACCTTCAGCCACCACAACCATCTTCCTTTGTGCTAGGTATGACTCCAGCCAGTGGAGCGTTTTCCCCCTGATTCCCATTGACTTCAGTTTTACTAGAGTTCCTTGGTGCCGCACTCGGTCAATTGCTGCCTTGATGTCAAGGGCAGCCACTCTCACCTCACCTCTGGAATTCAGCTCCTTTGTCCATGTTTGGACCAAGGCTGTAATGAGGTCGGGAGCCGAGTGGTCTTGGCGGAACCCAAACTGGGCTTCTGTGAGCAGGTCATTGATCAGTAAGTGCCACTTGATAGCACTGTCGATGACACCTTCCATCACTTTGCTGATGATTGAGAGTAGACTGATGGGGCGGTAATTGGCCGGGTTGGATTTGTCCTGCTTTTTGTGGACAGGACATACCTGGGCAGTTTTCCACATTGTCGGATAGTTGCCAGTGTTGTAGCTGTACTGGAACAGCTTGGCTAGAGGCGCGGCTAGTTCTGGAGCACAAGTCTTCAGCACGATAGCTGGGATGTTGTCGGGGCCCATAGCCTTTGCTGTATCCAGTACGCTCAGCCGTTTCTTGATATCACGTGGAGTGAATCAAATTGGCTGAAGACTGGCTTCTGTGATGGTGGGGACCTCGGGAGTAGGCCGATATGGATCATCCACTCGGCACTTCTGGCTGAAGATGGTTGCAAACGCTTCAGCCTTGTCTTTTGCACTCACGTGCTGGGCTCCACCATCATTGAGGATGGGGATATTCATGGAGCCTCAGCTCGTGAGTGCAAAAGACAAGGCTGAAGCTCGTAAGTAACACGTATTTTTTTTTCTAGTTATTGAACTTTAACTTAAGTATAACATTACATAGTGTAAGGCACAATAACAATGCCTGATTCATCTGCATTAGTTCCAGAGACAATTTGAATTGACCACGTGCCTAAAATAATTACTGCCCATGGTTTTGCAGGGAATCAATTGCAGTACTAATTTTCTGCCATGAGAGGTTGCTGACGCACTCATAAATAGGCATCATTTCTTCCGTAACAAACAGGTTTTTTATTTGAACATGTGGATATCTGGTTAGATAATCTAGATTTGCCTATCCAGTGGGGTTGTCAGTTTTTGATCCTAAAAGGAAGGTTAATTTGCTGCAAGGTTAAGCTATTATGGGACATATTTGTTGAACACACGTAGTAGAGCATTTTTTTTTTTAAATGTCTCGTTTCACTGCTTTTCTTGTCAATTTAACATTTGAGGTAGCGTTAAGTAGAACGTTGATTTTGTAAATTAACATTCTCTTCGCTGTTTGTACTAATCCTCCTTGTTGTTTACAGTTGTCCTGATAATAAAATTAAACCTTTGGGACCAATGCTTCTAAATGGACTTACTAAATTGATCAATGAATATAAAGAGGTAAGGCTTCTGAAATCGATTTGATCCATGAATTTGTACTTATCTTGGCACCTGTATTTTACACACTCCTATTTTCGCACTGTCTCTTATGAAAGTGCTGTATCTTAAATTGGGCTAGAGTCCCCCAAGTGCCATCAGTCCTCCGGTACACCTCACCCAAGTAGCCATACTTCATGCGTGAGACAGTGCTTTGTCAGGAGACTATTAGACTATGGGCGGCATCACAACCAAGTCCATTCCTGGCCTCACCTAGAGGTAACTCTACAGCAATTGGGAGTTCAAAACTTCAGACGGAGGGAGTATTGATGCCAATTGTATCACTCCTACAGCTAAAAATGAGAAGTCGCACAACACCAGGTTATAGTCCAACAGTTTTATTTGAAATTACGAGCTTCCGGAGCTCTGCTCCTTCGTCAGGTACAGTGAGGGAATACAAATCGGTTACAAAGTATATATAGACCGAGAACAATGTGTCTGCAGAGATACAATCCATCAGGGAGGCATTACATCAAAGACACAGCAGAGTACAGCTAAGACAATGAGGTGGGTCACAGGGGGTCCAACGTGTCAAATGCTGCAGTCTGCAGTTAAGCTTTTTACTTTTTTTTAAAAACTGGAAATCACATCTGTGAACCAGACAACGATCCTACAGCTAAGACCCACCTCCGCACAGACCAAGGATCAAATCTGGCATTTAGAGTTGCTTTTCTCTTTCTATTTTCTCCCCACTCCCTTTCCTCGCCTGAAAGCACTGACTCCTTGCTAGAGGGTGATTCCATGGCTGTCCTCTGCTACCTCAGCCAAATGGATATTCATGTGATGTGAGCTTAGACAGTGAAAGACAGCAGGCTATTCAACTTTGTGTGCATCGTTGCCAAGGCCATGCCCAACGTGTGCACATGCAGTTCCAGTAGGAGACACTAAATAGCCATCAAGATAATCCGGCTGATTTTCCTCTCCCTAAGGAAGGACACCTGAGGCCAATTGTAGCACAGAACTGGGATTGAATCTGGAGCCTTTCTCCTCCGTATGGCTGAGGTACTCACTGCCTTCATTAATTGAGCCATTTGGGAGTGCTCACAGATGTACTCTTGGCAATTTTCTCCTTAAGAAAATGTAATTATCTTAAATGCACTGTAAGCAAGTTGATTTTGCTGTATTAATTTTTTTAATTCTATTTAAGTCTTTCTGCCGTTTGACTTGCAAAACTGTTCAACATCTTACTCAGTGCCCCTTGCCTCCAAAATCTATACTAAATTGCATTTTTTTTAAACTGTTCTTTTATCCTTCCCAAGGATCCGAAAGCCCTTTCGATGGCATATTCAGCAGTTGGGAAATTATCCAGGTGAATATTTATAATTTGATATTAATTGTAGTTTTTTATAATATTGTGTAGTAGTTATAAATAGTTGTAATGTTTTGCATCTATTTTGCATGACGAGAAGTATTTGATGATATGGTACGTATATTTGTACGTCTATTTTTGAACAAATATCTCAGTGATGTAAATGTTTAATCATAGTCTGGGTTTCTTTTCAAAGTGGGTCTTCTGAATTTGTGGCCATGCATGTCTCCAGCAACGTATGCTATCTCCAATTACAAAATAACGTACTTGATTTCTTCACTGTTCTTAATAAGTGAGCCCTTATCATACTCCATTTTATAGTTTATTGAACATTATAAGCAACCACCATTTCATAACACAAAAATTATGAAGGGTTTTGATTGAAACTGTTTCCACTGGCAGGAGGGTCGGTAACCAGAGGGCACAGATTTAAGGTAATTGGGAAAAGAACCAGAGGGGAGATGAGAATTTTTTTTACGCAGCAAATTATGATCTGGAATGCGCTGCCTGAAAGGGCGGTGGAAGCAGATTCAATAGTAACCTTCAAAAGGGAATTGGATAAATACTTGAAGGGGAAACATTTGTAGGGCTATGGGGAAAGAGCAGGGGGAGTGGGATTAATTGGATAGCTCTTTCAAAGAGCCAGCACAGGCACAATGGGCCAAATGACGCCCTCCTGTGCGGTACGATTCTATGTAAAGTACAGTGGAGCAGGTTCATAATACTTTTAAAAATTAAACCCTGCGTAATAAAATTGGAAACACATTGAGGTGGATCATATTGCAAAAGGAACATGGCATCCAGGAGACAGTGGATTAGTAAATTGGAGTTGTGAACCTCAAGTAGAAATCTTAACAATTTCTAAAAATAAATACATTTCTTATCTTCCACTCGCATGCCCAAGTCACTAGAGAATACATTTTCTAATCTAACAAGAGTGTTTTGTATTTCCCACATAGGAACTATTTTGAGGAGCAACAATTTTAGATCCTTCATAATTCAGTGTTTTGTATGCAGAAGTCGAAATGCACAATTAACCATCACTTGCTGAGCCAGATTTGCTGGAGCATACACTAAGCTGTGGGAAATATATGACTTGCTTGGCCAGAACAATTTCTCTTAAGTTTTCTTGTGCTCTCAGTAGCAACCATGGTCACATTTGGGAGACAGGAGACACTTATCTTTGTAGTTGTCTCTATCCAGCCATGTGGCCTACTCCTGCTCCTATTTCTTATGTTCTTATCTGCACCCAGCTATGTCACCTAATATACTGAGGGTGGGGAAGGCATGTGACATAGGGGAAGCTTAATAAGGGAGTAAAGAATTAATGCAAGCAATTTAAAGGAACAAAATCACTGTGGAATATACTCTTACTTGCATCATCTGAAAGATCATTCCCACTCATAATTAGTAATGAAACCTTCATTATTAACCATGCAAATCTTCCAATACCAAAAACATGGTAGGCTTTAGACATCTGTACATACCGAGTAACCATTATATTTTATCAGTGAAATGTGTTTTTCTACCCTACATATTTAGCCGTTTACCACAACTTTTCACGAAAGATTTAGCACTTGTGCAACAGTTTTTTGAAGCTATGTGCAAGGTATGTGGAAATTCTCTGAAATTTTTCTTTCATGGTATAGTGCTTGGTTGTCTTTCTAAACAATTGCAGCACCAATATTACAGGGGATTTTAATTTGTTTTATTATTAGGAAGGTCCCGACATTAGGCTTTCCATTCAGGAAGCTCTGGCTATGATGGTAGGAGCCTATTGTTCACTGCAAGGAGCTTCTCTTACACTCATGGAAGCTCTGGTTGCTGCATATCTGGAGAAGGTATGTCCAAACCTCGAACCAAGTATTAATAGACTGATATATAAAGAAAGCCCTTCATGTTATGACTATTATAAACTCTGAACATCGTGATAGAACAGAGTGCATTAATGTGAAGAATTGCTATATTTTTCATTAAGGGATATGTGGAGAGAATTAAAGAATGTTAAATGTCATTTGCAGCATCTGTTGCACTAACTTTATGCATTAATGGCATTCTGTGATGACATAATTACAGATGGCCATTAATTGTGCGATCCATTTATTGTCAAATTATGTTGCGCTGTATTCACAAATTTGGACCATCAAGTATTGGTTTTAAATGCTAATTAGGAAAGGGCTGATATTTATGACTCTTCCCTTCCTACCCAAAATATACATAAAACCTACAATTAACGTTTGTAGCAATGGCTTATAGTGTAGGAGCGGGCCTCAACATTTTACTATTTTCTACAAACATGACAGATATGGTGTTGTAGCAAATTGGATATTAACAGTTATACTGAACACTACATCGGGAATTTCTGATACCAAATTGTAAAATCTAGGTCAAGCTGCTGCTCTAAATATGGAACTCCCATTAAGATGTTGAAGAAAAAACCACAGTGAATCCACTTTAACTGTGCATAAGGAATCTCTCTCAACCATATTCTCTTGCTATTTTTGCAGCCTGAATTGCAAGTCCGGCAAGTTGCTGTGAAATTTGCCAGCACAGTGTTTGCCTCAGACCATATACCATCCAGATACATGCTGTTACTTGCTGCCGGAGACCCGTAAGTATTCTCTCAAAGCGGGGAAATGTAATACAACAACGACTTGCATTTATCTATAGCGCCGTTAACGTAGTAAAACATCCCAAGGTGCTTCACAGGAGCGATTATCAAACAAAATTTGACCACGAACCACATGAGGAGGTATTGGGACAGGTGTGCTTGGTCAGAGAGGTAGGTTTTAAGGAGTGTCTTAAAGGAGGAGTGGGAGAGCTAGAGATGCGGAGAGGTTTAGTGTGGGAATTCCAGAGCTTGGGGCCTGGCCAGCTGAAAGCACGGCCGCCAATGGTGGAGTGTTGAAAATCAGGGATGCGTAAGAGGCCAGAATTGGAGGAGCGCAGAGATCTGGGGGGGGGAGGGGTGTTGTGGTGCTGGAGGATGGTACAGAGATGGGGAGGAGTGAGGCCATGGAGGGATTTGAAAACAAGGATGCGAATTTTAAAATCGAGGTGTTGCTAGACCAGGAGCTAATGTAGGTCAGCGAGCGCAGGGGTGATGGGTGAACGGACTTGGTGCGAGTTAGGATACAGGCAGCAGAGTTTTGTGTATGCAGGAATTAATTCCACTGAGGAAATAAATGTACTGCTTAATCTGGTTTGTCAGAGCACTTTTTAGTTTGAAATATCCATTTCTATTCGCCTCAGTTCTGCTTGAAAGTAAAATATATTGTGGGAACTATTTAGTAAAATTAGCACTGATGCTGAACAAGACAGAATGACAGCAAAGGACACTTTTAACCAGAGTCCAATATTTGGTTATCTAACTCCCAGTGTTTAACATTAGGAGAGAGGAAGTCCACGGGGAAGCACAACGTGTTCTGAGGGCTCTACCAAATCAAACAACGGAGAAGGAAAGCACCCCTAAGGTCATGCCGTCATTTCCTGAAATGGTCCATTACATTCAGGATAAGGTAATTTTTTTTCTTCTCCTCGGAAGTTTTATTGAGGGGCTCCATTAACGACTCCAACTTTCCACCATTGCTAAAGTAAATCATTAGAGTTAAGAGTGTATGGCAGGTTATCATTCCAACAACTTTTGCAGTCTACTCACTGGTGCAAAGTCGCTCAATTCAAATTATCTGATAATTCAAATTAATTTAAAAAGCTTAATCAGATAGCCCACAGTTTGTGTCTGTGTTAGTACCAACACTTAGCTGTTCATTCAGATGCTTAAAATGTTTTCTTTTACATTTAGCTTCTTATACGCTTAAATCTTACCCTTTTTCACAAAGTTTGATTATTCAGTGTATATAATAATAATTTAAGTGATTGTTGGAGTGAACTCATATATTAAAAGGCGATTAGAAAACCATTCCACAATAATCTCTATACTGACTACCTAAAGGAGTCTTTGATGTGGTTATCCTGTGGTCTTAAGTTCTACACAGTCGCGGTCAAGGTCTGACATTAGCAAGAAGGTCTCATGCACTCCCCCTTTAAAAACAGCTCAACTATTCCATTCCATCTTCCATTTGAGAGTAAGAATGTGCATTCTAACTTTTATTTCTTTCTCATCAGGCCTCTCAGAGGATAAAATCGTCAGCAAAATATACCGCAGGAACACACATTCTGCCATTTAACCCTGCTACATATGGTGAGGTAAGGAATGTTAAGATGAAGGAGATCAGATGGTCTAGAAGTTTGTTTGATACTTAAAATTGGTTTCTAGAGCATTCAGATTGCTTGCAGTATTATCACCTAGTCTGGGCGTGCAAGATAAAAATAGTTAAAGTAGAGGCTGAATTAAATTGAGTAGAGAAAGAGGAAAGATTGAATTGAAGAAATAACTGGTATAGGAATAATGCTGGGCGCTTACCGCTGTTGAGAGTTTCCAGGCTAAAATTCTATTGCATACAGGTAAGGTTTTCACAACATGGAACAGAATCATTATCCGATTTAATTCACACAATTACGTGTGATGCGAGAATGCTGTTCTTTCTTGTGCGATGGGAGTTGTGCTGCTGTTAATGTCAGTTTAAGCTGAGCATTTTAATATTTATAATGGGACAAGTTTACTCAAATTGGACCTAGCATGAGGAACATTTTCATACACTGGAGAGTATCAACATGGAGGAGTACTGATTGATCAGCTGAGGGAGGGCGGTAGGTGGTAATCAGCAGGAGGTTTCCTTGCCCATGTTTGACCTGAAGCCATGAGACTTCATGGGGTCCGGTGTCAATGTTGAGGACTCCCAGGACCACTCCCTCATAACACTTGTGCCGTACCCAGGAATGGTGCTGGAGGATTCTGGGATTCTGTGAGTATGACTATGTCAGGCTGTTGCTTGACTAGTCTGTGGGACAGCTCTCCCAATTTTGGCACAAATCCCCACTGGGTGGTCCGTCCGGTTTTATTCTTATTGTTTCTCGTAGCAGTTTGTTACAACTGAGTGGCTTGCTAGGCCATTTCAAAGGGCAGTTAAGAGTCAACCACATTGCTGTGGGTCTGGATTCCATATAGGCCAGACCAGGTAACGACGACAGATTAGTGAACCAGATGGATTTTTGCAATAATTCGATAGTTTCATGATCTGTATCATTACTGATACTAGCTTTTTATTCCAAATTTATTTAATTAACTGAATTTAAATTCCCTAGCTGCCATAATGGGATTTGAACTCTCATCTCCGGATCATTAGTCCAGCCCTCTGGATTACTAGTCCAGTAACATAACCACTATACTGCCATTCCCACTTAAAAAAAAAAGCACTCTCGCCTCTGAGTCAGAAGGCTGTGGGTTCAAGTCACACTCCAGAGACTTGAGCACAAAATTCTAGGCCAGCACTCCAGTGCAGTACTGAGGGAGTACTTCACTGCCGGAGGTGCCATCTTTCGGATGAGACATTAAACCAATGCCCTGTCTGCTCTCAAGGTGGACATAAAAGATCCCACGGCACTATTTTGAAGAAGAGCAGGTGAGTTATTCCCGGTGTCCTGGCCAATATTTATCCCTCAATCAACATCCCTAAAAAACAGATTATCTGGTCATTATCTCATTGCTGTTTGTGGGAGCTTGCTGTGCGCAAATTGGCTGCTGCGTTTTCTGCATTACAACAGTGACTACACTTCAAAAGTACTTAATTGGGTGTAAAGTGCTTTGGGGATTCCTGAGGTCGTGAAAGGTGCTATATAAATGCAAGTCTTTTTTATTAAAACTATTTTCGGCTTGATGGTGCACTTTTTACTCCTCAAAAGTGCACCTATCATAGAGGTGGGAGTTGCAACTTTTCGTTTTAATTTTCTCTCTGCGCATGGTCTCCCAAAGTTGGCAAATCAAACTGAAATACAGATGCATAGGCAGCAGCTCTCCTGGTACCTTGTTCAAATGGACGGCTAGACAGACTTCTGACAAAAGGTCATCGACCTGAAACGTTAACTCTGTTTCCCTCTCCACAGATGCTGCCTGACCTGCTGAGTATTTCCAGCATTTTCTGTTTATATTTCAGATTTCTAGCATCCGCAGCATTTAGCTGGTGCTGAAGATCAATTTGACTGTGATCGCCACAATTAACCTTATTCTTATCTTAACTCATATGGTTTTTGAGCAATGGTTACTAGATAGAGATTGAAAAATGTCTTTTGGAACTTGCACATTTTGATAACTGCCAAAAATGATTTCATCTCCTAATCCTTTAATGCAACCATGCAATTGCACTGGCAGCTTGCAATATGTTCATCAGGAGTGCATGAAGAAATGGTTGCAATCCAAAATAAATTCAGGTGCTAATTTGACTGTTGTAATCACCTGTGAATTGTGTGAGGTGAAGTTGCAGCTGGGCTTTGAAGATTTTGATATTCGCCAGCACCTTGATTCATTACCGCAGCAGTCTAATTGAATTTGTGACATCTACTGAATTGGTTAAGGCCTGTTTAAATGAACTATTTTTGGTCACTCTATGTGGCACTGTACTTCAGTTCTGAATCCTCTCCCTATTTAGTAGAACAGTACTTGGAAATATTTGCCGACACAAGAGTACAGTGCCAACACCAAACTAGTGATATGTCCTTAAAGCTGTGCACTGGAGTAAGCTAACTGTTTGTTACCTGTAACAATGGAGAATTTTATAGTGGATTGAATCCAGAGCCGTGGATTTGATGACTCGTAACAGTTTGCCCTTCCCGCAGAGTTAAAAAGAAAATAATTCTTTTGGTTTTAAAAAGAGAAATAATAAATTAACAATTTGGTTGTGTCTGTAGATTATCCTGTATCTGCGAATGTGCCTGGCACACAGCGCAGGGATGGTACCCACATCTCAGAGTTTCGTGGACATGCAGGATCAAGCTCCAGCCATTGGCCATTACATCAGAAGTTTGGCTTCTGACACTTTCATTTCACCGTCATCCTCAAAGAATGGAGAAACTAATCCCGTGCAAGTGTACATTGATCTTCTCGAGCGGTTACTATCAGCCATAGGAGGTAAGACCAATCAAAATATAGGTAGAACATAACAATCTAATTGTGAACTTCATGTATTGCTGGCGTTTGAAGCATACACCAGAACATGGGAAGTCACTGCCTTGGGTCATTGGCACCTGCGTACAATTCCTTTTGGTTCTTCTGTGCTCCAGCAACTACCAGAATCCCATTTGTCATTGACATGTTTCTTCATTACTATTGTCAATGGGTGCAGCTTGTTCTGTGTCCTGATATACAAAATTTAAAAAATGCATGTTTTAATATACATTGGCTTACTGAAATGTACCATGTGCTGCCAAGTTATTATTCTTGTCATGGGCAGCAGGCTGAATATACATTCTATAAACTAACAGACTATTTAACAAGGAACAGGTAAATGAATGGTACCTAGGTTTGTTGCCATTTTGTAATAGTCAAACACAGGCAATGTCATGGAACCAGCCAGGAATCCTTGTAGTTTAAAAGTTTCAGAATAAGGGAAGGCTTGATGCATACATGTAGGAGAAGAGAATAGAGGGATAGGGTGGCAGGAGGAAGCTTGTGGGGAGTATAAACACTAGCATAGATCAGTTGGGCCGAATGGTCTATCTCTGTCCTTAAGATTCTATACAATATACTCTATATAGATTGTAACAGAGTTTTATTAGCATTTCTATTGAAGCATTGATATACCTGGCCTCATTCAGATGGGTGCAAGTCATGATTCAAAAAGAAAATATAAGAATGCATTCCAAAAGTTCACTTCATACAGCGTACCAGGAATAGATAATTCCAAGACCATTTCAGGTAATCAACTTGGCAAGTGCTGAGGCTTGTGCCACATATTGATTATCGGATCATGCATATTGGTTCCCCATTGTGTAGCTTATATAAATTGAATGAATGATGCAGAAGAATGAGATGCCTGCTGGTGGAAGCAGGTGTTAGAATGAGAAACTAGTAATGTGGCACAACGTGCTGGAGTTGAAGGGCTTGGGTTTTTGGACATGACATCCTATACATTGACTTCCTGATTACAGTGTTGGGGGACATACCAGCTTCAGGGCCATATTTGAGTTTTTTTGCAAGATACATGTGCCTCATGGATGGTCCTTCTGATTTTTCTTGAATTCAGGTCAACAATTTGGGTGAAATCAGCTGCATGATTTTTGAGTCAAAAATAAAACACAATGTTCATAATCAGACAATTTTGGGTTTAATCAAAACAAATAGAATATATTTGAAGCAGACACTTAGAACTGTCTTCATACACTATAATGCTCAAAAGGATGTGATTGTATCATTAGCTGCATCCTCATTTCTTCGTCAGTTTCAGAGGAGATTGGGGGAAAGAGAGAGAGAGAGGAGATTGTGGGGGGGAGAGAGAGAGAGGAGATTGTGGGGGGGGGGGAGAGAGAGAGAGGAAATTGTGGGGGGGGGGAGAGAGAGGAGATGGGGGGGAGAGAGAGGAGATGGGGGGGGGGGAGAGAGGAGATTGTGGGGGGGGGGAGAGAGAGGAGATTGTGGGGGGGGGAGAGAGAG